>JBAJFG010000019.1:1872500-1912500 GCA_037903475.1 Ancylostoma caninum
ATGAGCGCCAGCGCATCACTCTCACAGCTGTTCTTCCGTTCTGTGACAAGTCCCCCCCCCCCTACCGATCGCCGACGCACTTCTGAAATAGCTATAGGCCCGTTTCATGCCACATTCTCCACCATCTGTGCGGACGCAACCCTCATTTGTCCTGGTTCCTCCTCGTCGTTCTAAGGGTATCCTACCCGTCTCTTTCATTTAAATGGTTCTGTAATCATAAGCTTATCTCATTTCTTCGACCGTGGTGAAAACAACTTTCGGTCATTAGAAGGAATTAACATGCCTGAACATGATTAAAGTGGCCCGAAACACCTTTAGCGCAGCACCCACGGATAATTCCGACCCTTTATTGTTGATTCTGTGCATTTCGAAGTGGTTCAGCGGTAAATATCCCCTGTCTGTGAAGAGAGTCTGGGCAAGCTCGTCACCGCGCGCAAAAGTCACCATCCTTCTGCTTTTTTCCAATCTTGAGGCCTTTATTTCGTCGGTAAGGCTTTGTCCTTTGGCAAAAGTTAAAGTAACAACTCGAAATCGTTCCTGATCAGTATTTGCATAGCTGAACGGCTTACTTTGTGATCCTTAGCCAATTGTCTAGTTCTTCTATCAGGAGTTTGTCTTTGACGACCATTCGAAAGGCAGGGGTCCTCGCAGTTCGCTCAGGTCCTCCTCTCAGACGGCTTCCATTCCCTCCGGACTCCTCAAATGCTTTATGAGGCAAAGTGCTTGTTCCCGATCCAGTTTGAGCGTTCTCGAAATCTCGGAAACTGACGACCCGTGTGTGTGCATGGCGACTATTGCTGAACGATGCACAAACGATACCATTTTTATCTAAAAGCAGAGAACGCTGGCTAAAATAGGACTAGAAAATGCGGGAGAAGCGAATGCTCTCATAAAAAGCACAAAAAGCCAAAGAAAATGTCCGAAAATTGATTTTCTATAGCCCGTCACACTTCATGTGGACCACCCTGCAAATCTGTACAAACCCATGCTGTTTTCAGTGCTGATCTGGAATTCGTTCTGCAGCCTCCCTGTGCTCTTCTCTATGTGATGTTACAAGTAATTTTTTCTGAATTGACATGGAGTACGATACTCATGTACGTGGTTGAATCCGGTCAAGGCAGTTACATTGGCGGCTGGCAGGCTAGGACTCTCCCGACAAGCACTCTGCGTTTCATAGCACCATAACAACGCACAATGCACGGCTTTAGGGCACCGTCAAAATAGGATAACTACTTGCCATTGGCACGGCCGCTGTAGGTCGCCACATGGCTCTGGCAAATGAGGAGATTCAGACAAGAGAGGTGGTAATTTCCACTCTCGTTGTCACCTTTTGTTTTGGGAGTACATACGAGAATTACAAGCCACGGATCTCACTCCTACGACGGATCCCAGCCGATTTGCAGCGAGGCTACGTGACGCAACCCTTAGTGGCGGATTGAGGGTTTATCGCGGGCCAAAATCAGCAGTGCGCTTGCCCTGCGGCGCGAGTAGATCTCGGAGATGGACTCCTTATTTTGACAGTGCTGGATTCGATTCATACGACCGGCATATGGGTGTGAACATGCATTCCTGCGCTTGGGCTTGTGCAAATGCTTCGTGTGGACTGTATCCTGCAGTTCGGATTCAGGGAGAAGCTCGCACTTTAACGACTGGAAAGCGCATGAGAGGCTAGCAGGAGCCGCCTCTAACAAATAATCTCCTTGTCTATCGAAGGCTCTCCCTAGCCGTAAATAGATGGCACCCCACTTCAGATCACTTGGATCAGGTCGCCAAATGGGTTTGAGAAGAAGGTTATGGTGTAAGGGAAAGGGAAGATGCTTTCAGAGGGAAGAGAAGAGCAAGACGGATGGGGAGTGGCGCGGATGATAGGTGTGCTGACAAGGATGCGAGAGGCTGGGTGCAGGACGCCTTGAGACGCCGACGACGACTTTGTGAGCGTCGTCATTGCGAACGTGCGGCGGTTCATGCAGCTCACTCCTTTCATTGCAGGAATACAGCGCACTTCGCATTAAACTATCGTGCGCAGTTGCTAACTCTTTGAAGCCGGTGACGCCTACGTCACCATAAAAGACACCGACTTTGGATCATCCTCATTCTGCACGATCGATGTCCACGACGTCGTTGTAGGCGTCGAAAACTGTGTGCCTAGCCAGAGTTGTGCGCTGGCACTCAGTAGATGGAACGAGTCCACAGCTGCAAAAATGGTGCGCCGGTGAATTTGAACAACGGTTTCAAGGCCAGCGTTGCGAGCTGCATCTGATAGCACACATCGCATTTCGAACGAATGCTTCGTCAAAATTCCTTTTTTGTCAGTTTCCATTGCAAATCTGCAAGAAAGTCCCAGAAAATCCCGTAGAGCAGCTAAGTTGGGGTACTACTGCCGCTAGCATTTTAAAATGAGTGGATTTGATCGATGAAGTGAAAAGATCTTGCACAGAGTTTGACGTCTTCCAGGCTTTGCAAATTATGATTCCGGCTGGAATATGTAAACGGATTTGTGACCCAGGTATGGATGTACCACTCGACAATGACGACTCGAAAGGTTAGTTGAGATACTGTGTGCCCCATCAGGGCAGAAATATTTTGGTAGTGTATTCTTCTGTATTAGAACTACCAGCCTGGTCGTCCGGGTAACGCCATCCTCTTACAGTTTTTCAGGATGCTTACCTTGCTCTCTTGGCTGACGGGTGTCACCCCACTAGGCACACTCCTCCCATTTCTCTGCATCCTCCCAATGACTGATTCTGGAGGGTAGATCACATAGCTATAGGCAATCCAGATGCCGCCTTTTCCACTAATTGGTGTCGAAGCACCCTTCATCTAGTGGACCTCTCTCTTAGCACTTTCTCAATACGGAACATGGACGTCTCGTTCACTTTCAGCAGTTTGTCAGATTCTTCCTCACCACTACATTTGATCGTGGGTGCACCTCCGCTGAATTCCTGGCTTTCCGAGCCCCAGTGCACCCCTTACGTGTCTGTGGATCTGTTTCACAGCGTGCGCAGAGAAAGCACATAAACACCGCTTGACCTCGAGCAGTCCCCTTAAGAACTCATGGACTGCCACCTGACCAGAAGGCTGGGTTGCTCGATCGAGCCGACATGTGATGGGCTGCTGTCCGGTCGGTCGATGGCGATGATAGAAAGGGCAGTGGCGACCAAATTTCTGAGGAGCTTACACGTTGATGAGACGTGAACTAGTTTTTGCAATTTGCAGTTAAGCACACACAAAAGCGGAGCACAGCCATTCCACGACACCTTGAATATCCAGAAGATGTCTCCGTTGCTCTCGCAGATGAAGAACTAATTTATGATAGTTTTGGCGGTATGTTTCGAAATGTGATTTGTAGTATTATTTTTCCACTCAATGGCTTATTCAAAAAGCCACATCTGTTCCATTTAGTCATCTCGTATTCTTGTTTTCCATGATAACTCGAGAAAAGGAAAAATAGAAAATGTGGCTTAACATTCTGGTTCCGCGCTAACCCATCAAGATAACTTCTTCAAATTATATGGAAACTGGCACTTGCCTTTACATTTATGGGAGTTGTGCTTCGTTAGATAGAGATTGTCAAAAGCCTCCATGCAATAATCAGCTGTAGTTTTTCCAATGCTTCAAAAATTTCTGAGTTCGAGGTTGTCTGGTTGAAACCTGAAGGCAGTCCTCGAGAATATGCAAATTTGGTAGTAAATTTCGCCGTTCCCTCCTATTCCCCAGACTTGCAATCACTATAACTAATTACGATAATCAGTTGATTATGGCAAAGATGAGAAATGTTTGGCAAATCAAAACGGCATCTAATCTTTCCCATCATCAAGTGATTACTAACCTACACTCGACCAAATACTCCAGCGAGAAAGATCAGATGTCCGAACACTTATCAAGACAACAGAAAGGAAACCAAGGGAGTGTGCAGCAGTTCGATAATGTGAAGAGAGAAACAAGTAAGTACTAGTAGTACTACCAACCACACCACGGGGAACATTAATTAGATGTCGGGACAATTATCGAGATAATGAGAAGAAAGCAATGTGAGCAATTGTGCATCAGTTCAATAAAGTGTGGAAAGAAACAAAAATGTGTACACGGAACGCGAAACGGACGAAAAAACAATGAAGAACATCAAGAAAACAAGCGAAACGACATCCATGACGCATTTTCGGAAATCTCGAGCTGCACGCTACGCAGCCACTCATGCATCTGAGCACACTCGAAACTCTAAGGAAGCGAAGCTCTCCAAATCCCCCCTTTAAAAGAGAATGTCAAGTTAGTTTCACCTTGTGCTGTTCGCTGAGGCACTGTTACACCTGTGCTGTTGGGGGTGGGGCCGCGACGCAACAGGCCGCGCCCACCGAGGGTAGAGCTTATCGAATGTCTGAGAAGAGAGTTTGCCATTTCATTAGTATGTAGGCTGGAAATAATCTGTATGTTACAGTATCTTCTAGCCGGGTTCAAAAAAGCATCCATACCTCAATTTGTTTCTGAGATTATACCATTTTTCCATGGAGCAAGTGTGCCAGAATGTTCAAAATAAATACAGGGAACTTAAAAGTAACCGAACACTTATTTGCTTGTATTCAAGCGTGAACTGTTCCAGTAAAGAAAAGCGAGCTAAATTACAAGTCGACGTGTCAGAAACAGATCAGCTTAGCCGTCAAGGGCAAAAAAGGTCGGGAAGCTCTGGTAAAAAAATTGAAATACGCAGCACCGGTCAGTTGTAAGGGCATATGAATGTAAGTAATGTTATAATTTGATCCATGATTGATGATAACATATTTAGTTGCAAGAAACTCAGTATGCTTTAGTGAGTCATTGGTTGTTTGATCCACTGCATGCTTGAATTCCTCAATTTATGTCCACAAATTGCAGGAATCAAAACGTTCTGAAGTAAACCTGGGAAGAAGGAATAGGTTCTCAGATCAGGTTACTTGTTATCGATCACGTATATACAGGGAGCTCCAAATGGTCAGGTGAGTACGGAAGCGCTGCGGCGCGCGCGGCATTATGGCTGTCTGCCGCACTCCTCGACCGATAGTGCTAATGCTCCCTAATGCCGCCGCGACGCCCTGCCCACAATCGATACGCACCGGTCTCACAGTCGCCAGCGACGGCGACGCAGGGTGCTACAGTCCTCGAGGACTATAGCGGCAGTGTAACACTCTACTCAAGGCTACCTCGCCGCGGCACTGGTCCTTATCCACCTGGCCGTTTGGAACCCACTGTAGGTGTTGTTATAATTTCGTTAATAATTATGGCATATTCAGTTGCAAGAAACTCAGTATGGTTTAGTGAGTCAATTTTTCTCTGATTTACTGTACATCTCACTCCGTCAATTTTTGTGCTATTGCAGGAATCAAAGCGCTCTGAAGTAAACCTGGCAAGAAGGAATAGATTCGAAGAACAGGTTGGTTGTTATCGACCGCGTATATAAGAGCGGTTGTAGTTATAATAATTTATTTAATAGTAATTTCATTTTCAGAAAAGTCCATTCGCTCTGGTGAGTCATCCACTGTTTGGTTTATTGTATAACTCAATTTCTGAGTTATTGTGTGCTATTGCAGGAATCGAAACGTTCTGACGTAAACCTGGGAAGAAAGAAATATGCAGGACAGGTCAGTTATTATTATTTACCACGTATGTAGAGGACAATTTGTACTAACTGCGTGCGTCAGTCGCACATCAGAGGAAGACATCTCCTTGTGAGCGATTTTTCATGGAGGCCGGTCAACGCGGCATGTTCATCTTCAATGGAGAGGACGCACGGCCGCCGCGAGGCCGTAAACGCGCGCGTCTGGACTGCGTCAGCAATGCGAGTGGACCTATCCTTCACAATGTGGATGCACGCAAATCAAACGCACGCATTTAGTAGAAACTGCCATTAATTGTTGCCATGATTTGGTTAATAATTACCTCCTGTCCACTTGCAGAGAAGTCCGTATGGTTTAGTGAGTGATTCGCTGTTTGATTTATTGCACTTTTGAATTTTTCATTTTTCTGCCATCGCAGGAGTCGAAACGTCCTGATGTTAACCTGGCAAGAAGGAATAGATATGCAGGACAGGTCAGTTATTATCAATCAGGGTCAGTCAGGATGTAGGTGTCATTATAATTCCATTAATAGTTGGTAAGAATTTGGAACCTCTTGGGAAACACAACATCAAAGAAATTAAGCCCAAAATAGTCCTCGTTTCTGAAAAATCGTAGAAAAGCGAATAGCAGTTATGGGTGTTCAGCATTGGTGTTGACAATCCTCCCAAAATTTTTCCGTTCTGGAAAGCAACCCGTTTGAACCATTGTTTTCTTTGCTTAATACATGCAAAATCCATTCGGGCAAAAGTAGAAGAATATGCCCTACAAAGTATAAAACACAGCACCGACGATGTGGTGTAACGATTGACTTTGATCAATAAAAAGTTGCAACTGCGCAGATATACGAGGCTAGCGCACTGCAGCGAGTCCACCAGCATAGAAGAAAATATATGGAATGCAGTGCTGCATCCCCCTTCACTTTTTCTTCAAAAAATTGGTAGGGCAATGAGTACACTTGGTCTGGATATGACGTGAACTAATGGGGGAGAAACGAACACCAGAAGAGTCTGGATGTGCATCAGTTGCTCCGCCAAAATCCGGTAAAATATTCTTACTTTAATGACCAGAAGCAACACTCCCAAATCATTGCACAATAATTGTGAAGGATAAAGTCAATCTCAGTGACTCAATGAAAATGGAACTCAGTTACCAGCTTTTGCTGTTGCCACTGCTGTCTGGAACTTTTGAATTCAGCATTCTGTGGTTTTCGTGAATTTTCAATCTTGATTGCGGGCCAATCCTTCATCGTCTGTTACGGACAGGATAACATCACTCACAACTTCCATAGCTTTCTCTCAGACTTCGCCTTCAGCCGCTGTCCGCGTAGCTGTGCTGTCCTTGCTTCATTTCAACATCGTTCAAGCCACTAAGCGTCGGAAAAGGCAAAGTCAGGATGAAGCCTTACTCGACATACATAAATGGGTAGACTGAAAGTAACTGTGCCTACGGAACGAACTCCGGTACATCTAAGCGATAAATGTGAAGGCTTCGTGGGTATTCAGCCAAACACGCAAGAAACCCAGTTGCACAGACTTTCCTGATACAACGTTCTATAAAAGGTCATCCTTACGTTCCTCTGACTCTTCAACGATCCAAACGATCTTCAACGCCATCGAACGAGTGCTGGGCAAGATAATGGAGACGAAGACGGACACTACATTGAAGTGCTAACTGACTTAGAGGATCTCACACCTGCTTTAGATCGTTATGACCTTTTTAGCGATGTGCGCTATGCATGTCCGGTGTCTCTCTTCGCAAATGTCAATGGTGGAGCAGTTTACTCCATATTACAACTTCCACCGGTGTAATCTTTGCATTATCAGTACTGTTATTGGTTGTCGTCCATCTGCTCGAATAAAGCGAGGATCGCGTACTCTCGGAATATTGTTCAACAAGCAGGACATAGACGACGTATTTATCATAAGTTCTAACGCTGCTCAGCTACGCACCATACTTGAAAACCTGAACGCATGTGGAGTTGTGACGTAGAATTTGCAAAAGAACTACCTGACAAAAGGGGTTTCTCCTGTTTCTCAACACTAAGGTTCGGATGGAATATACCAGAGCAATTAGGCAAAGAAGGAAGAAGTTTAGGTAGGTGAATGTTGTACCTTCTCATCCTAGACTCCTTGGCACTGTTCTTAAGAGGGGGAGAACGCTGATTCGGAAAGCCAGCGGTTTCCAGTTTTCGTGTTTGGGTTTCCATTACAGTGAGGCAGTACTTTCAATGAGCCCGTAACTTCTCCTAACATCTATACGTAAGCACAAATCAATAGTACGAGGGCCGTTTAAAAACTTCCCGGAATCACAGCCAAGGAATTGTTTTTTTTTCAAAAATTTCCCTGCAGTTCTGTTAGAGAGTTCTTCACATGAATTGACTGTAAATGTCAATTTGATCTGACAAAGTCTGTACTTTTGACAAGGGCATCAAGTCAAGCAACCGCTACTGCGCTCACTTACAGAGAGATGCTAAATTTAGGTGGAAGAGAAACCGCAAGTTCACCGAACTTGTGTGCTGGTTCAAGAGCATCACCACCTCCATTTCTCAGCCATAGTTCCTGGGTTCTGAAAACCAAGCGTAGCTGGACGAGAGCAAACAGTAAGCCATGTGCAAATTGTTAGGAAAAGGAGACCACATCAAAAAAAGTGAATGAAATCGTTGACAAGGTTTTGCTAGATAGAAAGCGAATGCGTGTTACATAAGGGAGTCAAGCGCATCTATTGTGAGCCATTAATTTTTATTTTGCCCCACGAACTAATTTTAAAAAAAAAACTTTCCAAAACGAGTGCCGCATTTGCTCAATAGCGAACAAAAACACAATCCACCATAAAATTCAGAAAATTACTCTGAGTCGTTGAATTGGATTTCAAAGCGAAGCTGAGACCCATCTTGAAGCTCAGATTAAGCGCTACACTTGTGGTCACAAAAGATGCAATGGAAGCAGTTGCTTAGACAGGGAGAAGATTCTGAAGAAAAAAGTAGCGTTCATTGAGGTAGGATGGTGACGGCGTCTGCTTTTGGGAGTTCCAAGGGATTGATGGAAAAGCCATTACAATAGAATACTAGCCGAAATTTTAGGAGGCTTTAGCTGTGGTAATCCAAGCGACATGCGCTGATTTGAACAGGAAAAAAGGTTGTCCATTCATAACAGCAAGACCTTTCGAGCAGGTGTTATGGCTCGTCACAAAGAAAAAAAGTTGTAATAAGATAACCTAAAATCCCACTCATTCAACAATACTTCTGCGATGGCTTCCTCACACCTGTACCTGCCTTAGAATCTTAACGTCTACCCGTGAAGGAGAAGATTCCGACGAAGAGACAAGTTAATCATAGCTTTTCATCCGGTTATTCTGAATACTTCAGAGAAATTCATTCTGGATAGAGAATGGAAAAATTAAAAACAGACCATATCATGTGTGTTGAGCTTCGAGGAGATTGAGTTATAAAATGAAGTATTGATCGCATCAGATTTTTTTTCATTGTCATTCCGGAAACTTTTCAAACCGCCCTCGTACAACTTGTTGCTATGAATAAGTTCTGCTCTTCTTTCAGGGTGTGGATAGCCAAACGCCGAAAAACGCTTCCTCAGCTAGAGAACTTGCTGTGAGTTAAACCCAACTTGCATCCTTGTTTCAACGCTTACTTTTAAGAAAAGTTTGAGAATAAGGAGTTTCCCCCGCTTTATTGACCTTGACTTTTCAGCAAATTTACAAGGAGACAACATGTGATGAGGGGGAAGAGTTTATAGAAGGTCCTTCTATCGTGGCCTAGACAGGAGACGTATGAATACAGTTTCAAACGCATGGATACAGATTCATAAACAAATTTCTACCGATATACAACTCAAAGAAAAACTGATAAAATAAACCTGTACTTTAGCAAAAGATCAGAAGTTTAGAAGATAGCAATAACAAAACAACAAACATCACAACAACAACAGCTTCATATATACAAGTACTAGGAGACTTAAAACTGGTAACCAACCATAAAAAGGAACTAGCTATTTTACTGATTCTCTTCTCATAGTTCCTCTTTTAGTAGTTCTGAGCCGTAACCAAGTCTAAGATGACAATTTTCATCCTTTCTTAAAGTGCTCTGCATTATGCACTAACTGAAGGAAGGAAGGTTCCAAGAAAGAGAAATGTGCGATGGTGGTCTGATTTCCAATAGACCGAAATGTACAAAGGAGGCGACATCAATCGAGATATTCGTCTCCTTCTTCCTCCTCTAATTCGTCTCCTTCAGCAGCTCCTTCGTCGCCACTCTGTAACACAACACTCAAATGATCTTTAAGAGACTCACCAACTAAAAACTAGCAGTTAAAAAAGCCAAGTGAGAAGCGTGTACTAAACTCGTATGTACGCGACCCCCTCGTTCTGTAAGGGGCTTTATGACACTTGCAAACTAGTACTTTGAAAATTCCCAAGTCTCTCAGAGATTCGGCCATCAAATGGTTTCCATTACTGAAAGACTCGAACAGTGGGCAGGTGCCAATCACCCGTATGTACGCGACCCCCTCGTTCTGTAAGGGGCTTTATGACACTTGCAAACTAGTACTTTGAAAATTCCCAAGTCTCTCAGAGATTCGGCCATCAAATGGTTTCCATTACTGAAAGACTCGAACAGTGGGCAGGTGCCAATCACCCGTAGACAACTATATTCGAAAAAAAAAGAAGAAATCTGAAGAAATTAGCCCCGAAATCGACGTCACCAATGAAACTGTGAACATTGCATACATAATACTTGGAGTGGAATGAAGGAAAAACTATTGAAGCATCGGTTTTTATACGGCTCCAATGAACCGACATCAAAAGACCGGCGGGAATTAGACTGTCAAGAAGTGCGCTTAAAAATCCATAGACTGGCAGGAAGACGCTCATGTGCTTATAACACCATGGTCGAATATGATTTGTAAGGTTGCGCAAAGATTCTTGTAGACTTATCATCACGCGAAAACGCTGCTATGAGATTCTCACTAGAAAGATCCTGAGAAAATGAAGAGTAAAAGTTCTAAAATGTAACCTGTCTTCGATCCCAAGGAAGGCAGAACGTTGGTTGCTGCTCCACGTTATTTGCTTTTTCAGGTGCAGACACCTTTGCTGTGCTGACAGGAGCAGTAGATACATTTGATGTTGCAGTGTCCTTCGGTTTTGGTGCTGTACCATTGCCATTCATCATTGATGCAGCTCCCTAAAATCGTAACATGGGTTCTCGAATCGTGGGGCACCCGAGACTTAAAGGTGTACAGTTTTCCAGAAAAAGTATAGTGGAGATACGAAGTTCAACAAATAACATCACTAGAACATGTAACGGACGTTCATCAGCAACTGAAAGAATAATTTCAATTCTCTCAGTTTTTACCCGTTATTTCATGGCTTTGGACAACTCATTCCATACATTTAAATTCAAAGCATAAATTAAATTTTTCAAATCTTCCAAAGTATCATGCCAAACGCATCGCCCTGCAATTATATAACATCATACTACGAAAGCAAATAATTTTTGATTCTTCGAAGATCGCTTTTACTTGATTGTTGAGGGTGCGAAGTTAAAACGCTTCGAAACATTTCACGTATCTTGCAGTTGGGTTCGATAAACGGAGTAGGCCGAAATTATGCCAGCAGCGTTTATCGTTTGCCTTGTTGCATCGGTTTTTTTTTTGCAGAAAGGGTTAGCTTTTGCAAAACACTAGCTATAAAAAAATATCTAGCTTCGCTCATGAAACTTCAAATTACAGCCACGAAATCAAAAACCTTAGAAACATCCATCACCACGGTATCACTCATTTCTACAGAAGTGTGCTCTGATGTGCTGCGCTTTTAAACGGCTTTCATCCCGGAAAATAGTTTGCATAATCATTCGAGAGCCCGGGTGCATCACAGAAAGGACGGGTGATCCCATGCGATTTTGATCATCCATGGGTAGCAACTGGGTACAAACGCCACGTATGGGTTTCCTTGTGGATGGGTGCCAAGCGAAGGGTGAATCTAGGATACGTTAACATGGTCACTATGAGTAATCTCATTGTTGCATTCGGCCGCGGAACAAATCTTCATTGAAATCGACATGGGATGCGATCTGCGATTCATACAAGAGCTAGAAACGCATGAAGATTTGGTCGGTTTTTGCAAAAAGCTGCAAAACCCCAGATTCCAGTTGATTTCGGGCAACTGGAGTAATTATTTTGATCTGTTATCAAGTGAGTACTTCCTCAAAACCTTAGATGATGAAATGAGCGAGATGCTGAATTGTTGATGAAAACGATCTGGAGAGTTTGGAATCAGTTCAGCGATATTGGCTATGCACCACATCGACATAAAGTGTACAGTGATTTCTGAGGCATTAGTCACAGCTGTTAGATCATATTTCAATATCTAATGCAGCGCTTCGTTTGCTAAAAAATAGTGGACGTAAAAGTTATGATTATGTTCCAAATTTATCAAAAATAATTTTATTTTGACAAGTACAGGTCTACCGTATGGTTACGCATGCAAAAAAATGAGTACTCTAATGGAACTCTGATAGTAAAACCGTCCAATACCCACACGGTGTGCAGACCCTCACATGCTACATGTGTTGACACCTAATTTAACCCAAAGACCGCACCTCAGCCTTCACTTCCTTTGCTTCAACCACTTTTACAGTAGGCTTATCAGTGGAAGCAGTGCTATCGCCCTCGTCGTCGACTGTGACAGTCACTTTCTGAAATTGTACTTCAATTGGATGTATTTATGGTAAGTAAACTACATATTCATACCTCATTGCGCAAGTCTCCCATAGTCAAAGCATACTCGCATCGAACATAACTGGTACTTTTTGCAGCATTTGCTAGTTGCTGCAATCGCAGAAGATGAAAATAATGCAAGAAAACGGGGACGAGACTGAATTTGTTGCTAATGCAGACCTTGACTTCACCTATCCATATAGTGTTAGGTTCTAAAATCTGGACGAAGCCCTGTAGATTATTGAGGCAAAGCTCTCCATCCTGAAAATAAAGAAAAAGTGTAGTCAACTGCACTTTACAGTAAAAAACAGCATTCGCTCGAAAAAGACCGTTCTTGGTTTGTTTCCGGACCATCAATTGGATACGTATTCAAGGAACTGGAACAGGGGCTCCCTTACGTAACGATCACGAGTTATACACCAAGTTTTGGACCAGAGTTCAATTTTCGTACGGCTTCGATAAATACATGGTAGAAATTGCAACAATACAAATATTTTCAGATTTCGTAATGCTTACTTAACATGCTAACCACAAATTTAGTCTCCACATTTGAGCAATGCCCCAGCAGTGAAACTTTCTCGCTTGAACTGACCTCATAGTCGACGAACAAATGCAGCGGAAGAGGTATTGGATGTGTCTGCCAGACGTCTTCATTCAATCGCCGAACAAGTGACAGAAGCTGTTCATTGTGCCTACGCTTAGCGTATTTCTAGAAAGAACCACTGTCACCGACGATTTACAAAGTGATGGACGACCTACAGACCTCACATCCGGTAATCAGCGCTCTATACCGTCGAACAAGCATTTCAAACCGCTGCAGCAATGGTCTGGTCACGTTCTCAACGTAAGGGAGTCTTGCCTGCAAATTAGCTACTTGTAGAGAAAGTTTAAAAACACTGAAAGGTCGAAGATATTGCTCAAAATACAAGTAAGAGAAGGAACTAAGAAAATAATCGAAAACAGCCAAAAGAAATTCTCTTGAAGACTACAACAGATAGAAGAGATGTACAATTTGAGTGGTTTGATATTCAGATGTGAATCATGACTGGATTTTTTGGTATCTTCACTTGGAATCCCTGCTGCCATAAAATAGCAAGAGTAGCCATCAGTATCTGTATACAGGGTGCGACAAAAGTATTGACCGCCTTTTGTGACACATAAATTATATAGAAAATCGAAATTGGATGGAAGGCCAAGTGCGACCATTCTGCTGCCTAGAATCCTGTGAACAATATAAAACCAAGACACACGTGTATTCAATCCATTTTATCCCTAATTTTGCCACTCGTCAACAGACAAGACGGGAGAAGGCTTCACCACTGCAATGCAAGTAGTCATCTTTGACTTGATCCAGAGTTTTCTCTGAGATCTTTCTGTGGAATGGGAACAGTGCTAAGAAATAGCGTATGTCAAGTCTTCCACAAATCCGCTAATGAAAAGTACAAGCTGCTCCTGTCTATGCCATGGTTTAACTTTGTTTCCGTATTTATTAACGGCGCAGGGGAGCTTCATATCATTTCCTTTGGTTCTAGCGCCAAAATCACCTCATAACCGAAAAACGATTTAGGTCAGAAGCGCACTTCCTGTAGAATCAATTATAGGTTTAGAAGTGGGCCGTTCCTTTTCTGAAAAGATTTTTCTCCAGCAAACAACGTAAAGACAGCGAAGGATTTTGCACAAGAAATCATTCCTGAGCTCTCCAGTTCCAAATTAGCGACCAACGTACTCCTTCAGTTTCGAATAGTTGGGTTGTATCACATGGGTGCTTTGGAGGAGCAAGCATGTGCTACACCGCGCCACAGTGTGGGTTTGCGTGTGGATTGTTTGGAAGAAACAAAGGATGAAATCGACAACGGTCCCTACCGCGCATCACTTACGTCTTCCCTTGTGTTTTCCTTGAAGCTGTTCTCAAGAATGGGGATAAAATTGACCGGACATGGTCTCATATTGTTCGCCATGTTGTTTTCTGTATGTCATGAAGAAACCCGTCACATCTATGCCAAATACTGAGGTTTCCACGAGCCATTTCAAGCGGACAATACTTTTGCCGCCCCCTGTATATAAAGTAGAATATGTGTGTATGTGTATGTCTATGTATGTTCCTTATAGAAATCGCAGACGGTGAACCGATTGGGACCAAACTTTGCATGCTTATCCCTCCCTCATGGGAGGCTTTGAGCTGCTTTGCGCTGGGCATTATGGATTGATTCATCGACTGTATCGATTTTGTTGTTTTTCCGCTACTTCTATCCAGGTTGCGACGAGGACATGCCTACTGGGGTTTCTCAATGCGCTGAACACCAGTATGATCATCGTTTCGCAAGGGGTATCGATTTACTGATTTTATTGATTTTTCGTTGTTGGTCCTAGAGTTGGTAAGGACACAACTACTGGGGTTTGTCAATGCGCTGAACACGGACATGATAATCGTTTTGCACAAGATGTCGACTTATCGATTTTGTTGATTTTTCGCTAATTTCGCCCAAGGAGCGGTGAGGACATGGCTACTGGGGTTCCCCATTACGCTGAACACGAACATGATGAGCGTTTTGCACGAAATACCGCTTTATTGACTTAATGGATTTTTTCTGTTTTCGCTCGCGGTCGGCCAAGGACACGTTTACTGTGGTTTGCCAGTACGCTGAACAGGAATATGATGACCAGTTTGCACAGAATATCGAATTATCGGTTTTATTTTTCGCTATTTTCGTCCACAGGCTCGTGAAGACGTGTTTACTGGGATCTTCCAACACGCTGAACACGGGTCGTTGGAATGGGGTTACTTGAGCCTTGCTAATAGCTGCTATGTCCTGCGTTCTTTTCCCTACCTGTTCCCTCCTCCACTCTGCTCTTTCCTTCCTTCCCCTTCCCCCAACTCTTCCTGACATTTCCCTGGTCTTCCTTTTCTTCTTGTTCAAGTTTACTCCAAATCGTGTCCTTCTAGTGCACAAAGTAAAGTTCATCAGAAAGAAACTAAATGTCACTTATACAGAAAATCGAAAGCGTTGGACACAGAAAATCGAAGGCGTTCGTAACGTTGTGTTCTTCACAACAATGCTCACTTTCTCTGAAAATTTTGTTTTTGATCCGAGAAATAATTTTATAGAAATAAGCTCAAAGAACATAATTTTCGTTTAGTACAGCTTCGCATTTTATTGCAGGTCCTGTCATTCACAGAAAACCAAACCAGCGATAGGGTTAGGGTCAGCGATGTCACTAGGGAACTATTATTCTTCAGCAATAAAGTAAATCAAAATATAAAAGTTCCAACTGATTCCCAAACAAGAAACTTGGTCATTACCAATGTGTAGTCTTCACCACCGACATTCATTTGGAAACGTCTCGCAACAAATTTATGGAGAGATGGCAGAACAAAGGCACACTTCAGGAGCTTCTGGTATAAAGCGCTAAGTGCTGCCCTATACGCCACTCTGAAACACGAAAAATCGAATTATTGGACCATGGAATTGGAGAAAAGAAGATTGTTCTCAAAATAAACTCTGGTACAACTATGTAACTAACTGTTCATTAGCATCGGACGCCTTTCCATAGAGGAGTTCACCTGATTCTCCCGAGAACTTGACCTGGACTACGAAGCGGGAGTTCACTGTAAAAGAGACAGACTGAAATCTCTCAGATAAGCCAAGCAATCAGGCCAGCCGATAAAGGAGTAGGTGTTTGCAAGAATAGGCAGAATTTACCCTCTGAACACTTTCGAAAGCTTCTTCCCATAAAAAAAACCAAATCAAAAATTGACAGGGTACAAAATTCACCCTGTTCGTTATGCTCGAGCACTATTCGAGAAACACTGTTTGCTATACTGTCTAGAAACTGGCGTATGCTGGCGGCGTCATCATCCGACAGAGGGTTGTCTTGAAACCATTTGCACTCCTTGTTTGGAGGTGGACAACGAGGTGCTCGTTTCTAAAATTTAAACAACTAAGACGAACAACAATGGATGAAGGAATAGTAGATGTCATATTATCTATTCTCGATTTCATAACACATTTATTTGTTGAGGAGCTTGAAGAAGCCTTGAAAAAGTGGGACAGAATGCCCAAATAGGTATGGACCTCTTTCATTATATCCTGGAAAAACAAAAAAAAAGTAAAAGTGGGCAAGCTACGAGCATCATATCACAATAACGAAGTGCTTTCTGGTTCGAACCTCTTTAGCTCCACTCTTTTCCCATGGCGGCACCTTCTCCTTGACTGGAAGCAAGTCCTCCTTATCGAAATATTCCACTTCTCCAAGAGGAGGGTTGAAGTCATCCTTCAAATAATTGTATTATTGAGGAAGTTCAGCGATGTGCATATAAAAATGAAAAAAAAATTAAACAGAGAAATAGAGGAATGCTCACCCATCTTTCAAAGCCTTCTATAGGAGCGAATATGAAGAATTGGTTAGGAAAGCCAGTTGTCGGAAGAAGTACTGATCTCGGTACGCAAACAAGCTGGTGCACTGACCAGTAGCGCAACGCCGTATCTCGGACACAGCGTGCAAACTCGTATGCCAAAGGAAACAGTGATGGAGGACCAGCTTGAGGGTTTGTTCTGTACAAGTCTGCTTTCGCCAATGTGTTCAATGAGAAGAACACCGCTGTAACACACAGTTGACGTACAGATGTAACGGCAACTAGAAGAGGTTGGCCACACTGTAGCACTTACGGTTTCTGGTAAGCTTCTGGAAGGTAGCAAAGCGCTCACGACAAGCATAAAGAACGGGATCAATCCACTCCTAAACATTATGTTTGTAGGACGATTAGATTATTCTCATAATACTGCCATTTTGGTTGCGCATTGTATTGTGAGATGCGTCCTAGGCTACAAATAAAATCGCTCAGCAGTGAGTGTAGAAATCCATGGCTAATCCATGGACATGACTGTTTCTCAGGACTTCGAATTTCTTCAGTGATTGTAGCGCTAGCGGATTCTAAGGATATTGTGAGAATTCTACATTAGAGCAAAACAATACAGTTAATAGTAGCTAATTACAAACAAACCTTCCCAAACTGTTGTATGAGATTGTACATTTCCAAAGGGATGATCCCCATTCGACAAAAACTTGAGACTAGGTAAGATTCAGCTATTTCCATCGCACGCCTAAAAATATCTGAGTTTCCAGCTTCCAAAAACAGATAGCTCTACCCTTTCAAACCTTATATCAACATGCTTCCCGAGACCTTGGAGAAAGAATGGAGCAATGCTTTCAAATTTCACATTCACTAGATGGAACCAGTTTACAAATTTAGTGTTGCTTTCTGAAAAGGATGTGAATATTCAAAACAGTACAATAAAAGAAACCGAAGAATAGATGTCCTCACCCCACTGAATCAGGTGAGTCCGCACCAGTTTGCATTTCAATCGTCGGCTAATCTGATCCAGGAGTAGGCTGTTTATAGAGTTCTGCCAGTATGCGCCCACTTTATCGCCACGCGTTTCACAGTCTCGTGCAGTTATTTGTACCAGCGGATCCTAAAGGGAACCAGTAGGATCAACAGATGGTTATTTTTTAGCAGTAGAAGGGATTGTTATCACTACAAAAAAGGTGAAACCTTCAAAGATCACCTCAGGCAACGCTGTCACTGTTTCATACCAGTTATCCGCGCCGGTAGTAGGACATTTTGGCGCCTGTGAGTAGAAATAGTAGGGCATATCTTAGAACAATCATACCACAGTTTGATAAAAACCCACATCCGGATTCTTATGTCGCACTGGCAGTAGGCCTGTTTCAAACTCCTGCTCAGAATACCTGTCCATCGCCGTGGGTTCAGCATTCGCTAAGCTCTCGGTGTCAACATTCCACCCAGTCCTCGGTTTCATAGAAGTCTACATTCAAAAGGTTACTGTGGATTATTTTGTAATTAAGACATTTGTTGTAAATGACAAACCCAATCGGTTACAGCATCACAAGAGTTGAAACAGAAGTACGTCCCTGGATACGACGAAAGGACCTAGAAGTGTCGCGTTTCTCGCTATGTGCCTTCCCTATTAAACTTGATTTGTAACAAAAGCGTTTGAAAGAACTTACAGGGACTGCAACACCCTTTGGCACCTGTATTGCACGGTTCTTCTTCCAATATCTAAAAAGAAAGCGATGATGGAGTGCCAGCCATAGACATTATGACCTAGAAACTTACTCGATGCCTGTGCAGCGCATCCTATGAATGAAACGTTGCCAAAGTGAGAACAATTCATTTGTCATTTCGGACTCCAGATCTCCTGAGAACTCCACCAACTTGAGAAATTCACCTGGAAGACAAAGACACTTTCAGGACATAGAACGAATCATGAAGCACCTAAGCCAGCAAAAACTGGGTTGACGATGAAGCTCTGCCCAAAATTGTCACAAATTTCTTTACAGAATTACCTTCGGCAATTAATTCGGTAGTTTTCTCCAGCTAGTTTATTTGATCACCTGTTCAAGCAACAGTATTGCCATCGGTAGCCGAAGCAACCTCCCCACCCTCCCTACACTTTGGGTGCTTCGACAAATATCGGATGGAGCTTTAATGCCAATCTACGATAGCAGAATAACAGTGATGCTCAAAGAAATGGAAATCTACAGCAATGTGGCGAATTCGATAGAGCTTTGTCCAGGAGTGGTAATTTATAATTTTTCACTTAATGTGTGCAATAATGGCCTTTCGAGTTTCATTACCCTGGGGCTTCGTCAAAGAAGCCATCAAAAAGCGGAAAAACGGGAAAAGCATAGCTAAGCAAAAATTACTCCATCGTGTATTTCCATTGGAGAACCACCCTTCTCGGTTCCGAAAAAGGCGACTCGCTGAAACTTTGGCCGCTATGGACAAATTACCAATTTTCGCGCAAAACTTAAGATAGCATAGCAGCTGTTTCATGAGAAGAAAACGTTCATAGTTTTGAAAGAGTCACCCACCTGAGTAAATGAGTGTCAACAGATGTGCAAATCGCTGACGACAGGCGTAAATTACGGTGTCGATCCAGTCCTAAACAATAGTACGGAAGGTGATAATTACGTGATAAAATCTGAAGTGTTAGCAAATTGACAGACGTCTGATTTTGCGTTCATCACAGTCTTCCACATCTCGAATGGAACCACAAGCATGTAACACAAAGCAGCCATGACACAACTGTGAGCTCCAACCGTTGCTGAGCTGGAATCGTAGATCAATTTTCTATTGAAATGAAACATCATGGAGAGAATTTGCCACTCGAATTCAGGATAAACAAATGTAGAAATGGGTAAGGAGGGGTAATTAACCTAAAAGATGATTTCAAAGGGAAAACCTATTTGGCATTATTTTCGAATTAGTGAGACGTTGAGATTCTCAGTTTCACTTTTGGAGTTTTTCCTGGTGTAGATAAAAATCTGAAACACGACAACAAACCACTAACATAAGCGAAGTGTTCTGGCACTGTCCCATAGTCACTAGCCTGGGTAACCCCTCAAAATACACAATCATACGAGTACCAGAGGTGCCTGGAATTTTTAGTATAATGTTTGTGCACCATGACTGGCTATCAAAGCGTAAGCCAACTCACCAACAGAAATTTCTTCTTTCAATTTGAAGCCCCAATATTGTGCAACATGGGAAAGGAACGAGACAGCGCGCATAGAGTGCAGCGACTTCGTGACTGCCTCAAGACAGCGGTGACATCCCATAGCGACCATGTCCTTGAAATTTGTAAAACTGGTTGTACTTTTCGGAAAAACCGTGGAATCCAATTAATAGAAAAGAGAAAGTAGTTATGAAACAAAAAGCCAATTAACCTCTGCACTTTTCAGCTCAGTAAATGTCATTTCTCGTTGAGGCAGCACTCTTCTCGGCCCATAATGATTGCCAGGTAGTGTGACTTCATATGGAATGGGCGAATGGAGATGAGGCTCGGAATGCATTGCTCTCAAACTTGAAGTGGAACTCTTCTTTGCAGTATTATTGACAGATGATGCTGCAAATCAAGCATGAAATGGAAGGAGGATAACCAGAGAAATTTTTCCAGACCACAAAAAGGGAGAAAAGACAAACAGCGCGGCTGCAAAACTTACGGTTTTGCTTTCGAAGTCGATTCATTTCCATGGCGAGATTTCTATGTACGAGATCGAGCAAGTTCAGGTACTGCAAGCTTTATTATAAAACCCAGAGAATAAATGAATAGCTAAGACTATCTCCACCTGTGGTCCAGTGATTTCAGGTTTTGTTAGAGATCGTTGGCTTTCTTCGAACTCAAGAAGGGCTTTCTCTTCAGCTGGAGTTATGAGCTGAAGTAGGAACTTGGACGAACTCTAACGACAGATAAACTTGCGTGAGATGAGAGCCAAACATAGAAGAATGGATAATACATACCAATATTATAAAAATCAATCCCCAAACGGAAATGGCCATCAACGAACCTTTGAGCTGAGTAATTTCAACTGATCTTTGAGCACAACAAGAAAATGTGGACGGTCAACCACGAATTTGTCCTTGAGGTTTTCCATCAGAGATGAAGAGAGTTTCGTAGGTTGATATCTAAACGCCGCATTGAAAAAACAAGTAGAAAAGCTGGAGAAAAATACGAATAATGCATTAATGAACCTTTCTAGATCAAATTTTGATGATGGTATCCGTGGCACTACATGTAGTACATCAACAAATCGCGTTGCTGCATCCAGAATTGTTGACCCAAATCGAGGCAAAGCTTTATCGTTCTTACTGAACTGAAGAACCGACTGCCGCAACACCTTAACAGTTTGACGATGTTGGAGTTTAAAAGTTTAAGCTAGAAAATCAACTACAGAATGGAGTAGCACAGACCTCATTCAAGGAAAGTTTTTCTGATATCCCATGTAGAACCTCCGTTTCCTTCTGAATTGTAGTATAACTTATGATAAAACAGAGTTAGAAACAATAAACGTGACGACAAGTGGAAACGCACAAGAATTGTTCCATTGTTGTCCTTGAAAAACGTCACATTTACTGACCACGAGATCGTTCTAGAGGCAAAATCGTAGTGCGATGGGTCTTTTTCTAAATATTGCAGATCGCACATGCAATTAGAAATCCAACAGATGCTGCTACATTGCCAAGAGGGAGGACGCGCGGCACTCTCACCCCTGTGATAGCCACTGATTCCCATTACAAGTATTTGCAAACTAATAAGGCTATATATCGCACCATCGCACTCCGCAGAAGAGAACACAAAATGGATGCCACGATTCCTCGCTTCCGTGGAGAGACGTTGTTCGAAGTGATTGCTGAAAAAAAACTATTACCAAGCACATCTTAGTCTTGTCCTTTACACTTGTCATACTTGCATGAAAAATGAAGAGTGGCGGTCTAAGTAAAGCAAGAAAGATGGTGCATTGGCGGATGTTAGGCTACGTAAGCACTCATGAAAAAGCTCAGAAAATCAGAGATAATGATCATCAACCATCGCTCATCGTGAAAACTCTATGTTCATTTCTGTTTCATCAACTCTCAACTGATCCCTTCTTAACTTAGAAGATAATCAGTATTTTAAAAACAATACATTTTATTTTCCTTTTTCCACCTCTCATCGAGTTCAGCTCATATTGGAAATACTATAAAGATCAAATGCGCTTACGATTCAGCTAAATTGGGCGGAAAACAGCTTCTACGTAAGTATAATATATCTCAGACTTCTCATCACCGGTGAAGAAGTTAACTGGTAATTGTTAGAAGTGCACATAATAAGAAAGGTAAGATGGTGAACAAGGTTATAACAATCCTTCTTCACAAAACATCCATTTTTCGCTCTGAATTATGTAGTTGTGTTCTTATTTTTTCGGATTTTTTGGAATCATATCTTGCCATCGTCTTCCCGAACTCTTGCAGGTGATCTTGACTGAGTGAAGGTTAACTGTTCGAGGATCATGATAGTTGGTGAACCACCCCCCCCCCCCGCCCCTAAGGCCGTTCGCCCAAGTTCTTCGGCGAATTCCTTCGTCGTGGGTTAAGTGGGTCAGCCTAGCCCTGGTTGCTCTAGGCTTAGCAAGACGTGCTTCGATTTTTGGGAACGGGATCTCGGTTGGAGAGCTTTTTCACCTTCCATAGGAGGAGAGCGGTACGATATCCCGTCATTGAGTGTTGCGATCAAACGAAAGGAAGTTAGTATTGCATGAAGTATTGTATCGCCTACTATGTACAGAATTCGAAATATGTTTTCATGTCCGGGTTTGTTTGTTTCTGTATTTTCGTGCACCCTCGAGTGTTTTCAAATAAATAAATAGAAACTTATACTGCAGAGAGTAGGTGACACCTGCAAAAGAAGATATGCGACGTTCACGAAGAAGTTTTCATAACCAGTGGGACAATTTATGCAACCACATTGGAATCACCCGCCTTCCAAAACAATGGAAAAAATTGACGCAATGTCATTGCAAAAAGCAATGAGCGGTGGATGGAATCAATTTTTGTTCAAAGACATAAATTGAGCTTCAACAGCATGAAAACGAAGGAAGAAACTGCGCTCCTACAGGATCAATAGGTCGCAATTTTCTTCGCGCAACACTTTACATTTCTTCCAGAGCTTGATGGCGACGTTATGGGAATAAAGAATATTACACAGCTGACTCAACAAAATTAACCCTACCGTGGTTCGAAACGAAGGAGTAGTCGAGGACTATCCGCGTCATTCCGTAAAGACGACACCTCTTCCGATAAATACTTCACATCATTTAATGACCTCGAAACCAACGGCACTTCGCACATGTCAAAGAAGGAAAACGGAAGAAAACTGGATGAGCAGAAACCGGGAAGTACTGGGACTTTATCGGATGTCTTCCAGTCGTCTGGGAGAGCTCCTATACCAAGTTTCTCTGGAAAAAGAACAGTTTGTCACCAATTAATGCATTAGTTTATTGCGACACCAACTCACCTAATCGTAGATTGCACAAGATCAGTAAATTTTTCGCATCATTCTCATCTTTGCAGCCTCTCAGAAGCAACACAAGGGCAACCACCTAGGAAGTTTTAAGAATTAAAAGGGGCCGAGCAACAGCGACAGACATCTTACCCTGTCCCATGGCATTAGAGACACCAACAACTTCTGATCTTCCCATGGTAAGGTTTTCAAAATGTCACGATCATTCGAAGCCACCTGATTAGGTGTCAGCGTGAAAGCTACTTCCTGAACATCAAAAATTCTGGACACGAACCAAAACATTTCCGGCAAATAAGCAAAATTCACCATTTTTCCCTTCAATGAATTATCCTCCTCCAATGTTTTCTTCACAGCTTCCTTGAAGGAAGAAGGAGGTCCCGTAGTCAAGCTCTCGAAACGCACTAACAACGGTGGATCCACTTCGACTACTTTCTTCTGAAAGTAACCGCTACTGAGTGAACGACATTAAATATAACGGAGGGAAATATAGAAAAGAGGTAATCCACAGATAGTCCCTGAACAACAGGGAGGAAGCAGAAAAGATAAACTTCCAAGTACACCTTTCGTGAAATGACTAAGTCAGACGTTGGCTGTGACTAGCGGCGGTGTCTGACGCCCAATAAAGGACGAGTATTCAAGCTCATGCCTGCCTTTGCACTTCCCGATATGCTCGAATGAAAGGGTTATTGAAGTTACGTCGCAGATATTACGATCTGCGCAAAATTCAAAGCACTACTCGGCTACCCGTGCCCCAAAGAATCTCAAAAATGGGGATTTCGCCTTGATTGGAGGGGATCGCACTGATCACGAAAAAGGTGCTCAGTATGGACCGGCGCATCTATTGCACATATTTGGACTGTGGGCTATTTGATGCACCGAACATGACAAACGCTGTATCCGTTGGTAACACCGCTAAGGGGTAAGGGTCTAACTGTAACCTAAACCGTTGTTCTCAATTGTCAGGTAGAAGTGAGACAACTTGAATACGAGGAATCTACAGAGAAGGAAATCAGTTCTATAACTTACAAATTTCCATTAAGAAGGCACAACTCACCACAACTGCTTCTTCAGCAGACACGGCAGTGAAACCAAGCTTGCACCTGGCAATAAACCTGGGACAGTCGACCACTACCTTCGATTTGAGCGCATCGGCCAGTGAAAGTGTGTGATCTGCCACAGTCCGTCTGGAATGGAATCAATACAAAATTCACTCTCAAACTTGAAAAAAAAAATCTACCGGGATACACTGTAAACATGTTTTCATTGTATTCCTTGATATTTGAGACCATTAGAATATTGGTCGTTCGATGAGGACGAAATTATAATTGAAAGAATAGGTGTATTGATGTCCTCAAACATCTTGTAAGGAGATTGCTAGCTTTTACTCAGAACTGATATGTTACTCCGTTTTTACTATACCAGATTAACGTCGTTTTTACTGTAACAAGTTACTCTGTTAAACTTATCAAATACTCAAAAATGTGTACCCTTCACCTTCGGCAGAGACAAATAAAGTCGCACTGAGCGCACGCCCTTGAGAACCCTTCTGTACATGTTTTGTACATAAGCACGCTGAAATGGGCTACTTGTGCTACTTATAATCTTCCTTTGACGCGTTTTTTATTTGTAAGAGATAGCATTTCTCGTTTGTTGTTTCCCAGCCGTAACCAGGATTGATTTATAACTTTATTCGGCAAGCGTTTCGGCTTACTCGCCTTCGTCAGAGTCTGGAAAGTAAAGAACAAATGTAATCTATTCCCCACAAACGTCTCGTCTTCTACAGAAGAATTCAATATGAATGGAAGTAGCACTGTTTTGAAATTATGCAGTGGACGGAAACCCCATGCTAGACCTCAACAGAAGTTGTTTGGCTGAGGAAAAAGATCGTGTGGTAGAATCCTCACAGAGATGCTCGTGGTGAGGAGATTATTCTCGAACGCAGACGGAAACGTTCGCCTATCTTTGGCCACACGACTCAGGGAGCAGGTACAGTTAGCAGACAGGCGAATCGTGAGAGTAACATGCAAACACAGTGTGTGAAAGCCAATCGCTCCGGGACGCGTCCACTCTGGCACCGATGTAGTTCCCATATGCCGGAATGATAGTTTCGTAAAACAGAACCAGCGCTCCATCGACGAACCGGCATGCTTGGCACCAGGGGTGTGCGGAATTTCCCGTTTTACGCTTTCCGTTTTCCGCACATTTTTGGCCTTCTGTTTTTCGTTTTTCGTTTTACGGGTTTCCGGCCCGAAAAACAGAAAATCCCGGAAAATAATGGAGGGAGGGGATCCTCGTATTGACGGAATCCTAAGAGGGTTCACGTGTTTTTAAGCGCAATGCACGGGAGTTCAACACAATGGCGCCAAAACTGATGTTCAACTGCCATTTACGAAATTCGAATTATTTTGCATGATTTTTTTTTTAAAATTTCAGCCGCAATGTAAACGTCCCGTCGCGACTTTGATCATCTTCATCATTGTTCCAAATACTCAAAACGCCATAAACAAGTTGTCGGCCAAAATCTGCTCGATAAAACTTGCAAACAGCCTTCTAACTAGCAAATCGTTGTCAATAAGTTTAAAGGCAGCACTCACGGAAATTTTTGTGTTGAAGATTTCGCGGTATATCGGGGGTTTTAGGGACGATGAACTCATTGACAACGATGACATAGCGTGAAACACGCGAAAAACACAGAAAAAGATGACGGTGTTTCATGCGTTCCACAGCGCGGACGAGTGTTCCGTGATGGGTCCCGGCACGGAACCCTGCAAATGGTACGAATTTCATAGACACGCCCCAGCTGAACCACATGCCCACACCCTGTCAAAGGCGTTAGTTGGCGCGAGGGAACCCTAATGTTCAGAGCGGCATACGTGTCCACGGCAGTATCTTCGCAGGTAGGTGGCCATTCAAGGTGTTCAACTTACTGTTGCGATTGTCCAGCGGCCGACTACATGGTAAGCGACTCATTTCAGAAGTGAAGATTTCCGTGAGTGCTGCCTTTAACGTCATCATGCCACGCGAAAACAAGTTGTCGACAAGCTTTTCTCCGGACAACTTCTCGAGAAGGAAGATCCCAAACAGGTTGTCGATCAGTTTCTCCACAAACAACCTGTAGCAAGTTGCCTACAACCCATCAGCTAGTTTGTCTGCGGGAGAACAACAGGGCAGTGGGTACATGACACACTTTGGAAGAAAGTGTTTGCAGTCAACTTATGTTTCCGTAAGCGTTTGTGACCATACCAAAGGGAAGGTATAAGTGAATTCTTGGCAATTATGCAAGGCTGAGGCAATTTTATGTGGCCGACAACGTGTCGCAATGATGAGTGAGAACAAATAATCAACAAGCTTTTGGACGGACAACTTGTAGGCAAGGAAGCGAGTAGACAAGTTGTCGACAAGCTTTTGCGCGAGCAACTTTCAGATGCAACCAGGAACTTGTTCGCCAAATGCTTGTCAACAGGTTGTTTTTGGGGTTCTGATCATGCCATACAAGTGTCCGGCTCTCCTCGCAATTCTCAAAGAAAGACTTGAAGTTATTCAATTATTTGAAAGAGTGGCCATTAATCAATTATTTGAAAGAGTGGCCATTCATGAGGACACCTAGAAAATCCAATCTTGGGGAAGTCTTTTGCTTACAAACCTACGCTTGAACAAAATTTTCCGTTTTACGCTTTTCGTTTTCCGCCCGTTTTGGCCATTTTTCGTTTTATGGAATTTAAAATTTTAGTTCCGCACATGCCTGCTTGGCACACTTGCGAGCTCAACGATCTTTTATTGCCTCTGAAAGTATAAGCAGAAAAAACTTTTCTTGTTGAAAGTAGTAGCACTATGCAGGGAACACTGACGAAAAAATCGTGTTTTAGTGAGTGCAAATTCGAAAAATACGATTCCCCAGGTATCTCAGTGTATATTCATTGGAAGATCCTGCTGCAATGCCTGCTAGGCTCACAACTACAATGTTTTCCATATATCAATGCACTACAATTTCTACTTCGATCCATTTTATAGTGCATACATGTAGTCTTGCTCACTCTGGCACACTTGCTTTGTTGTTCTATGCTCGCTCAAGCATAATTCTATTTTGGTGTCATCATGATGTTGAGCTGAACCAAAAAAGCTCGGATCCTACTCCGCTCGAAGATACTATCCGTGAGCCTGGTTTGTTTTAAAGGCAGTGTGTCTTTATGTATTTGTCATTATGTGTTTGCATCTCCTATTCCAAACATCTTCAGGTAGCGAGAGAGCAAAATAAAACAAAAGTAGACGCTTAGAAAACGGCTTAGAAAAAAAAAAGAAAAAGTTCAAGCCGGGTGTGATACTGGCCCACAACTGCTGTCAAAAGAGCAATATTTATAAAAATTCAAGATATTAAATGCGATCAATGACAGCCCCAGAACTTGCAGTTGTAGATTGCACGAGAATGAAAGCAACAAGCAAATACACACGAAAGAACTCACTTCAGCTGTACCATCTTATTGTCACTAATCACTGGAACCATCATGCTTAGTTCCACATTCTTCATGTTGTCATCCCTTATCGTCGGCTTGAACTCATCGGCAAGCGAATGACGACGGTTAGCGATATCAAACACAAAGTTGCGCAGTATCTGCAATTGATTCGCTGGTACTAATCACAAACCAATTGGAACAAAATTTAATCCTCACCGACTGCAAGCTGTCTTTCTCATAAATACCGTGGATGTCAAAGACTTCTTCCTGAAACAAAGAAAAGTAGCGATGATTTTCAACAATTTCTTTTGTCAGTGTTACCTGATATTTCCCATTTCTGACCGCCTCTAAGGTAATCATAAGTGACCAAGATATAGAATCTGTAGTAGGATCATAGAAGCATTTGCACTCTGAAAGATAAACACTGAAGAACATTATAAGTTGTTGCACCTAAAAAATGTCAGCATAGGTATCATATATTGGATAAATAGTGCCTTTCCAGGTGCACCAGTAGCGACATTATAACAACAAATTGTTATAACATTGAACAGAAAAAAAAGCATTATTATCTTACCCAAGAGCCCCTCCCCACCTCCTCCTTCCCCCTTTGAACAACTTGAATTATCTTTTCACGAACTTTCA
Source organism: Ancylostoma caninum (assembly GCA_037903475.1). Classification (NCBI taxonomy): domain Eukaryota; kingdom Metazoa; phylum Nematoda; class Chromadorea; order Rhabditida; family Ancylostomatidae; genus Ancylostoma; species Ancylostoma caninum. Next base: position 1,900,772 of record JBAJFG010000019.1, read on the forward strand.
TTCTCGCAAAGATAAGCTCTCCAAGAAATCGAAAGTAATGAGCACCCCCTTGTAAAAAATTCTTCTGCATCGTGTTTCTTTTTTTCAATGTGATCATTTCCTTTATTCTTAGTCTGAGCCTGCTTCAGGAATATTGAACAAACAAGTATATTAGTATAAACAACTTGGGGCTTGGTTCCCTTCAGCATCTGCGGAAATGAACATCTGTACGCCTTTGCTTCGAGCTTTGCTCAGCAGCATCTCTACATCACGGACAAATCTGAAGTATTCAACTGTAGAACAACCGTCGCAACAAGAAAAAAAAACAGTCAAAACTGCTGCTCAGAAATTTACAACGTTAGAGTTAACAAACTTCGGTTGATCTTCTTCAGTCATAGATCCAGGCATATCTGACCTTCTGGTAACGGTTGGCTCGTTCTCTTCTTCCGATTTATCTTGTTCTACTTTCAGGCGAACAGGTAGCCCCGGCCACACGAACGCGTTAGGCTGGTCATTGTTCAAAGACCTCTTAGTACGAAACGTGGACGGAACTTTCCCGAATGATTTGGATTTTCCCGGTAGCGCAGGAATCTCATCAGTCAAACTCCAGTTGCCATCAAGTCTGGCGACACCCAACTGGTCTGAAAGAAAACTTTTGAAGGATAATTACATTAGCAGTTTATGAAGGCCTTGCCCTCTCAATCCAACTTAATCTTGCCTCGATATTATCTGAAATTTTATCGACGAGAAAACGCGCTGTCAGGATAAAAGCGGCTTGAAAACCTCAGACAGAAAAAAAAACAGTACATACCCAACGATATAACCGTCAGCTGTAATTCCGACTATGTATTTGTCATAATGAAATGGAAGTAAAGGCTAAGTCATCGAGACTTCCAGCACATGCCCACAAACTAAATATTTCATTCCGAAGATAAAAAAAGGAAAAACGCTTTTGCTGCAAGTTTGACCCGGGAAGGGGGAGGGACATTTGATATGGTAAATATTAGGTTGGTGCAAAAATTATGCGCGTTTTCCTTGCTTCATCGAACAAAAGATGCCAAAACAAATTTTCTGCCAAACTCACTTCAGCGAGCTAAAACCCTGCGGCATCGCAGCAGGAACCACTCGGAATACCACCGTAGTTTTGGCTAAGGAAGTGTGAGCAAATGCATACCACGAAGCTGTTTCCGAATTTTTCGACGTGGTGTGTCTTGCTTCGAAAGTAAGGGATGTCGCATTGGTCTTCCTGGGGTTGGCGACCCCCAACTGATGGCAGTCATCTAAGAGCACCCATTCAAAACAACATATTTGATTTCGCAGAACCTCGCCGGTGATTGTTGTCAGACCATCCCTTCCTTCATTAAGAATGGGAGGATGAAAAACTTCGAAAATAAGAAGTGCCCTGCTCAATAGTTGGACTAGGAAAAAGCACCGAAACACTGTCAGAAACCGAAGCAACACCAAAGTAAGGCCGCGGCGACTTTGTGGTGACCTGCTGCAGAAATCACTCACTACAGCCCATTTGGTCCTTCTCAACTGAGAAGTACTTTCAATATGTGTATGAAATATATCACAAGCTTCACTATGTAAGCCCAGCGTTGCTCAATAAAATGGATTCACCACTGATACACAGCACCGTCCAGCCATATCTCGCACTACAGAGTCCCTACAGGATGGAGCAATTAGGCTGGGAACCTCTGCCTCAAATATCATAGTCAGCAAACTTCTCGCTCACCGACTACCACTTTTCAGAGAATTTGGACAACTTCTTCCGGGAGAGTTTTTTCGAAGACTAAAGGGATATCAAAATTGCCCTCCGGAAGTTTGTCGATTCTAGAAGGCCATATTCGAAATGTACAGCTACATAGTTTGAGAACTTCGGGGAGCCTAAAACGGTAATTGAGAATATCTACCTTATTGCCAAAGATTTGCGGATTACAGTAGTTTTGAGCCTTTCTGAAAAGATCTATTTTGAAACGAGTTACGGGGCTCGGAATCAAAGACATGAAAACGCTCATTATTTTTGCACCAACCTAATATTAATATCTGTCGTACACTTCGTGCAACTTTGCAACAGCGAAGAACGGTTCGTTTGGTAGCGTGCCTCGTTTTGCAGGGTCACGTTAAATACATAACAGATACCGAATGCTTCAGAACCTCTTAGACTTTACATAGAAGGCCTTCAGCCCATCACAATACCGTGCGCGCTTTGCATTACCACACCATTATTGTCAGATTTCAACAAGACTATCAGAGTAAATTGGGAGAAAATGCAAACTCGGGCGAAAAAACGACAATGGTACCCGAATAATGTCAAAGATCGTGACCAGTATCTGAAATAACCTCCCTAACCAAACTTAGATTCTGACAAGAGCTACAGCTACATAGTTTGAGAACTTCGGGGAGCCCAAAACGGATTATTACAATTTTGTCTCTTAAAAAAATGAAAGAAAACTCGGCAAAAGTAGTAAGCAGTTATGTGTCATCTGGATGGAAAATTTACCAACTCCACACCTGCCATTTAACAATTATCTTAATAATCGTATAATAGAATGAAAATACTCACGCAGTTTCGAAAAAATAACACATTTTAGTCTGTCAGAGCATTCCTTTTCTTTATCAGACAACGGATACTTCTTCAGGTGATAGCCAAGGTTGACAAGCTGGAACAAATCGACACTTCTGAACAGAAGAAAAATGCAAAAAATGAACAGTACTTACCCTGTCGGTTGGCAAAGTGGCCACAGCCTCTCTCACAAGCGTACCCGAAATCTTTCTTAGCATGCCATAATCCTTAAGTGCCATTTCTGGTGGAGTCAATCTAACCCTCTTCCCAAGGTTGGAAGACTGAAAAACAAGTGATAGTTCTGCGTCCAAACCTGATCGCAATCTGAAAATGAAAACAATCCGCACCTCCGACTCCACCGTCGTACTTTGAGTGGAACTAGAGGAGGTAGACGGTACAGGCTTGACGGCAGATTTGATATTCTCCTTTTTGTTCCAAAATCAACTTCTCTTACTGGGAACGAACAGGCGTGTAGGTGGATGAATTACCGAAAAATTGTACCTCAGGGGTTGTCTTGGTAGTCGTTATTCCGTGTGACTTCGCCACAAGCTCGAAGTTTGCGTCGTCAGCCTCTGTATCAATCTCGAATTCAGTTATGGGGGTTATACCCAACAGAGGTGCGTAGCCAGGAATCATCGGCAGCGGCTGTGTAATCGACCAACTTGGTGGAATTCTGTCGATGCCAACATGCACTGTAAGACATTGAGAGTTGAGGAAATGTTGATGAGGTCATCCTGAATCAGTGAAAGAGCTGCTTCGAATTTTCCTCTACACTCTCTTGAGCGCACAGCTGCATAAGAAAGTGTGTTTGATGAATTTCCCACCAATTCACACGGAGTGGCGCCAAGGGTGCTCTTGGATATCATAGGCGAAGTTGATGCAATAACAATGAGCTGAATTCGTTGCAAGTTGGTCGGGTCGGGTCCAACGGTGTGATATAGGTGCGCCGGCGTCCAAGGGAGGGGAAACGCCTGCAGTCGGGTCCAGCGGCGTGATAAGGGTGTACAGGCGTTCAATAGTGGAGGAGTCCTCTGGAGACAGGTCCCACGGTGAGATGAGGGTGCCCGGTGTTCAGGTCCAATCCCAGTTTGCACTTACTCTGTCAAGTTTTACTATTTACGTCCACCACAGCGAACCGAAGCGTTACCACAAGGAAACGAGCTGTCCATAGTGATCAATGGTTCCATGAACCGCGGTAAAGAATACTTCTCTGTGGATAATGTCTGTTCATCCAGCTGCACTAATTTTATCTGAGGGCATTGAAAATATGCGAGCGAAGCGAGGACGAAAAGAAGCCTGAGAGTCCGGCGTTAGCCGGACGATCAGGCTGGTGATTTTTTAAATTGGCATTCGAAAAAGGAGAGAGAGAGAGAGAGAGAGAGAGAGAGAGAGAGAGAAGGGGAGAGGCAGGGAGGGAGGGAGAGAGAGAAAGAGAGAGAGAGAACTCTGATTCAAGCTGACGAGAGGATTATCAACAAAAAAATGTAATGTCCAAACCTGCGCACTCCTTCAGGATATACTGAATGAATTTCCTAAAAACGTGCAGACTTGTAATAGGAGAATTAGCGTTTTATAGGTAGGACACGGATCCTCCCAACACAACAGATTAATAATGAAACAATGAGCTAAGGAATAGGATAAAGGGAGTAGTCGCACCTGCATTTAAGGGGCGAAAAGATCACAAGATAATTTTTGAAAAGTGAGAGAGCCAACAATCACAGCGAGAATGGAAATTGCACGGTCCATTATCAGATCTCAGGAAGAGATCTACCAGTCGCAAGAAATTATTTGAGAGCAGCTTTTTTTTCCAAAACAAAGTCCTCTATTTTCGAGCGAAGAATAGAGTTTTGGTATATACTCATTGATAAATACACAAAGGTGCAAACAAACTCTAATTTTCTCCCAAAAATGAACTACTCACGGAACCGATGAGGAAGTAGGCTACGAACATTGTTCAGCGCTTTATTTCCAGTCTTCCGCAAATAGTAGAATAGATTAATAGCCTCAAATGAAGACATCAAACCAATTTACTGCGTAAGGAGTGAAAACAAAAAAAAAACCAACCCTATTAAGTGGAAGTTTGAAAAGCAACTCCTTTTGTACGTTCCATGAATATTTCTTCAATTTATCCGAGTCTCGTCTTGCCATTTCCACCGGCGTAAACTTCGTACCCGTCCCCTACAAAGAGACGAGTACCACCACGAAGAAATCTTCAAACAAGGAACCCCTCACTTTCTGAGCATTTACAGGGCGCATTGTCACCTCTTGTACCACAGTTGCAGCTGGAGCTTTCGTAGGTGCAGCAACCTTCTAAAAAATCTGATAAAGCTCAAACGACGGAGATTTTCCTACCACTATTCGTCCAAATCAACCATGTCTAGCAAAGTAAGACATTAACGCAGTATAGATTTGGAAGAAGGCAATAGGACGGGAGAATGGGGTGTTCACATGATTTCACATTATCACGATGGGAATGGACTGAAAAAGTTCGCAAATGACAATGAAAACAGAAATCAGCTCAACGCCTTAAAACTCAACACACTTGTTTCGACCCTGTTCAGATTATGATTCTCTCTGGGATCAACTCCACCGATTCCTTTGACAATTGCAGATAATTCATAAGGCGGATTTGTTGGCAAATGTCATAAAAATATTTGGACAGTAGCAATTACTTCGTAGTCACTCTATGTAACCTTTCCAACCGACACGCATAGCATGAGTATGTAAGTCAAAGAGCACAGGAGAGGAATAATGATCCACTCAGATTAATTAACTATTATAATAAGGTGTAAGAATTGTAGATGAGAAAAAGAATCTGCTCACTGACATTTCAAACACAGGGAACATTTGGGGGACGGGGGTGAGGGACTTAGAAATACGACAAATGGTCGGAGCAGCGGTGATCTTACCATGTTCAGATGTAAAAAGTAGCCAACTAACTATTGAGAACCTTCCTCGAAATGACATGGCTGTGTGGGAGAGGTACTGCATTGAGCGGAACGAGCATTAGGTTGGTGCAGAATTAATGCGGCTTTCTAACGGCTTCTTTTCTCTTCAAAAAATAGTGGTTCTTAAATGGTTTCCTCACAGAAATATTCCTCTTCGAAGGTGCTATCGAAAATCGTATCCACATTAGCCATCGCCTGCTCTACCACTTCGGTATAAGTTGAAATGCAGCACAGTCATTCCCCGACCTCTATTGACGAGATTCCTCAGAGATGGACTCTCCTCGTTTCGCTGCAGAAAATCGGTGGAAATTTTCACCCACAGTTCATCGGACCCATTAAGCCAATCTACATGCCTTTCGGCCCATTTTGAGAGCGGGAACGGTGTTCGAATGATCCATATCGAAGCCTCCGATCAGGATTCTCGCTGTGAAGCTTTCGTCCTATTTCACGGCTGCGCAAAGTTTTGGTGCTCTTCTTTCTTCACCTGTAGAGCTGGGGGATCGGCAACGTTGGCGACCGATTACAATTGACAGTCACCGACGTCACAGTCGCCAGCGACGGCGACGCAGGGTGCAACAGTCCTCGAGGACTACAGCGGCAGTGTCACGCGGACTGCTCCGTCCAACTGGTCCGTGAACTGCACCTTTAGACCCTCCGAGAACGGGGTTTTCGCCACTGTTATGTGCTTTGACGTACATCATTGGAATCAGTGTGACGAGAGGGGCTAGAGTCTGTTAATGTCTACAGCCCAAGAAACAAGATGACACACTGCCTTTGGGCGACTTAAATCTTTCTAATTTCTACAACTATAACCGCCGGAAGTGATGACGCGATGCAGCTTACCTCATTCACTACCTTAGCGGCTATTGTTTTCGCAGGATTGTTTGTGGACGGTGCAGGACTTGCCTGAAATTAATGTAATCCCTTTAATCATCCTTCCCAAGGAAAAAAAGGTATGCCTTCTTCTGCATTGGCGACTTGCATTATTACGATTGGTTGACTACGCAAGAGAACACAGAATGTACGGTGCCGCAAGACACAGATGCTGGTAAAAACTGCGCGCACGACGTACTGCGCTATTTTGAATCGAATTCCGATAAAGTAATACCCCACTGATAACATGTGTATGGATACAGAGCAAGTAATTTTGGAAAAGAAATGTTTTCTTCCTTCAACTTAGATTTTGGAACATGCAGATATGTGGCTGGAACATGATACTGCAACAGAACTTACCTCGCTCACCACCTTGGAGGATATCGTTTTGACAGGATTGCTGGTCGACACCACGGGATTCGCCTGGAATTCGCGTAAATCCTTTGCTGGGTCTGGCTCGGTAATACATGAGCACGCTGAGGTGCGGGGTGTGGATAAGTAATAGATGGACGGAGGCAAAATTTGAGAATTTGGAAATCGGGAGTTTCCAAAAAAGGAATTTAAGAAATGCAGAGTGGGCGAACTGCACGATAAAAAGAATAGAATAGTAGAGAATTAGGAAGTGCAAAGCACCAAATTCAAGCTTACAAAACTAAGTGGCCTAGTAAATCTATTAACTGAAGGAAAGATAATAAGTAAACAGGAGCTAACTGTCATTACATTAGCCTTGTGTTATTGGTGAATCTCATGAGCAAAACGTTGATTAAACAACGCAAATACATGTGTCTCTGCAATACTTCCAAAGAACCTCGAATGTAAGTTAACCTAATCTTGCGAAGTAAGAAGGCTCGAACCAAAGAAGGAAGGTAAAAATACTTAACCAACCTCACTAACCACCGTAGTGGATGTTGTTTTGACAGCATTGTTTGTCGATTCCACAGGCTTCGCCTAATATATGTGAAGTCACTATTGGAGATCAAAGTGCCAGAACTTCTCTGAGTCAAGATTCCGCTCAATCTTGGATTGCATAATAGAGATTTTCCGCATTTCAAGGAGTAGAACATACATATCACGGACATTAGGAGTAGATGAATAGCCACTTAAGAAGACATTGTATTTAAATAAAAAATTTCCCCCTCACTTTCATGTGTGAGAGTTTTACGCACTCCGAATCATTAGAAGTTCCTCTCAGCACATGCACTCACATCCAGGGGATCACTGGAGCCTCGCAACCAAACATGAGCGAGCTTTCGTTGAGTGGGGCGATTCTCCAGAGGTGAGGCAACAAATTACCCGGCTTCTTAGGAAGAGAACGAGACAATCTGTATCAGGTGCTTGCGTTAGTCGCATGTCCTACGCGCGCATTCATTTGCACAGAATTCCCCACGAACAGCGGTCAATACGTCAGCGAAAAAGAATGCGCTGCCGCCACGAAATTGCAGACGCGTTCTTCTCATCTGCCTTTGTCTGCGCCAAAGGTGTGTGAGGGCCTCCCCTACACCATGTGATCGCTTGTACAACGAAAGCACGGGGAAATCAACGTACCTCATTCACCACCTTGGTAGATATTGTTTTCACAGGATTGCTTGGAAGCACTACTACTGGATTCGCCTAGAAATCAGGTTTATTCAATATTTAATCACTTTTCTCAGTAAGGTTAGGTGTGTCCTTCGCCTGCACCACCACAACTGGTCGAATATGCGTGTGCGCCAGTGGTGTACGGAATCTTCAGTTTACGCTCTCCGTTTTCCGCCCATTTTTGGCCTTCCGTTTTACGTTTTACGGGTTTTTGGCTCGGAAACGGAAAATCCCGGAAATTATGGGGGGAGAGGGATAGCTGTTTTGGCGTATTTCCCTACCCTGAAGAAGGTTCCACGTGTTTCGATGCGCAGTGTACATGAGTTCACAACAATGGCGTCAGAATTGATGTCCAAACGCCATTTACGAAATTCGAACTATTATGACTTTTTTGTCTCAACTTCAGCGTAAACGTCCCGTCGCGATTTTGTTGGGCTTCATCATTGTTCCAAATATAGCATAGAAGTGCCTTGCTCTCCTCGATATTCTCAAAAAAAAAACGAGGTTCCACAGTAATGTGGGGCTATAGCCAAGAGTCGAGACCGCGGCGCGGCTCTCATGGGCAGAGACGCAGACGCACACTATGCTGAGTTCCCGTGACTCTGCCCAAAAGAGCCGCGCCGCGGTTCTGACTCTTGTCTGCGCACGTTTGGAGTTCTCTGTACATTCGGTGAGAAATATGCTTATCGATTCTATAACTCTGACAATCTCTCGTAACTAAGTGAAAGATGAATAGTCTTCGATCCACCTATGTTCTAGGCGTTCGGGGTAAGCACCATCAGTAGATTTGAAGTTACCTAGTTACTTGAAAGAGTCACCACTTATGTTCATGAAGAAGATACCTAGAAAATTCAATGTTGAAGACGACTTCTGGTCACAAACCCATGCATGGGCAAAACTTTCCGTTTTGAGTCTTCCGCTTATTTTTGGCTTTCCGTTTTCCGTCTTACGGAATTTAAAATTTTACTTCCCCACATGCCTGGTGTGCGCACATGCATACATTGCATGGTACAAGAAGCAGGTTATGTTTTGTCTTCAAAAAATAGCCTGCACTGTAAAATCATAATACTTACCTCACTTATCACTTTAGTCGATAATGTTTTCACAGGATTGCTCGTGAGTACCACAAGATTAGCCTAAAATACCCACAAGGATTAACTGTTCTGTCCTTTCGCTCACTTTTAAACAATTCAACGCAGTAATAGCAAAGATGAAAACAGCAAATGTCAGGCCAAAAAAGCGATTTTACAGTTTTGAGCCAGCCAAATTTCGTTGTCAAGATTTGATGCAGATACCGTCACATAGAAAAACAAGAAATGGCTAACATATGAATGCAACAAACATACCCGCGAAATTGGAGTTGGCTGAATCGGCACTGCTGCCTGTGGTTGTACGATGGGGTGCACCACAGGTCCCGGAAATTGTGGCTGAAGAAGATCTATCGGGGCCTTAGAAAATCTATCTCGAAGATGAAAAGTTGCTAATTAGTATTCATGGTGTTATTAATGCGATTTCAGAAGCTGCAATATTTGCAACAGCTGTAAACTGAAATACTGAATACAGACTATGCAGCAAACTCACAACTGAAGGGAAGCCCATTGTTGGTATAGTTTGCATGGCATGAGGATTGCCGAGTATTGGTTGCGCTGGCATAATGTTTGGAGGCTAAAATAGCACTGACAATTCATTAAGACTTCATCGATTGGGAAAGACATGACAAGAAAGAACTGGCTGAGCCAAAAAAGGGGTACAGACGTTCGAAATTTCAAAAACAGTCACTAAAAGTTCTCAAATTCAGACTACTGAAAACAAATATCAAAAGCGACGAAAATTATATCTGGTTTTCTTCATCAGGAATAAGATGCAATTTTACATCTAGAATGGACTACATGGAGGCGCACAGCGCCATGAAAGACAGCCTTCGCGTAGATAGTCTGTGGTTACACCCTCCATCAACCATCAACAATAAAAGTGCTCTGGAACTGGTGTAAATTGCTACATGTAAGTGGAAGGACCTGTAATATCAACCTGCAGGTCTTAACAGAATAGTGGAATATATCTTTTATAAACTTTGAAAATCTGCGCTAGGACTTTGGCGCACTATGTATTTCATTTATACAGGTATTCCTTAAAACAACTTTCTCACAGCATAGAAACACATTGAATAAGTCCCGATCCCATAAAGTAAGTTAAAACAAGACTCACGCAATGTGGAAAATTGGGATGACCTGGCATTAGCATACCAGCAGGCGCTGGTTGCATGAAAGGCATTGGTAGTTGTTGGTGCTGAAAATGATTACGTGACTAAAAACCATAGCTGTGATGAACACCAGCTCTGTAGGTAATACCCCACTACCCCACTGCGAATCGTTCTGCCTGCTACAGTAACAAAGGAAAAATAAGATGAAATCCACCATTAGACTGCGGCACTCTATGTCACTATTCGGATGGAACGATAACGAGCACTTCAAAAAATTCGAATACATGAAAAGTGAAAGAAACGAAGGATAGGTTAGGGAAATCCCTCCCATGACTATTCCCTCTTCCTAGTGCAATCTTTTTTTTTGTTTTTCTATTTCGATAACAAGATTGTGCCTGCTTACATATGTACAAGTAAAGACAATACATACAGGTTGCGGAAGAAGTCCTGGATGTGCTGTTACAAAAGGTGACGGCTGATTGAACGGTTGTGGAGTGAAGGTAATAGGTGTCTGAAACATAGAATAGAGGAAATGCCCAAAAATAAAAAGTAAGGAAAATCACAGAAAAGTGAAGAAAGCATTAACATACGGGGAAGGAATGTCCAACAGGAAGAGTTGGCTGGATTTGTTTTGGGATAGGGTTCGCTTTCTAAATGAGTGTATCTGATGTACTGGGTTGGGGAATAAGTTCGTTCGGTTTTTTTGTTCAACTCGTTTTTACGGTGACCTGAACCTTGCTTTACTTGCCGTCATAGTCCATTTTGTAGCTCTTGATTTGCTCTTTGCAACTATTGCAACCTCATTTTTCAATTCTCGCTTTACGTTGTTTTCTACCGCACGTTGTTTTCTACGTTGTTTTCTTTCTTGCTGGATTGTGACCACCCAAGCAGACAAAATTGAACTCCCCGCAACCGACTATCGTTCGACTTTAATCGTGAATCAAATGTGGTTCAATAGGCTAGTGATATCAATGACGCTTGGAGAGGAAACCTCTCTGCTGAAAGGACAGCACTGAAGTGGTGAACCCACTTCAGACAGGGCAAATTTAGCTTTGAAGTTGCTCCTCGTTCCGAACGCTCAGTTTGTGGGACATAAAGGCGATTATCCGCTAAAGTTGCTTTAGATGTAAGGAATAACCACTGCTCATGCTAACTCTCAACAATGTGTAAATTTACTTAACGCATTCAAAACCCCAAAATGCTCGATAGGTGGTGATCGTCCACATTGGGTATGCTCGACTTCTCTGTAGAAATTTCACCAAAATGACTAGAAAGAAACTGAAATCTTTCACTACGACCGAATCTACAGGTGTAGTGCAGTCATGCACAGCTTATTTTCTTCAGTTTCATATTGATTTCTAAACTTTATCCGAGAGTTGCGGTTGCAGGCAACAAACTGAGTCATTTCAAACGAAGCAATTTTTCGTAGACATAGAGCTGACAAGCTCCCCTGTCTCTGACAGCATTAATAGAAGAGGGAGGGAGCCATGCAACCCATTCAGTGTAGTTTACAATGTTCGTGGAAAGTGGTGGTTTCTATGCCCACCGCACGAACTTACTCCCGAACCCAATAGTAGGGATGACA
>JBAJFG010000019.1:1917500-2350000 GCA_037903475.1 Ancylostoma caninum
ACTGCTTCGAATGAAGCAGCTAAGTGCCTTTCAAAACGCGCCTGCTTCTCTTGAATAGAGCAACACAGGCTTTTCTTGAACAGAGCAACACAGAAGTGAACCACAGATTCAACGCAGCATAGTGTCATAGTTTCATCAATAAATCGTTTTGAGGATTCTATACATCAAAATCGCCGGTATCTGCTGTATACAACGGCACACTGGACCGAAGAACTCATTTCTTAGCCCTTTCTATTAGGAGAAGCTGGGTGCAGAGAAAGCCCGAGCACGAGCATTCCTCGTCATGGAATGGTTGTTGGAAGCGCATCAGCTAACAGGTTAGCAGGAGGCAAGAGGAGAAGGAATTTCATCATCATGCACTCCGTCTTGGCTCCAGTTAATTTACAAGCCGCGTGTAACAAAAGAGAAAGAAGCAACGGATTACCAACTATGGAATCCAGTAAATATTTTGTAGAGATGTAAGTCTTGCGAGTAGCTGGTACTGAATAAACCAAAGGTGATGCGCTATTGTGGTTGCCTGCCGTATTCACGCATTGAACTGATAATACTATTTTCAGTCCGAGCGACCCTCACGCTCTCTATCCAATGCTAGCCACGCTGCTTGTGCACTCGTGACTCAATTGGACTAGTATGTCTTGTAACGCCTTTGACAAACTGACCTTCGGCCCATTCTTGGTATCCAGATGGAAAGTGAAGTCAACTGACCAAAGAATGGCATCGGATGCGATGTCATAGCGAGACGCTGAAATTTCTTCATAAAAGATAAGAGCGAAAGAAGCAACTGAAACAGAATGGAATTACGACATGACAATGAGCATACGAAAAAAAAAACTCGAACATGAAGGAAGAGATCAAAAAGAAGGGTACGTGTGAACGATAGCTAGAAGGAACAACTGATAGGAAACATCCCGTACAACATTTCCTCACAAACAGTTGTATCACAGCTAGAACGAAGTTTGGTGGTTTAAGCAGCTTAGCCACAAATGTAAATCGAATACGGTTCACGATTGTAGAGGCCCTGGATTTTCGCAACGGCGAAGAATGGTCTACAGTGACATCAATCGTTATCGTATCGCAAACAAACATGGATGCTTCGCTAGCCACGCTGCTTGTGCACTCGTGACTCAATTGCACTGGTATGTCTTGTAACGCCTTTGACAAACTGACCTTCGGCCCATTCTTGGTATCCAGATGGAAGGTGAAGTCAACGCCGCCATCGTCTTCAACGAGTTTCTCGATTAAAGACGATGGCGGCGAATGGTCAGAAAAGCGAAGATCCAACAACTCGTTCAAGATACTGCTACGCTCCACGTGGAGTGTAGCATTCTGTGTCGTCGTCGCCAGCGGCAATGGCAACTATGCCCATCGGTTGTAGGAGAGATATCGTCACCAATGTCGGCGATCGACCGTCACCGTCGATCGTTGTGACATTGCCTTTCGGAACTGCGCAAGAATTGCTTTGCGCAGTCCCACCGTAAACATATTGCTTTGCCCAGTCCCACCGTGAACATAGCCTTCCAAACAGCTCAGTCCCACCGCAAACATGTTTATCGTGCTACAGGTGGACACATAAAACTTGTCCTAACAAGCCGAATAGGTGAAATATGGACAGAACGTTAGTGACTTTCCGGAACCAATACCCAAAAAGAATTTCATCTCTGAGTTTTCATGTGTTTTGTAAACTACCACCATCCATCGATGTGGTAATTACGACAGCGGCACCATAGGAAAGAACGGCGTTTGCAAGAAAGAGGAAATTATTAGGGTAGTAAATTGGGAGCGCGGGCTGGAGTTTCGACATCTGTATGAATATGTTGGTAAATTCCAGTTTGTGGAGAAAAAAATATGTACAAGGGTTTGTCAGTGTACCTCTCAAGCGATCGTTCGCATTTTCTCGCACAGATAAAAACAATTTATACTAGATGCATGCGTGCGCGAGTCGTGCACTCAGTGAAAGTACTGTGAGGGAATTTCTGGACGAGTTACCGGCATTAGCTGTGATTGCAGTGGAGGTGCCGCACCACACGGCTAATAATACAAACGATTTGTTGCATGGCCCGAGCTTCCTCACTTTCTATGCAATGGACAGTATTGGTTTCATACATAGAACAATGTCATAATAGTTTTTTTTTCAAAACACCTCGCGCGCAAGTGGGTCACGAAATCAATGGATTACTTGCCGCCTGACCGCCGCGAATACCGCAAACGCGTGCGTCTAAGCTGCGACAGCGATGCGACTGGCGTTATTCTCCATCATATACAGGGTACGGCAAAAGTTTTTGGACAAGCATAATCGATCTCCAAAACATGGGGAAGAAGAAACTGAAAAAATCGGTAGTTATTATAACTCCGCAGTTTAGCTGTAAACTTAAATAATATTTCTGGTCCTGAAATTTCCTCCACTGGTAGCGACGCAGGCTTGAAATGGTACATGCAACATTGGCTCGGTGAGCACATTGAGGAAGTCAAATTGATCTCGGGCCTTCTCTGCAGTTCCGCAATAGAGTCCAAATTTCTGTGTGGTGTTGTTAAGGCCTTAGCCCATAGAATCTTCAGAACACCACGGAATCTTGCAAGCTAGATGTAGGACCTCGATAGACACTTATGTACCTCTACCTTTGCAGTAGAGAAGAGTGCTCTCTTTAGAAGGTAATTTCATCATTGTATAAATCCCAAATCAGAGCATATATATTTTAAAAAAAGAGCAAATTAGCAGGTCCATCACAAAGACAGTGGTGAAATTGCCGTTAAACAATCGAAAATAGCTATGAAAGCGCAATTTCCGTGTTTGTTGGCAAAAATTTTGACCGCTGCCAAAATCACTGCTAGCAATGAACCTAAAGATACCTTACCTATTTTCCAAACTCCCTGGAGATTTTTCTGGAGTCCATACTAGAAGGCTTCTACTAACTCTCACAGAAATTTGGGATCTCTTCGCAGATAGAGAAGTGGTGAGGGAAAAACTACCTCCACCACCTGCGCGCCAGAGAGCACATCTCATCTGGAATTTCCGAAGTCTCTGTTCCTACGAGAGGAGCGAACCCTAATATCAAAAATGATATTTATGCGCATAACTTGGCCACAAACAAAAAATGACCATTACTTTTTCAAAGTTGCTCTTCCGTATGTTTTTAGCTAGCGATTATGCTTGTCCAAAGACTTTTGCCACACCCTGTAGACGCACATGCGTGGAACCGCAGGCATCCAATATAAATTGCCTTATACACGAACTTTGCGAAAAACTTAGATAGTGTGTAGCGAAGAAACGACAGGAGCACAAACAATCAAAGGAAGTTAAATTCTAGGTGATAAAGGGAATCCACGTACTTCCAGCAGAAGTTTCCGTAGAGAACGCTAGCGAGAATAGCCTGCTAGATGCCATGTCCATCAAGAGCCGCTCACGCTCGCATCTGAACAAGGTACATGGCTCACGCTCTCACAGAAAGACGAATAAACGGTAGCATACATAACGGAAGAAAAGACTTGGGAAATAAAGTGAATTGAACGATACGCTGCTGTGTTGTTCCTTCACCTTCACTTCACCACTTGTGGAAAAGTCAAACCGGAAAAATCTCCTTCTGTTTCTCCGTTTACTCGAAAAGTGACATCATTTAAAAATTTCGTTATTTGTAATTTGTTACACTTGGAACGATAGCTGGGAAGCACCAGAGAGAAAGGGAACGCGGAAAACTGCGCTGCAATTGCAGAGGGTGGCGAAAAAAGCAGGCGAAACGCATGAGTATTCAAAAATCGTCCCGTTTAGATCATACGGTAGAGTGAAACACGTGTTACGAGAGTTCCAAACTTGTAAAGTTCTCCTTAGAGCTGTTTTTAACCAGGATTGTTAATCAGATGCTTTATTCCGGCGACGGTTAGCCAGGATTGTTAATCAGATGCTTTATTCCCGTGGGGAACGTATCTCGTGCAACCACGACCAAAGCTTGCCGCGCACGGAGAGTTCTCTCGCTCTCTGCGTCTCTGATTACTCACGGGTCCCTGTACTGCCTCTACCCACCACCCCCCTGTCTATGCTCTAATCCTTCGCGACCGCCGCAACGCAGGTGGGGAACGTATCTCATGTAATCCAGAGCCTGAAGAGCATGTACAAAAGGACACAAGCGCAAAGGACAAACCTCCAGAACACCTCGTCTTTATGCAAAAATTATTCAACAGGTAAGTAACTCAAAAGCAACAGATATCTGTACAAAGACGAAGCGTTTGAAAATGTAGGCCTTTTGTATTGCAGACTCCTTCAGGCTCTGATAACGATATCGCGGAAACGTACATAGGCCAGTTGGACGGATAAAGCATTTGATTAACAATCTTGGCTAAAACAGTTGCGAGAAAAACTGCACAAATTTGAACTCATTAAGCCAAGATTCAAAGACATTCGAACATGGGATATACCATGCGGGTTTGTTTCATTCTTGGAAACGGTGGACATATTTAAATAGGGAAGTAGATTCTAAATAGCAATCGAATGGAAGTCTCTGGATGCAAAACAAAAGGAAACGAAATAAAATTGGAGTATTGGGTTGAATATGAATTCTGTATTTCATTTGAAGATTAAATTTTTCTGCAAAGCAACTTTCATGTCCTACGTCTTTTAACGTTACGTAGTCTACACCATAACCAATAACGCTAACCATCTTAGGTTTGCTTGTTACCGTTCCATGAATCAAAACCAGGCTTGCTTGATTAGCGTCCCAAAAATCCCAGAGCTGTTAGGCAGGTCTACCACTCTTTAGATTCAAGAAGAGGCCAGCTTAACTGGAAAAGAAAGTTCCGACACTAAAACCTCTTAGTGAGAACGACTGTGGAGTTTCAGGAAGCTGACTCTTAAACTAGTTGTTGAATTGGCCTTATCAAATAGCGCCATCAGTATACGTAACTGGTGTGTATTACTGCCTACTGTGTTACTGCAAAATCATTTAATTTTTAACGAAACAGGGACTGAGATTTTGATAAACCAATTTTGATAAATCAATCAAAGAAAAAACAGCAAAGTAAGCAAATCACAACAACATCGTAACATTTATCGCTCTATTAAGTACGAAAAGGGCATGTTTTTTTTTCTACTGGAATGAGAGTGAATGTAATGGTGACCATATGTTTCGAGAATCTTATCAAATCAACTGAATCAAAAGCAGAACACCTTGTTTTTCATTGAGTTGAACCATCGGATGAGCCTTCACAGATGACAATTCTATCAGAGGCAGCACCCAGGAAAAATCATGCTTCTGAGGTAAGTGGTGTTTCATGTAATAGGTTCTAGTAGAACATAGCCAGGAGGGCACAGAAGGACGTCAACTAGCTATGAAGATATTGCAGGGAAGACCACAGTCGCAACCTGTTGATACGAGAAAACGGTTGAATGATGTGGTAGGCAACACTGGCTCAGTTACTTGCCCAAACGTGCGTGGCGTTCAGATGACAGGATCCTCAATGGACGCGCATTCAAAAATTTGGAAAACAGCACCATGCTTTCGTTGATTCCTCGCGCTTCGCGTTATTTCAACAACGGGTATGGTTTCTAGACATTCGAAACCCGAAACTCCGGTTAAGTATCAAAAGCATGGTTTTGAGGGAGACTACTCAGACATTCGGGCGTTTGGAGCGCCGGTGAACCCACACACTTTTCGCCGATGCAGGCTTCCAGCAGTTAGTCGCGGGAGGAGCAGGAGTACTTGTTGAAGGTGCGGATGGAGCAGGAAAACCCGCTGTGAGCGCGCATGAGGCAGGGTATATACTGGCATGCCAGCATCTTTTTCTTTTCTCCATTGCCACATAGCAACCGAAGTGTATACAAGCCGGCAGACGGCTGTGAAAGCTTAGTATGGTCTCCGCTTTGGCGGAGACTAGACGAGTTCTACGGGACTTGTCTGGCCAACTGAGGTCCGGTTGAAACTGTGGCATGGGGTACCGTTTGGCCACACAAGATGAGTGAGATGCAGTCGCGTGCCGACGCGGCGCGGACGAGAAAATCTGCTTCACTGCAAATGTCCGGCTCGTCGAGCGCTGGCGCAGGGAGCACGTACGTGCCCGGCGAACTCATTTTTGTACTATTTTTGCAGTCACCGGTTGCAATAGAACATGACCTTCCTCAAAGTTATCCCCGAAGCAAGATCACAGCAGGTCAAATGCAGGATAAGGAGCGACTAACGGTGGAATAGGCGCGCCAACTCCGCCCACATTTGCATTTGTCCCGCAGGTGTCATGCCGCGAGAAACGGTGTGGACCTTCGTTCCAAACGCCGAATGTCTGAGCAAATCTCAAACCTTCCGTGAGCGCTTCCTGTTAAACACTGTTCACACGGTTTTGGGTGAGCATGGAAATTTGAAGAAAAACAGGTCTTGCTATGCTAAAGAACAAATGAATGTTCTGCTATGCTAAATCACCAGTTGAGCACATTGTCACGAATTTAAGCTTTAACTGTAATAAGCAGAGCTGAACAATCACAGAAGATATGCTTTTGAATAGTGATTACCATCAAAGGTAAAAAGATGGGATGAACTCAGACTCACTCAAATGAAGTCCATTTTAAGAGCAAGATGAAATTGGTTGTCCATACCTGGTGTCCGAACGTAGCTTCAAAGGCGGCGCAGTTTGATAAGTGGTCTGTGCTTCTGCCGAGTCTTGTTTAGGAGAAGAGCTGTTCTCGCCTCGCACACCAGAAGTCGCGACCTTCTTTCGATGGTTGGCACAAAGTTCAACAACGAGACTGCACTCGTCATCTACTGATATATTATTTGTTACGAAAGAGTCGAATGGTGGAAAGTCAGTAGACGAATAGCCAGGGAGTAATGGAAGAGGCAACTTCCACGACCAATCCTTATCAATCGGTCCAATGCCTCTTGTTCCTAAAATAAACGAGTTTTTTTTTTTCACGAAGATAATCACAGGAATGAATGTCCTGCGCCACTGAAGTAGTTCCAGCGTAGAAAACTGGGCGATATTTCGAGGTGAAATTCAGACTCTGGAGAAGTAGCACAAATAAATTTCATGCCCTAAGCTATGAGCTGGAGAGAGAGATAAAAGGAGATATTAGGACCACAACAAAATGACTTGTGCCACAGTCCTGCTTAGCAGGTGCAGAAAGATCGAAGCAGAGTGGCTCTGAATGGATTGGGGGAGAAGGTGCGCAACAGCTTGGAGGTTACCATCCGTCTTGATTACGAGCTGAGACTCTTCCGAGAACCTTCGGTCTCAAAAGAGAAACCCTCCAACTAAGCTACTGGATCGACATCCAATGCTACTGCGTACAGAGGATGGTAGGAAGGATCATTCCTCGCCTTCGACATGATTGGCAAGGAAAGAGGCTTGGTATTAGACGTCGCTAAAGGTGAGTACGTAATTTTGATGAAATAGGGAGAGCATTGTGATAGTATAAATATAGAGCCGTTGCAGAAATACCAAGAACAAGTATAAATATGGAGCCGTTTCCAGATGTACCAAGAACACAGACAGCGATGCATGAATGTAGTGAAGTTCATTCAACCAGTAGCGGATATTGGTGGAAGGATAATGGACTGATACGTGGGCATTTTCAATCAATATCAAGCATGCTTGATTGTGTACAGCCATGCTTACCTTCCGTCTGTAAATGCACTCCGTTCCGAATGCCCTCTATGAATACATTAGTTCCGAAGCAGAGCCAACATGTTCACCTGCTTGGTTGTGCAGAAGTGAAGTACTGCAGCGGCTATTCAGAGGCACCGCAGCTTTTCTTCGTTTCTGCTGACATTTTACTCTGACGTTTGCGCAACATTGCAAAAAACAAAAGTCGGACCACCTAACCAACGAATAAGGAAAGCAATCCAAAAAATCGCATTTGTAGCCCTGATGTATGGAATACATCAACGTGGAGGGGGCAGTGTAGGAAAAACGTAAAAAGAGAGGTGAAGAGGGAGAGCATAATTTCCACGAAAATGAGAATAAACATAGAATATCCTGCGCCACTGAAATGCAATGGAATACGAAACTGAGAATGAATACATCACGACTACTTAATCCTAGACCTGCAGGTTGCACACATCTCAATTCAAGCATCGCCTTCGGTGAATATAACCGTATAGCGACTGGGTTCGCGAATTAGTAGGGCAGTTCATACCAGATGCATGCGTCAGCCGCGCATCAATCTCACACATCCATTTGTAGAGGATTTTTCATGAAGACTGTTAGACGCGGCATGCACACTTTGAATGAAAATACCATGCGGTCGCCACGAGACCGCAAGCGAGTGCACCCCACTTACGTTCGCACTACCACCGGCCCTATCTTTCATCATAGAGAAGCTAGGATTCATGAATAATAACCAGGCAAACCACTTACGGTTAGCTTTATTGCTTATGGTATACATAGACAGACTATGTAATGCTGGGAGACATGGGACGCTAAAGTTGGTTTGCTGGATTGGTTTAGCTCACTCATGCGTACATGAATTCTAGGCTAGACGTAGAAGCATATAAAGCACGCATCTGGTACGAACTGCTCTGGTATTGCTCTTTTGAGCAGTGGGTTCCTTTTCATTGACAGAATTATTAGATAGTAATCAGAACAGTAATCACCCAATAATTACTTATGAGACACTGAGCAAACGATCTAAAGCAAAGGTTTTTACCAATGACAGTATTTTTGTCGCACACTGTGCTATCACTAAAGCATTACCATTCCAATCTTTTCTTCATCAAGTAAACCAAAAACTTAGCTGGCTCACTAGATGACGTTCACAATACTATCTCTGACAAAAGTGCATGCAAGTATTTGTTTGAAAGCTGCACCACTCGAGATGTGATGAGTACTACCAGACGTCAATCCACGATATTTAAGGATAAAACTAATGCCATCACATCAGTAAACACAGATGAGAGAACTCACTTAATTCTATATAGAGAAGATCACATATAGGATCATCTTGTTCGAGAGTATCGACTTTTGTGAACGAAGCCATGTTCAGAACCTGTAAACGAGAAACATTCTACCAGCATTGTACTGTTTAGAAGCAGTTTCAAAAAGGAAAAAAAATCGACCTTATTACAATATGTCGTCATTGACTATAGTGTATGCTAATAGATTTATGTAAAAATTAGAACACTGAAACAAGAAAACGTGGATATGTATCAGCGCGGCACGATTTTATTTGTAATAACACAACAGTTCATCAGCATAAACTATAAGGGAATCAATCTACCGCAAACTGATTTCGCAAATAAATGTGGACTCGCTGGAAACAGCTCCCAAAAAAAAAAAAAAGGATTGGCGAACATTTCAACTCGGTTGCGTTTTCTGTAATACCTAGAACAATATAAGCGCAGTAATTGTAATCCCCCACCCCTCCCCATCTCCATCCCAATTGGGATCAGCAGATTGTTCACGACAGGCAGAATCGATCTTGGCTGGGAAATCTATGTGCACAGATCAGTATTTAGTATGTTTATCCAATTGAGCGCAAATTCTCTATCAGAGCCAATGTTAGTTTCCGCTCAAATCTCGGTTTTTTTTTACTGCAGCTCCGAGCTAGAACCAGGGGAACTGCTATCGATGAGAAATCCAAAAAAAAAGCATATCCGATCAAAACTTTTGGCAGATATAGAAAGCATACAGAAAGTTCTTAGTTAATGAATGACAGGCGATGTTATTAGACCACAACGAGCTGTAGGGAATGCCTTTTCCAAGAAATTTGATCAAAACGACGAAATAGATGTCAAAACATCATGACTTACAATAAAGCGCTTAGTCTGTGTGTCACGTGTGTGTCAGTGTGTAACGAAATTCTGCGATTGGTCAGTGATGGTGATTACAAGATCATATAAAACGTGAGGAGGAGGGTATGGTGGGGTTCAAAGAATGAGGTGAAACTCTGATGGAGGGAGGGAGCAACGGGTCCGGTCCACTGCTGTGATAAGGGTCCGCCGGCGTCCAAAAGCGGAGAAACGAGTTGAGTCTCGTCCAACGGTGTGATAAGTACAGTGGACGTCAACGGCGGTGGCCCATCCGCGGCCTCGAGAAGGAGGTAGCGCGACCGCACCGCGCGCGTCAAAATTGGTGCTGTCTGCTGCCGGAATGCTATTTCTAGACGTTTTCTTCCTGATTTGGTCGAGAATCATTAAACTGGGTGAAAAAGCTAGTAGGAATAGCATAGAAGCAGCAGAAAACATTGGTTACGGCGTGCGCGGCGTCCTTCTCGAGGCCGCGGATGGGCCACCGCCATTGACATCCACTGTATGCGCCGGCGTCCAAAAGTGGGGAAATGCCTGAAAATGTGGCGACCAACGGATGACGGGTGTGCCGGGGTCTACTGTTGCCAATACACTATGAGCTAGGTCCATCTTTGCCCGATCGATTCACTGGTGCCTAACATCAATCGTTAAAGGCAGCCGGAGCTGAAATCCTCGACTCCGAGCTGAGCTGTGGGTGATGAAGTAAAGACTCAGCACATCATAAATGCGAAACGAACACAGACGATGATGGCTTACCTGCAGAGAAAATGGAACATTCGTCGCGAACACGCCTGGCCATGTTCGCGCGCAGACGAGTTTTCCACGGCGCAAAAGCCACTGCGGTGCGTGGTTTGGCGGAGAGGGGAAACGAAACGCATTCAATTCACAGGGTTTCATGGCGGGACTCGGCCAAAACCACGCGCCGCAATGGCTTTCGCGCTGGGGAAAACTCGTCCGCGCACGAACACGGCCAGGTGTGTTCGCGACGAATGTTCCATTTTCTCTGCAGGTAAGCCATCATTGTCTGTGTTCGTTTCACATTTATGATGTGCTGAGTCTGTACTTCACCACCCGCAGCTCAGCTCAGAGTCGAGAATTTCAGCTCCTGCTGCCTTTAAACAAATGTCAGAGCTCAGCAGTGAGAAATATGCAACTCCATGATTCCTTCCACTTTAAATCCCCTCCTGCGTTTCTCTGTTCTCATTCATTGATGAACATCCCTCCTCTTTTATGTGTTCAACATGGCTCTTATCACTTGACCAGTGATAAGAAACAAAGAATGGTAAACCAATTCTTGTAGTCGTTCCAGGTTGAATCGATGATATGTAGTTACGAATAGCTACAAGAACCTCCAAATGGCCACACTCAAGAGGGGCGTAGCCACGACGCGGATTTAGGCAGAGACACAGGCGCTCTGCCTGCTGCCACCGGTTATCTGCAGAGGCAGAGAAGCCAGAGACAGCATAGAGAGCGCCTGTGTCTGATCAAGGAGCCGCGCCGTGGCCACGCCCCTCTTGACTGCGGACGTTTGGAGCCTCCTGTACATCTGTTGAGCGAAAGACTGAAAAAGAATGATAAAGGAATAAAGTCATGCGAGCGAAGCGAGCATCAGAAAAGTCCGTGAGCCGGGCGGCCAGACTGGTTACAAAATATTGGAGCAACAACATGATCTGCTAGAACATCCTTGCGAATTGCGCTTTCTTATATGTGTTCGTCACTAACGAATAATGAAGACCTCAACACTACAGAACTCAATAGATTAAGATAAAGAAATAAAAACTCACCCGTTGCCACTGCAGTTGATTCAAAAATATTTTTCTGTCATCGCTTGGGAGTGAATGCATGATTATAAGATCACGTCTAGCCATTTCCTCACATGAGAAAGTCGACAACTCGGCATCACTGCTGTCCTGTGAGCAAAAATTTTCATTGTGGAAAAATTGCTATTATAAGCAGTTTAACAAAGCAAGATGGCGTAATTGGAGGTAACGTCAAATATACGAACGTGTAACAAATGCCAACATGGGAACAAATGAATTGGTCAACACAGAAAAAGAAGCCTTGACAGAACTCTCGAAAAAACGTGATCATTCCTTTGTTTATTGTAACGTGCAGAAACCAAAGATAGTGCGCACTTTGATTCTCACGAAGAGCAGTGTTCTAATATCATGTTTATGCTTCCAGCAATACGAACCATTCAAAATGCGAGAGAACGAGGAAGCCCAGTACCGCCAATTCGAATAATGAATTACCGCTTTACCCTAGAGGTAAGCAGGACCAAAATCTAGTCGATCACTTGGGAAAATTTCAGTGGACATGAGTTGCTGGTAACGATGAAAAAGTTGAGAAGGCTTCCCCTTCTGTTCAATCGCCACCAGTTACTGTTGATGACTGAACAAAAATGCAAGCTTTTTCCCTTCCTCGAATACAGAAAATAAAACTTACGAAGAAAAACTCACTACCTTGCTTCTTTTGGCAAGTGGAGGTACGAAAACACTTGCTCCGGACTGGTCGTGGGGACGCTTCAGAACTGATGACATTTTCTTCACATGTCAGTGCCAATCTATAAGGAATAAGAAATACCACGATGTCAAAAAAAAAAGGACAAAAGAGCAAGCAGATTTCCAGGAATGCAGAGACATTTAGGCAGTCCTAGGTTAAGAGGTGCAAACTCTACCTGTTTCCCTAAACCAACACAAGTGGAATAAATATGAATGGGTCCTGAAACGAGTAATTATTTGATTCTTCGACAGTCAAGCCTCAAAATACTGGCTAAGAAACTAAAAATTAAAATTGACTCAAAAAACGAAATAAACATCCATTCTCTCGCATTAAGTAATTTCTCAGCCTGGAATTTACAGTGAAGAGCCACCGTTACCGCACTACAAACAAATTGAGGCCGCGCTGGCATCGGTCTTGTGCGAAAGGTCAGGTGGGCTCTGTGGTTCCCACTCAGGCACTTTCAGCGGATGGCGCGCGCACCCAATACAGGACGGCCCGCGTAAGGGTTGAGAATTGGCCAGGACTTGGGTGCGCGGGCCGTCCGCTGCTGCTTGCTAGCGGACCAGCCGCATGCCTTCAACGGACCAGCCGCGCGCCTTTCTGAGAACCGGTGAATAGCTCCGTCCTCTACCTTTTCTTTAACAGTCTAAACGCTTCATATCACAAATGGACAAAACGTTAACATCACATATAATAAATGATTAGTTTATTTTACCATTATCTTAGTACAAACAAAGCAAATATAGCTTCAAATGACAGGAGTCTACGTGACAACGTCTATACAGCTTGAAATAATACCAGACAAGAATGAACGAATAAGTAGAAGGAGGTGTACAATACATCAGTGACCGTGGCGTCACGAGTATTGTACATATCCTCTATATATCGATATTCATAAATACACCCTTCTTGCCGCCTGCACTGCCTGCCTTATTAGGTGTCGTATAGATCATTCGTATCTCTGAAAATCCAAACGCTCCTTATCAACAGTGACGTTGGGAACTACAGAAACGAACTCACTGTAAAAGGTTATGAACCTCAAAGCCTTCTTCTCCGTCACCCATAGATGCAGCCGTAGTGCGTGTTCCCTTCAAAAGTATAATATGTGGTATCCATAGCTGTTCACTAGATGAATTAGTAAAAATGACAGGTAAGCTAAGAATTATAAAGAAGTAACCAACTGACGATGTGCTCTTTCTGAACTTCTCGGCCTCACTGTACCACTGCTTGATTCGGCTGCTCAGCTTGTGGAGCGGCGCCAGACGCAACTTCTTCTGTCACTTCGCCTTCTCCGACAATGGTCTGAGGTCTGAGGGGCAGTAACGCACTTCAAGTGACCCTAAATTTTGAAAAGTGTAAAACAAGAGCATTCCTCTATGTATACGAAAACGAGAGACGATTGAAAACCAAAGCGTGTGTGACTTCACCGCACACCAAGACACTCAAAACAAACGAAAAATAGGTAGAAAAATAGGTAGAATGGATACGACGTTCAGTCAGCACTGGGTTCGCGGCAATTTGAATTCAAATGAATAAAATGCTGTAATATTTCGTCGCGGTTGTTTCACAGTTCACGCCAAAATTAAGGCGCGCGGATGGTCCGTGTTCAGAATGGGTCCGCGGCTGGTCCGCTGCGAAGCTCCGCCCACATTTTGGGTCCGCGGCCCGTCCGCAACCAAGGTTTTGGCACGCGGATCGTCCGCTGAAAGTGCCTGAGCAATCGCGGTCAAGTTTCCAATCTACTTATTTCTTTCATCGTTAGTTCCTTACTTTCTATGCATTCAATCAGCAATGGAGGATAAATCAAAAAAGCAGCCCTGATTACCCACAAAAACACACAGCTTTCATAGATGATCTGCAGTGCTGCAGAGCGATGTGACGCAGCCCTCTTTTACTTGCAGTGCACTAGTAACTGCACACGACTAGATACAGCTTCACGTATATTCAAAGGTATGTAGTTGCTCCCATATATCAAAAGCGATAGACCTGACAAATGGTGACAGAAAAGGTTGTAAATTCCTACATTCTTTGTCAAAATCCCTTACGGTGGACCTCGAAGCGTGGAAAAGACAGCCCACATCAACGCTCAATACGAAGTGTTACGCCGCCGTAACACCCACGGTGTCACTGCCGCTATAGTCCTCGAGGACTGTAGCACCTTGCTTCGCCGTCGCCGGCGACTGGCGATCGCCAATATCGGCGGCCGCCAATGTTGGCGACTGTGACGTCGTAATTGTAATTCCTAGGCTGGCGCTATAGTTCACATGAAGTACAACATCCTGAGTCGCCGACATTGGCGGCCGCCGATCGCCAATGTCGGCGACTCAGGATGTTGTACTTCATGTGAACTATAGCGCCAGCCTAGGAATTACAATTACTCATTCTGAGCAACAACTATGTCAATGCTTTGAGTATCCCAGACTTCGCCAGTTCAAAATGAATAGAAATGAACCGGCGATATAAGAGATAAGGATCGTGGAAATGATACGTATCGATTGTCACGCCACATCGCCATGGATGCCAGCTGCCAAACGGAGCTCATCGCCCGTACCCTCGAAGATATGCCCAAGATGAACTGATGATGCGAGTGATAGCGATAGTGGAAACGATGTCTATCGATCGCCACACCCCATTTGCCATCATCTCTTTTACGTCCGGGGTCTCCCCATTCACTTTATCCATGTGGCGATCGCCGGTGGTCGTGGCGATCGCGACGATTGCTGGCGAAGTCTGCCGATACTCTTTCATAAAAGTCTTAAAATGAAATAATTTAGTTTCGCATGATATTTCCCACGGACAGTAAAAGCATGAGGTTTCCCCAAACAATTATCAAACTAGAACAATGGTGGTAAACTAGTGGAACAATAAGGAATTATTAAGAGCTCACCAATTATTCAGATACCTTCGCTGCTTTCTCGTGGAGAATGAAAATAGAAAGGGAAATAACAGAACCTGCAATGAACAAGTATAGTAGGATATCTGATAATTCAACAGCCTCAAGAGCTTTGAAATTATTTTTCAGCTCACCAGAGAGTGATATTAGGGGGTCCGACAACTGGCAATGAAATGTCAGACTGTCAGATGCAGTTTTCGATGATGGTCCCAAATCCGTCTTCCTAATCTGCTGCGGAGTTCTCTATGAAGAGTTATGCGCTACGATTTCGGCTTCTCTACACCGGCCAAATCTGACTTTCGAGTTAAGTTCTGCTAAAAATATGCGCGAAAATCATTTCAAACTGATCAACTAATCGAAACTGATGAATGCTTCTAAACCTTTCTTAGCCCCAGATAGGTTTTCGCAGTCTTCTGGCAGAATATATCCAAGAAGTCAAAATTTGGTTGCACTGCGCAAGCTGGAATCATGTCACGTAACTCTTCAGGGAGAACTCCGCAGCAGATAAGGCAGTAAACAATTCGTTACGACTTCTCGGACACAAAAAATGAGAATTTCGGCTGCATGCACTTCTGTGTCAACGACTCGGAACGCTTTGACTATGCTATTGAGCAATTTTAGTTTTTTTTTTGGAGGTATTTAGATTATCACTTAAATAACCGAAGTCGCTGCGATGTTCTCACTTTTCACTAGATCACGCACCCACAACTCAGAGATGTTTGTTTCTTGACTTCTTCAATGTACTGTGTTTACGTCGACATTCCTGGAAATTCCCCTTTTTTGTGTTTGGGATTGTGCAGGACGCTTTCATTTATCACTCTAAACAACAAAGAAAACAAGGATTGGAAAGGCCGAACTCCGGTATGATAGAGAGACGCGTTTCTGAGACTGATTTTGATTGGAGCAGCGGGTTGTCGCTGGAGCAAGAATGATGCAACTGCACTCTTCAGTGGTTTCATGTGTTGATTGCAATCGTACACATCATTAGACCCAGTAACCAATATTTATGTCACAGTACACCTACTCTAATTAGACAAAGCCAGAATTACGGTGTAAAAGAAGGTGTTGGATACATAGTAGCAGTAGCCTTTCTCTCCTACTGACGAATGTTTGGATGATTCTGTGATTCTGCGAGTTATAGTCCATTCAACCGGCAGTCGCTATTGGTGGAAGGATCATGGGCTGATACGCGGCCACTTTCAATCAATATCAAGCATGCTTGATAGTGGACAATCTGTGCCGGTATAGACGGCACCTCCTAAGAAGTAATCTGTAGTATCTAATATGTTTCTGTATTGCCCGAATGAGGGCCATTATTCATGACCCCAGTGATATGTTTATGGGTGTCGTCCAGATATTTCATGTACTATGCTTTTACCACGTCCCTTCTTTGTAACATTCTACCATTGCACCACCAGGTGCAGGTCGGACGAATAAAAATTCGTACCCACCGCGTAAAACACACGTCAAGGGAGCCACCCAACCTCCCGAAATACAGGCGCCACCCAACCGCCTCAGTAAGCCACCACATTTTCTGGTGCATCCGCCAAATCACCTTGATCACCTTGACTCCCGTTGATCTTCGGGTATACCGAGCGGGCGCCAGCAATCCTTCCATTTGTCCCTCTCGCGAGCCAGAGTTGTCCAGTGGATTCTGTCCGTTCGAGGGACACGGAGAGCATCGTATCTATCCTTGAAGGACTTCGTGAAGAAGTCTGACCATCGGGTCGGTGGTCTTCCTGTCGTGCGCTTAACGTCCCGTGGAGTCCAGTCGCTGACGGCTCTTGTCCAACGGTTGTCGTTAAAACGCATCACGTGCCCGGCCCACCTAACCTTACTCAACTTGGCGTAAGCGGCAGCGTCCCTGATCTTCGATTGTTGACGGAGGGTGGAGCTCCGTATTCCAGCCCTCACTTGCGTGAGGCGGGTTATTCCTAGCATCACCCTCTCGATGGAGCGTTCGACGACGCTAACCGCATTCTCATCCTGCTTGCGCAACGCCCAGGTTTCTGAGGCGTAGGTCAAAGCAGGGAGAACGGTTGTGTTGAAGAGGTGGGCACGGAGCCTGGTGTTCTTCGTCTTCTTCACTACGTCCTCGATGCTCTTGTAAGCTCCCCAAGCCGCTCGTTTCCTCCTGCCCAGCTCTGGAGCGAGGTCGTTCATCATATTGACTTCCCGACCTAGGTATACGTAGCTGGAGCATTCGGATATGGTCGTTCCGTTGAGCGAGAATGGGGCATCCGGGACCCATCCGTTCTTCATGAACATCGTCTTCGTCAGATTCAGCTGGAGACCAACCTTTCCACACGCGTCCTCGAAGTCGGCCAGCATCTGTTCCGCTTCGCTGATGGTTGGTGTTATAAGAACGATGTCGTCAGCGAAGCGAAGATGACTAAGTCGCCGGCCATCAACTTGCACTCCCATGCTATCCCATTCCAGTTTCCGCATGACGTCTTCAAGAGTGGCGCTGAATAGTTTTGGCGACACGGTATCGCCTTGCCGAACCCCTCTCTTGACGTCGATGATGATGTCGTCGTAGAATGGAGAAATCCTGGTCGTGAAGTTGCTGTAGAGCTCACGAAATACCTTGATGTATTGAGTAGGTATGCCCTGGTTGCCCAGGGCTTCCAACACCGCTTCCGTCTCAACAGAGTCGAAGGCTTTCTTCAAATCGATGAACGTGAGACAGAGGGGCATCTTATACTCTCGCGATACTTCGATGAGTCTAGTGACGGTGTGTATGTGGTCGATCGTACTGAATCCTTTTCGAAACCCTGCTTGCTCGCACGGCTGTCCCTCGTCTAGCGTCCTTTCGATCCTATTGAGGATCACTCGCGTGAAAAGCTTGTAGACGACGGACAGTAGGCAGATGGGGCGATAATTGCCAATATCCTGCGGGTCTCCCTTCTTGTACAGCAACACGGTCCTGCTGGTCTTCCACTGGTTAGGTACCTTGCACTCCGACAGGTACCGCGTGAAAAGCCTAGCCAAGGTGGTAATGAGAATTGGCGGTAGGTTCTTCAGATGTTCCGGTCGAATCCTGTCGGGGCCCGGTGCTGTACGATTCTTCACCGACTTGATGGCATGTCGGATTTCGGAGGGGAGAACCGATGGGACAACATACCCGTCCTCCCTAAGGTGACATTGAGGGAGGTGGACGTGGCTATCGAAGAGATCCGAGTAGAAGTCGTAGATGACCTTCTCCATTGCCCGTCTTGATGAAGAAATTGTTCCGTCCGGGCGCCGGAGGGCGGACATCTTGGTCTTGCGATTGGCGAAGTCTCGGCGGGCGCAGCGAATGCTTTTCCCTGCCTCTGCGGCTTCAGCCAACACTGCTGCTCGTCTCTCCTTGAGGTCTTCTTTTATCGCTTCTCTGCACCGTTTTGCGAGCTCGGACGTTAGCTGGTAGTTGCCTGCGGCTCTCGCGGCTCCACGCTGGCGTATGAGCTCGAGGGTCTCGTAAGACAATCGTCTCTTGGTGACTCTCAAACCCTCAGCACTCTTCGCGCTGTCGCGGAGATGCTGTACAAGCCGATCGTACTCTTCGTCGATGTTGTCGACAACCGCATCTTCCCAAAAGCCGGCTAGCGTAGTGAAAAGATCCCAATTGATGACGGGTTTGGGACTCCTTCTCTTAAACTTCACGGCTTTCTCTCCTTTGCGTGAAAAGAAGAATCTTGCACGAAGGAGGCGATGGTCGGATCCGGTGTAGAACTTTGGTACAACACCGACGTCGGTCAGGCAGAACCTTCGATTGACGATGATGTGGTCAATTTCATTATGGTACTCTCCACCGGGTGACTCCCACGTCCAGCGTAGGGAGGTTGGCTTCTGAAATTGAGAGTTACCATGGATGGTCTTCGTCGTCATGATGAACTCAGACAGCCTCTCTCCCTGTTCGTTCCACTGCAGGCCGTGGGTACCGATGTGAAGTTCCTCAGGCGTTCTCCTAGGACCAATCTTGGCGTTGAAATCGCCAACGATGATCTTGTAGAATGTGTGGTCTTCCCTGTAGAACTTCTCCAAGTCCATATAGAAGGCCTCAATATCCTCTTCGTCGTAGCTGGATGTTGGAGCGTAGGCGACGAAGATTGTCAAGGCCGGTATTGATCCACATCTTCTCAACCGCAAACGTCCGATTCGGGTTGTTAGCTGTTCGAATGAGTCGATGTTCATGACCAAGTTCGTGTTGACGAGGACACCGACTCCACCAACTCCTCTACTGTCGCAGGTTCCAAGGAACAGCTCTTCTCCAGTGTCGAAGGTGGCATTCAGTGGTCGGTGTCTCCTCGTCTCGGTCAGTCCGATGACGTCGTACCTGATCTTCCTGGCTTGCATCATCAAATCCTCGATGGAAGCTTCCGATACAAGCGTGCGTGCGTTGAAGGTACAGACCGTCATCATAGTCCTTCTGGTTTTAGGCAGCCTAGATAACCCCTCGGACCTCGTCCTCACTGGCGCTGCCGTACCAGTGACTCTTCCGAGATCAGGGGAACACTCTCTATTATTGCTGTGTCGAGCTTGAAGAATTTTAAGCCCACAGGAGATAGCTTGCTGGGCTCGATTCCCCCGTGGGAGGCTGGAGTGTGATTTCACCGGGAAGTTAGCCGGGCTTCCCGGGAGTGGACGATGGAGCTTATTTGTTGGAGGCGACTCCGAACCGCCTCCCTTGTACCTCCCAGTCACTTGAATGCAGGGCTTTTGGTCGGATAGATGTGCAGGATACAATCTGCAGACACGCAGTCACACCCATGCACGCATGCATGAACATGCCCACGCGCTGACAGAAGGTATAGATCGTTCCGACACTGCAGAAACAGGGAGTCCATCCCCTGAATCCACCCGCGTCTCAGGGCAGGCACAAGGTCGCGTTTGGTCCGCGATTAGCCCCCTATCCGCCACCTGGGGACGCGCCACGTAGCCTCGGGACTAACCGGCTGGGATCCCTCGTATGAGGGAGATCCGTGAATTTTTTGTTATCCGCCAAATAAGCCGATAAAATCTCCCGCGCCAAAGCGTAACAACTTTGAGGCCAGGAGTACTTTCGTGCCTTACTCTGCAACGGCACAAGAGATTAGCACCTAAGCCTAACCTTGTGACAAAGATCCCTAAAGATTCACGCCTTGCTACCAGGAACTGCGCAAGAGGTTAGCGACTAAGCCTAACCTTGGGACCAAAAGCCCTAAAAAACTCGCGCCTTCCTACCAGCAATTGCGCAAGAGGTTAGCGACTAAGTCTAACCTTGGGACCAAGTGCCCTAAACTCATTCGTGCATTGTTCCCAGCAACTGCACAAGAGGTTAGCAGCTATGCCTAGCCTTGGGTTACGTCAACCCCAAATTTTTGCTATAAAACAGCAACTGGTTCAAAAGCAGCTACAGTTTCAGTTTTGAGCTGAAAATCAACCAAAGTGCCAAATACCGGCACAAAAGCAGCCAGAGTCTGCAAAATAACGGCTCTAAAGCAGGTGATCCAAAAAAAAACCGGACTAGGCCAAAATGTCCATCCACCTCCTTGAGAATGCCATACCAGCGAATGCAACCTCATTCGGGATCTTGTTAATAAAGTATGCGTCGTACGATGGAAAAATCGAAGACCGTTTGGTGAAAACGGAAGATGCGACAACTTCACCAAGGACATACACTCTCTGACTTCATGTCTTTCTTAAATAAGAGACAGGATAAGGTCTCTCCAGTCAGAAGTCGACTATGTAGAAAATCTGCTTTCAACAAGATTCTCGAATTGATCGGAAAGCCATTCTGCTCGCCGTGGAGAAATTTGAGAGAAAAACAAGATTTCATAAAATAACTGGTGAAGCAGGAGTGCTGGCTAGTGTGATAGAGCAGCGAATAGCGATAGCGAAAGTTCACGCAAGAAGAAATGGCTTAGAGGCAGAGGGTCATCTCGTTTTGCCTGTTGAATTTACCAACATATCCTAGACCTTCTCATCATGTTGATCATGTTATGTACATTACCAGGCACAAAAGCGGCGAAATCCCCATTTTTGGAAGACTCGAACTAGATAAAAATTTGGAGCCCGGAGGCGGATCGCTCCAAGCTGTGCTGGCTGCCTGCCACGGCTGCCACGTTGGTCAACGAGTCTTGGCGTGTTCAATCGATACGATCAACGGCTTCACATGTCAACTCGGATTGGCAAACTGTTACAGACCCCGTCCTGGAAGACGGGTTTATAGACCATTCTGAGACAATTTATGTATACCGTTGGAACCACCGCGCCGAGTAGATGCAGAATCTGCTGTTAGCTGAACTACGAAAATGAGGTGGACCCCTGCCTTTAATGAGAACTTTGCCATCAGTGAGTTGCTACCGTGACACTCTCCTGCATCTACGTTCACTATAAATAAGGCAATTCCTGAACAAAAGGTAAAAACTGTTCGAAGCACAGCAGAATTGAACAACTACAGTTCATTCAGTACAATTACAGTAGCTGGCACACAAAATAATATTGATGTGGGCTATAAATCAGCTAATCATTCTGAAATGAAATTCTCTTATATAAATCCCCCCTTCTTTGTAGCATTCTACCATTGCACCACCAGGTGCAGGTCGGACAAATAAAGATCCGTGCCAACCGCGTAAAACACACGTCAAGGGAGCCACCCAACCTCCCGAAATACAGGCGCCACCCAACCGCCTCACTAAGCCACCACATTTTTCAGAAAATGTGGCGGCTTTATAGTTGGGAGGATGTTGGCTCCCTTTTTGTTTATTAGGCACACAAATTAAGAATAAGCCGCAGTCTTGATTTGCTTACTGTATCTAGTCCCTTTGTGTTGCTCGTGACAAGGGCCATTAATTATGTCGTAAAAAATTAGCGATTAGCGATAGCGAGCTGTGGAGGCCGTAACGACAGGATTCACTCGGTTTTCTCGCTTGGAATAGGCTCTTTGCGCACCTCTCATTGAGGTCCCATGGGGACCATGCAGCCTGAGGATCCGCTTGCCTCTAACAAGGGCAGTGCAACCAAATATACAGGATGAAAGAACGAAGAAATTGCCATCTTAGGCTGTTGTGACATTTTCTGAAACCAGTTGTGCAACTGATCAAACTTTCTAAATATTTCCTAACTTTCTTCCATTACTCTCAAGATTTACAAAGAGTGCGGATGCACTGATGACGGACAGATGTGCCGTTCAGAAAAACATCAAGATAGTTGCCGTCCGATGGAGAAAGGGTCCGCCTTGGCCCAACAGTGGTGAAACGGTAAAGCACGGGTCCATCGATGGAGGAAGGGTGCGCAGTGGCTCAGTAGTGGGGAAAACGCCAGGATACGGTTCCATCGATGGAGATTGAATCTGCAGAGGCCCATTAGTGAAGAAATGCCAGGGAATGAGTCCATGGATGGGGATTGGATCTGCTCTGGCCCAATAGTGGAGAGAGCGTCATGATACAGGTCCACGAATAGAGAATGGGTCTGCCCTGTCTGGCCCAATAGTGGGGAATACGAAAGGATACGAGTCCACGGATGGAGAATGTGCCCGCCGCTGCCAAATATGAGAATATGCCAAGATGAACGTCTGCCGGTGGAGTAATGGCACGCTACGAGCCCATTCGTGTCTCAGTCGACCACCCACTGAAGCAGAAGCTCATCAGTTGGACTGTCTCAGTAACGTGAAGCTTGAATCATTTCAGGTGATTATCCGCACGGCATTGGTAGAATAAATGTAAATGTGTGTTTTGGAGTGAAAAGAGGAAAGTAAAGAGAATATATTGTGATGGCTATAGAACTGTATGTATTTATATGCGCTAGCTATGACCATAACATGTAGGTGCGGAAACGTGGCTATGAGTGTTAAGCATTACCGCAACACATGAAATGGGTTTCGAATGAGTCAACAAGGTGCTAAATTCATGAGGACGCCTTCGACACCTTTGTTTGTAAACATATAAAAGATAGGTCAACCGTCTTTTACACTATTTCATCACAATGTCTTACAACAATGCTTCTTTCAATCCTAAACAAAGACTATTCGTCATTACTCCCTCCTCCTGTACCCCTAACAATTTTGTTGTTACGTCTCCTGCGCAAGCTCGCCTTGTTGC
The DNA here is from genome assembly GCA_037903475.1 of Ancylostoma caninum. NCBI lineage: Eukaryota > Metazoa > Nematoda > Chromadorea > Rhabditida > Ancylostomatidae > Ancylostoma > Ancylostoma caninum. Next base: position 1,940,678 of record JBAJFG010000019.1, read on the forward strand.
TCAACCTGCACCACAACCTCAGCGCAACCCGAGAGCCTTACCTCGTTTTGTCGCGCAGTCCACACTAACACAGCGACTTTTAGCTGAAAACAAACATCAACTCATTTAGTTTCTTTGCAAGCACCTGCACCGCGTTCTGTTGCGCAATCTCCACTTACGCAGCAAATTTTGGTGCAGTCACAAGTCAGCGCGTTGTATCGGTGCCCGCAGCTTCGCCACCTCTCCCGCCACGTTTCGTAAATCCTCGCCTCTTGTCTGCCGCTACACATCTATCATCATATCAGTCTTCCCCGTCTCCATGCTCTCAAGCATCAACAAGCTTCATTGAGCAATCCTCTGCGTTTTCAAGCTTTTGTGTTGATTCTGCGTTGTCGTCTAGTATGACCGAGACCTTTCCTGCGACTTCTCCGCGGCATTCACCAGCGCCTTCTTCGCACGCTTCAGCTGCGCCTTCATCCTTAGCTCCAAGCATCAGTTTACCAAGCAGTAGCCGCTCCACACCTCAATCTAGTGTCGCGGTCGTGTCTCCTAGCCTTTCGTATAGACCTCCAGCAACATACAGAGGGAAATGGCAGGTGAGTAAGCAAGGGAAGCACCCAGTGCTAATATATACCATGCCAGGCCAAAGTCGCTACGATTCCTTCGCATTCCATAAGAAGAAACAGCAATCCAAGGTATACCGTTGTGTGCGATGTGCAGTAGGAGGCACTCATGTGCAAGTCAATGTGAGTAAATTGAAATAGCAAGCCTTCAGATCCAAGAAGAACCTCCGCTTTTCTAGGTGAGGAGTTCCAGTCAAACCCGTACATGCTTCGACATCGTTGTATTCCACGACGATGTGACACTAGCGCAGTTGAGAGATACATGTATGAAAGGGCTCAGGAGATTCGGAAAGACCCTAGGTTTGCTGACTCAGCAGTACGGAAGTTATGGCAGGACATGCTCGACGCTTTTCCTACAATGAGCGATCTGAGCAAGATTTTTCATTGTTCGTTCACTCCAGTGTGCCTATTAAAGGGTTGCAGCTTTGGAAGAGGTTCAAGCACTGATGTATGAGTTCCACGACTACGGCTACGAGAAGCAAAGGAGGCAAATAGCAAGGTTGTAAATATGTTAAAGTAGACTTTGCTATAGTAATAAAATACTCACATTGTAGGAACGTGGAGAAGCATGACAAACCCAGAGCGACAATGGGTGATGTCCCTTAAAGGCTCCGTACCCTGATGGAGGCTCCAGCTTCCTCAAGTACAGCAGTCCAGGGCTCTATATCTACTATCCAAATGAAACCATGAATGTGGAGATAGATTTCAATGAATATAACATCCGCTGAACAATTAGTATATTTCTAGGCTGCTGTCGACAATGGACTTGTCGCCCTTGTCGCAGATGGAATTCATAAGTTACCCCTTGAGGAGCTGGGAGAACAAGGACACCTGTGCACTATACATGGGATCTGCAACGCTGGGGTAGGTACGGCAATACTTTTTAAACATTAACATTTTGCGCACATGTTTTCTTTCAGACGTGCATATATTCCACGTCCTGACCCGTAACAAAAAGTGAACGTGTACGCTGTTTTCGATATGGTGAAGCAGGAACTGCAGGCTCTCGGAGTGGACGTAACAACTCAAGAATTATTCTGAATTTCGAGAAAGCAGCCATAAAGGTAGGACTTGTAATCCTGCTACAGACATACGAATCAATAAGAACCCTTTAACACTTTCTTTTACAGAAACACTTCCCTATGGAGTACGTGGAGGGTTGGCACACGATGACGGTTAGAACCAATTGGCACACGATGACGGTTAGAACCAATTGGCACACGATGACGGTTAGAACCGCATCAACTGCACTTTTTGGAACCATCCGTAGTGTTCTTTACGAGATTTTCTTAGGAGTTCTGTAGCTCATCTCACTAACTAATAGTAGCTGCTCCCCCAACATCAAGTTTTTCACGAAGCCCAACGAAAGTTTGTATCTTGAGCAAGGGTAACATCGAGACTAGTAGGCGTGCAGCAATGGCACTTGTGCAACATAACCTTACAAAGAGTTGTCTTGTACTTGTTACTCTTCCTTGCTCAAGTTTGCTCGGTCTGTTGCAATAGTGTGCGCTACCAGGAACTTTGCCAAAAATTGGGTTTTATTAAATTAGTGTGGATTTTGTCCAGATCAGCTCTCAGATGCTTGACTTGGAGGGTTTCTGCTTCAATTCACAATATAGCAAAGCGACGGTAAGCGACGGTGACTCCACGGAGCGATCGTCGGTTTTCGCGATCCCGTGAGCAGTATTGTACGTATACATGCATATAGTAAGGGCGCCTAGGGATGGTGTAAACCATGTATTGTTGGAGTAAATAGCGTTCATTTTGAAAATTCTATCTAATTACTGTCATAAATAGTGGTATCAATTAGGAATTAAATGATAAATAAAAAATAGAGGACCGCTCACCGAAATGTAAGTGGTTGAGCAGGACTGTAGCAAATTCGTCAGATAACAAAAATCCATAATTATGCAACAAAAGCTCTTCAGAGTGCTCCAGATAATATTTTGCTCAGAAAAATATCCTGTAGAGAAGAATGTTCAGTATAATTGCCCAGTTTTCAAATCAGACCTCCACTGCAAGAGTGTCTTCTAGGAATTCATCTTCTTGAGTTTTGATATCTATTCAGCGCTACTCTGTGCGGCTTTTCTGTTTTGAAGAAACTGAGGGTTGCCCGATTTCGATTTGATCCGATGCTGCTTAGATAGCTAACATTGTGCGTGAAGTGAATGAGAATGGACAACTTCAAAATTTTCATCGATTCTTTCAGAAGGTGCTAAATGTTGAGCAGATCCTCCTCTTATTGCTATTTGAATTTTTGGCAATGTGATATTGTTAATGCACATGTTGATTGTAGTATCGAGCCCAAAACAAGAACGTACCCATTAGAACAACATAAATTCATTCCCAGAAACTTCAGAAAAAACCACAACGAAGGTTTTGTTAGATCCTGTATGGCATCAAATTTGAGCCAGTCCACGCCTAGGAAACGTTGCTTCTACATAGGTCATGACTGCCGTATTGTGCAGGCAATATCGAGTAGATCTTGGGAAACTGCACAAAATTAGTGGCAACCTTGAGATTAAACGCAGTTTGCATCAATCCAAGACTTCCAAAGACTCCCTGCTTTTTTCGCCATTCTTCGAAAGTCGGAACTCGGAAGTCGGAAGTCCAAAAAACACCGGTGTATCAGAAGTTTCTGAAGTCGGAAGTCGGAATTCCGCTCATCCCTGGTAATATTAGATATTATTTCCTCTATGGAACGGACAGGACAGCTTTCAGAAAAAAGCGCTCAGAATGGGAAAATCCCACAAGATGGATTTATGGGATGTTGTATGTACATACTAAAAAGGGGAACCAATTTGAAAGCTAGTGAACAGCGTGCTAAATTGTCACTCATGTGGTAATTGTAACTGCTGCGAGAAGGATGACGGTTTAACTCTCTCCAAAAGAGTGCGTCTTTTCGAATCGAAATCAGAAGAACATGTAGTGGGCATTTCATAAAAGCTCACTTGTGAAAGTGTTCGGCCCAATTATTGTGATGGATTTTTATTGTGGTAATAATAATCTGATTTCGTTAGCAAGTGAACCAGAACTGAAACCCTTGCGTTTCACTGGATTCTTTGCTGACAACGACTGAGACTGACTAGAGGCTGGTGGACAGCCCGATGCTGGGGTAAAGAACGTAACAGTAAGTTCCACATCTCCGACAGAAATGTGGGATCCATCCCTAACAACACACGTTTCTCCTTTCACAATTTTCCCATCCACCAATGTCCCATAGGTACTCGTATCGGAATATGTAAGCTCGCCCTGATCACTCCATTTAAATGACCCGTGAATCCTGGAGACTCCCTGAGCATCAATAGCTAGAGCAATACCACACTTCTTCTTATCATGCCCAATGGAGACTGTGCTACCACGTGATTCAATCACATATAGAACTTTCCCAGCTCTGTCTAGCACCTGCACACGTTCCATTGCATTATATCTTGTGATACTGGGATTAATCCAGTATCACAAGAGTGGCGCAGTGGTAAGAGGCTCGCTGCGCACGCACACGATCGATGGTTCGATCCCGCCCGAGGCCAACCAAGCCTTCCATCCCTCCGGGGTCGGTAAATTGGTACCAGAGGAGTCTGGGAGGATGAAGCACTGACTTGGTACATCGGGTGCCCCCCGCAAGTCATTGTACAGGGCACATGCGCATTCAACGCCTCTACGATGCTCAGATGAATTCGAATGCGTGGCGCATCCCTCGTGACGGGATTGATTAACGCCGACCACTTTATCCTTTAATAATAATCGCCACGGATCTCCCTCATAAGAGGGATCCCAGCCGGTTAGTCGCGAGGCTACGTGGCGCGTCCCCAGGTGGCGGATAGGGGGCTAATCGCGGACCACACGCAACCTTGTGCCTGCCCTGAGACGCGGGTGGATTCAGGGGATGGACTCCCTGTTTCTGCAGTGTCGGAACGATCCATACCTTCTGCCAGCGCGTGGGTGTGTTCATGCATGCGTGCGTGAGTGTACTTGCGTGTCTGCAGATTGTATCCTGCACATCTATCCGACCAAAAGCCCTGCATTCAAGTGACTGGGAGGTACAAGGGAGGCGGTTCGGAGTCGCCTCCAACAAATAAGCTCCATCGTCCACTCCCGGGAAGCCCGGCTAACTTCCCGGTGAAATCCTACCCTAGCTACCCGCGGGGGAATAGAGCCCAGCAAGCTATCTCCTAAGGGTTTTCTTTTCCTTAAAGCTCGACACAGCAATAATAAAGAGTGTTCCCCTGATCTCGGAAGAGTCACTGGTACGGCGGCGCCAGTGAGGACGAGGTCCGAGGGGTTATCTAGGCTGCCTAAAACCAGAAGGACTATGATGACGATCTGTACCTTCAACGCACGCACGCTTGCATCGGAGGCTTCTATCGAGGATTTGATGATGCAGGCCAGGAAGATCAGGTACGACGTCATCGGACTGACCGAGACGAGGAGACACCGGCCACTGAACGCCACCTTCGACACTGGAGAAGAACTGTTCCTTGGAACCTGCGACAGTAGAGGAGTTGGTGGAGTCGGTGTCCTCGTCAACACGAACTTGGCCATGAACATCGATTCGTTCGAACAGCTAACAACCCGAATCGGACGTTTGCGACTGAGAAGATGTGGATCAATACCGGCCTTGACAATCTTCGTCGCCTATGCTCCAACATCCAGCTACGACGATGAAGAAATCGAGGCCTTCTACATGGACTTGGAGAAGTTCTACAGGGAAGACCACACTTTCTACAAGGTCATTGTTGGCGACTTCAACGCCAAGATTGGCCCTAGGAGAACGCCTGAGGAACTTCACATCGGTACCCACGGCCTACAGTGGAACGAACAGGGAGAGAGGCTGTCTGAGTTCATCATGACGACGAAGACCATCCATGGTAACTCACAGTTTCAGAAGCCAACCTCCCTACGGTGGACGTGGGAGTCACCCGGTGGAGAGTACCATAATGAAATTGACCACATCATCGTCAATCGAAGGTTCTGCCTGACCGACGTCGGTGTTGTACCGAAGTTCTACACCGGATCAGACCATCGCCTCCTTCGTGCAAGATTCTTCTTCTCGCGCAAAGGAGAGAAAGCCGCGAAGTTCAAGAAGAGGGCTCCCAAATCCGTCATCAATTGGGATCTCTTCACTTCGTTAGCCGGCTTTTGGGAAGATGCCGTTGTCGACAACATCGACGAAGAATACGATCGGCTTGTTCAACATCTCTGCGACAGCGCAAGGAGAGCCGAGGGCTCAAGATCCACCAAAAGACGACTGTCTTACGAGACCCTCGAGCTGATACGCCAGCGCGGAGTCGCGAGAGCCGCAGGCAACTACCAACTGACGTCCGAGCTCGCAAAACGGTGCAGAGAAGCGATAAAAGAAGACCTTAAAGAGAGACGAGCAGCAGTATTAGCCGAAGCCGCAGAGGCAGGAAGAAGCATTCGCAACGCCCGCCGTGACTTCGCCAATCGTAAGACCAAGATGACCGCCCTCCGGCGCCCAGAAGGAACAATTTCTTCATCAAGACGGGTAATGGAGAAGGTCATCCACGACTTCTACTCGGATCTCTTCGATAGCCACGTCCATCTCCCCCAATATCACCCAAGGGAGGATGGATACGTTGTCCCATCAGTTCTCCCTTCCGAAGTCCGACATGCCATCAAGTCGGTGAAGAATCGTACAGCACCGGGCCCCGACAGGATTCGACCGGAACATCTGAAGAACCTACCGCCAGTTCTTATCACCACCTTGGCTAGGCTCTTCACGCGGTACCTGTCGGAATGCAAGGTACCGAACCAATGGAAGACCAGCAGGACCGTGCTGCTGTACAAGAAGGGAGACCCACAGGACATCGGCAATTATCGCCCCATCTGTCTGTTGTCCGTCATCTACAAGCTTTTCACTCGAGTGATTCTAAATAGGATCGAAAGGACATTAGATGAAGGACAGCCGTGCGAGCAAGCAGGGTTTCGAAAAGGATTCAGTACGATTGATCACATACACACGGTCACTAGACTCATTGAAGTATCGCGAGAGTATAAGATGCCTCTCTGTCTCACGCTCATCGATTTGAAGAAAGCCTTCGACTCTGTGGAGACAGAGGCGGTCCTCAAAGCCCTGGGCAACCAGGGCATACCTACTCAGTACATCGAGATATTTCGTGAGCTCTACAGCAACTTCACGACCAGGATTTCTCCATTCTACGACGACATCACTATCGACGTCAAGAGAGGGGTTCGACAAGGCGACACCGTGTCGCCAAAACTATTCAGCGCCACTCTCGAAGACGTCATGCGAAGACTGGAATGGGATTGCATGGGAGTGCAAGTTGATGGCCGGCGACTTAACCACCTTCGCTTCGCTGACGACATCGTCCTTATAACACCAACTATCAGCGAAGCGGAACGGATGCTGGCCGACTTTGACGACGCGTGTGGAAAGATCGGTCTCCAACTGAACCTGACGAAGACGATGTTCATGAGGAACGGATGGGTCCCGGATGCCCCATTCTCGCTCAACGGAACGACCATATCCGAATGCTCCAGCTACGTATATCTAGGTCGGGAAGTCAACATGATGAACGATCTCGCTCCAGAGCTGGGCAGGAGGAAGCGAGCGGCTTGGGGAGCCTACAAGAGCATCGAGGACGTAGTGAAGAAGACGAAGAACACCAGGCTCCGTGCCCACCTCTTCAATACAACGGTTCTCCCTGCTTTGACGTACGCCTCGGAAACCTGGGCGTTACGCAAGCAGGATGAGAATGCGGTCAACGTCATCGAACGCTCCATCGAGAGGGTGATGCTAGGAATAACCCGCCTCACACAAGTGAGGGCTGGAATACGGAGTTCCACCCTTCGTGAACAGTCGAAGATCAGGGACGCTGCCGCTTACGCCAAGTTGAGTAAGATCAGGTGGGCCGGACACGTGATGCGTCTTAACGACCACCGTTGGACAAGAGCCGTCAGCGACTGGACTCCACGGGACGTTAAGCGCACGACAGGAAGACCACCGACCCGATGGTCAGACTTCTTCACGAAGTCCTTCAAGGAAAGATATAATGCTCTTCGTGTCCCTCGAACGGACAGAATCCACTGGACAACTCTGGCTCGCGAGAGGGACAAATGGAAGGATTGCTGGCGCCCGCTCGGTACATCCGAAGATCAACGGGAGTCAAGGTGATCAAGGTCAAGGTGAATAATAATCGGAGCATTCTTACTAGCTCTTAATCCGGTAAATTTTCACCTCAATGCTTTGAATCGAAATCATTGCCAACTTACCTAGTGATACATCTTTGCTGAAGCTCAAAACTAGCAAGCTTGATGCATAATCTATAATAGAAGGCTATCACATTTGTGAATTTCCAGCTAGCTAGATTTCTTTAAATAAGATTCTTGAGGACTGCATATATGGCTTGTGCCTTTGTGTCTTGCTCAACTTCTTGCTAAGTCGCTGTGAAAGAAGTGACGGGGAGTTAAGTGACATCACGCAGGTTAGAACTATGATTGTCAAGTGTTTTGAGTACGACAATGTGAACACTTACTGAGGCACTTTCAGTGGACCCGCGTGCCAATTAATTTGTTGCGGATCGTCCGCGCGCCTAAAATTTGGGCAAAGCAGTGAAGCGGACCAGCCGCAGACCGTAATTTTGGCGTCAGATGTGAAGCAATGCAGACGAGATATTGAAGGATTTTCTTCATTTGAATTCAAATTGCAGGGTGATCGTTAGCATTGAGCGCTTTCATTGTTCTTGCTCTGTCCCACTGCATTTTGAGTGTTTTCTTTGTTTGTTTTGAAGTATTAGACAGTTTTTCGTTCTGAGTGTGTCCTTTTTCTTCGTTCATAGAAATACGTTCTGTAACCTGGTTCTTTTTTTCAGTCTAGTGTTCATGTTCAGGGTGCCATAACGCCGCTCTATTATCACAGAGGCGAGGGTAGCGAGTAGTTTTAGATTCCAAAACTCACAGCTACTCGCCCGTGAAATCATCGACATTTTAAGGGATGAAGGAATGTTAGAACGAAGGGATGTCAGAACCAACCTTCTCTGCAGGTTGAGAATTCGAATCAAGTGATTGTACAAGTGAAGTTAGAAGTTCCAGATGAGCGCACGTTAGTGCACCATTTTTTTATTATTCTCCTACTGTTGACTGTTACTCAGAGTGTGCTGTAATTTCAGCTTATCAATTGGAGTTCTTCCGAGAACTGGGCATCCTTTCCGACCGAGGAAACGACTTATTCCATTGCTTTATTGATGATGACTATGATTGTGCACTGTATATATAACTCTTAAGCCTTATAGTGCTGTACAGTCCTTCTGCGCAGTCGGTGGAAAGTTTTCGAGCGCCCGAGCCAGCGGTGCGTGTGCGGCGCGGCCGCTGGAAACAATGGTCCAGCGTCCTCGATCAACTGTTCGAAGGCACTTTTCTCAAGTATTGGCCCAGCTGGGCGCTTTTCGTCGGTTTGCTTTATTATTTGGAGTACTTTGGACTGTTGAGGCATGTGGCTGACCGATGTTGATCGGACGGCCCCACATGCCTCGTTTTTTGCGCGTATCATTTTTTTGCGTTTCAGTTTGTTTCATTTGTTTTTGGCCCCATAAAGAGCCACTTTTCCCAGGTAGCCTCTTCTCTGTAGGAAAGAGGACCCTGGGACATGTTGACTGATAACGGGGCCTCTTATTCAAAAACCGACAAAAACAAAAGAAAAAACAACGACGACCATGGAAACAGAGTTGGAACATCAACGATTCCAAATAAAATAAAAGACCCCGCTTCCGTGCAGTTCGTTCGGGTCTTTCTCGACGATTTTCAATCCCTCCTGTCTCCTTAAATGCTTTGTGACTTGATGTACTTGCTTCCGATGCGGTTTGAGCGACTTCGAAATCTCGGAAACTGACGACCTATGTTTGTGCATGGCGACTACTGCTGAACGATCCTCGAGCATTACCATCTTTATCAAAAACAATAAAGTAAGACTGGCCAAAATAGGTCTAGAAAATAAATAATTAAATAAACGATAAATAATGAATAATAAAATAATAAACAAAATAAAAATAAATAAATAATCTTTTCAAACCGAGTAGAGGTTCATATCAGTGACAAACTCAAAATTTCCTTGAAGATACATGTACTTAGGTTGGACTACCAACTTGCTAACCTATGAAATCCTACCAGATTACTGAGTCAGTCGCATGGACGCAGGAAAAGGATCGGTTGAGGTTGTGTTTGTTACAATCCTTGGGGTCTCACCGATTGTGTGACTGAAGAAATACTCACTGTTGCTGATGAAGTGGTCCTTTCTGCGTATGCTCGAGAACTTATTATTATTTTTCCTTTTGTTTTCTTGAGTTGTTGAGACTCTTTTCGATTCCTTTACTCATTTTGTTAGCTTTCGGTATTTAAAGGCAGCAGGAGCTGAAATTCTCGACTCTCAGCTGAGCTGCGGGTGGTGAAGTACAGACTCAGTACATCATAAATGTGAAACGAACACAGACAATGATGGCTTACCTGCAGAGAAAATGGAACATTCGTCGCGAACACGCCTGGCCGTGTTCGCGCGCGGACGAGTTTTCCCCGGCGCGAAAGCCATTGCGGCGCATGGTTTTGGCCGAGTCCCGCCATGAAACCCTGTGAATTGAATGCATTCTGTTCTCCCTTTGCGCCAAACCACGCACCGCAATGGCTTTTGCGCCGAGGAAAACTCGTCCGCGCACGAACACGGCCAGGCGTGTTCGCGACGAATGTTTCATTTTCTCTGCAGGTAAGCCATCATTGTCTGTGTTCGTTTCACATTTATGATGTGCTGAGTCTGTACTTCACCACCCGCAGCTCAGCTAAGAGTCGAGAATTTCAGCTCCTGCTGCCTTTAAAGCCTTCGTCAGACCTTAACATTCAGAACGAATACAACAACATCAGGTACAACAATCTAGTTAGCAACAATACTGTTCGGCAAGGCGTTGAAGATGACTCTACCAACACGGTATGCAAACCCATACAAAAATTCTCACTAAGAAGGATAGAGAAGAGCACGCTGCATGGAAGGACCTCACCACTTTCGTTCGCAGCAGTAGAGTGGGGGTATCCTCTGGCTCATGTCTTCTGATTTCTCTAGCTTGCATAATTTTTCTCTCCAAAGTCCTAGTTGGATGTCGATGCAGCACACGGACCGTGAACATTGGTGGTTGCTCATTCGTGAAGAAACATGCCATGACTGAGGTACCATTCTGCTCGCAGTCGTTTTAGAAGCAAAGAGGGTGTATGGCGTTAAAAACAGGTTCAAGCGTAACGATGGGGAAAATCTTAACCCCAATACGACTTTTAATATTTTTCAATCCCATTTTCTTTAAATTTTTTTCTTTAAAATCCCATTTATATGCTTTTCACCTCAAAAGTGCAATGCCGTACTTAGAAGCATCACTCGCGGGAATTCTCACTTCTGAAGGGAGTCGCTCACCGCGTAGTCGGCCACTGGACAATCACAACAGTAAAGCTACATTTATTGTGCATCGAAGTCCAATCAGGTCGGATAAGAAAAGATACATATCGATTCTCGTCGGATAGATGCGGATAAGGATCGATACGTATCATTACTCATCCGACCGGATCGAACTTCGATGCGCTATAAATATAGCATAAGGCCTATGGCATACTTCAGAGCGACACGCGGTTAAGAAAATGAACGGAAAGGATGAGAACGAAGTGTTACGAGTTGTCTATCTAATCACTCACTTTGCGTAATTACGTGTTGGCATAGGATCAATTGTGCAAAAACATTTTGAACGGCCGCAACGACAGCGTCGCTGTGAAGCATGCCATAGGTGTAACAGGATTAGTAGGCGAGAGAAGAAGCTGCCTAACAAATAAGTCGTGATTGGCAAAAATAGTGGCTCCGGTGCCTACAGAGAACACCACAGAATTGTTTCCCAACCTTATGTATGTATCCTGGAGTGCTTGCTCAGAGATGGCACCTTTGACCCTTTGTTTGCAATTACGACCTGATCCCAAAATCGGACAATTAATATAATTTTTACACTTTTTGATATGTACAGACGCGGTCAAAAGTATTGCAACAACTGGTTCTCCAACAAAATTCTCTCTTGCAGGGCTGCAACTGACCGCACGATCGCTCTTATTTTGCAAATTAGTTCCGTCATATGCTTCAACATAATCGGCTATCATGATATGTATTGAGAAAGAAGTCGAGTTACACTCGAAAAACAAGTTGTTGCAATACTTTTGACCGCGACTGATATGGTGTGACTTCATCATACGAGGGATCCCAGTCGGTTAGTCGCGAGGTTACGTGCCGCGTCCCCGGGTGGCAGATACGAGGCTAATCGCGGACCAAACGCGACCTTGTGAATGCCCTGAGACGTGGGTGGATTCAGGGGATGGACTCACTGTCTCTGCAGTGTCGAAACGGTCTATACCCTCTGTCAGCGCGTGGGTATGTTCATGCATGCGTGCGTGGGTGTGCTTGCGTGTCTGCAGATTGTATCCTGCACATCTATCCGACCAAAAGCCCTGCATTCAAGTGACTGGGAGGTACAAGGGAGGCGTTTCGTAGTCGCCTCCAACAAATAAGCTTCATCGTCCACTCCCGGAAAGTCCGGCTAACTTCCCGGTGAAATCACACTCCAGCTTCCTCCGGGTGAATAGAACCCAGCAAGCTATCTCCTGTGGGTTTACATTTTCTATAAATATAGCCTAAGTATTATAATAAGCTCTACACTCTAGCAATAATAGATAGTTTTCCCCTGATCTCGGAAGAGTCACTGGTACGGCAGCGCCAGTGAGGACGAGGTCCGAGATGTTAGCTAGACTGCCTATAACCAGAAGGACTATGATGATAGTCTGTACCTTCAACGCACGCATGCTTGCATCGGAGGCTTCCATCGAGGATTTGATGATGCAGGCCAGGAAGATTAGGTACGACGTCATCGGACTGACCGAGACGAGGAGACACCGGCCACTGAACAACTGGAGAGGAACTGTTCCTTGGAACCTGCGACAGTAGAGGAGTGGAAGACCAGCAGGACCGTGTTGCTCCTCCGTTTCACGTTAATGGATTTGAAGAAAGCTTTCGACTCTGTTGAGACAGAAGCGGTGCTGGAAGCCCCGGGACACCAGAGCATACCTACTCAATACATCAAGGTATTTCAAGAGCTCTACAGCAACTTCACGACCAGAATTTCTCTATTCTACGACGACATCGACGTCAAGGGAGGGGTTTGGCAAGGCGATACCGTGTCGCCAAAACTGGGAAAGCAGGATGAGAACGCGGTCAGCGTCGTCGAACGCTCTATCGAGAGGGTGATGCTACGAATAACCCGCCTCACGCAGATGAGGGCAGAATACGGAGTTCCACCCTGCGTCGACAGTCGAAGATCAAAGACGCTGCCGCTTACGCCAAGTTGAGTAAGATCAGGTGGGCGGGACACGTGATGCGTCTTGACGACATCCGTTGGACAAGAGCCGTCAGCGGCTGAATTCCACGGGAAGTTAAGCGCGCGACAGGAAGACCACCAACCCGATGATCAGACTTCTTCACGACGTCCTTCAAGGATAGATACGATACCCTCCCTCGAACGGACAGAAGCTACTGGGCAACTCTGGCTCGCGAGAGGGGCAAATGGAAGGATTGCTGGCGCCTGCTCGGTATACCCGAAGATCAATAGGAGTCAGGGTGATCAAGGTGATATGGTGTGACTGTTTCCACTTTGATGTTTTCCTGCTGTCATTTAGTAAAATCTCTTTCCATACGCATCCTATGGAGAAATTCGTTGCAGGCAAAGTCGACCCAGGTGCCAACTCCGAGCTAACAGACCATAATTAAGGCAGTGTTTTTGTTTTTCATCTTTTTTGTAACGATTTTTGTAACGCAGAATTTTCACGGAAAAGAAAATCGGTCGTTAATGAACATAGGTAAGCGAACTCGTCATACTTAAGTCAGAGTATGCAGCTGCTGTGAAAGCCGTAGAGAAGGATTTTTATGAAAGAAATAGTGATGATATAGCTTGTTTGCGTCAACACATGCATCTTCTACTAAAAATAGCTCGTTCGCCTAAATTTCAGAAAAGTATTTACAAATGTACCTCCAGAAACAGATAAATAATGAGCGAAAAACAAACATGTGCGCGGGGTCGGGTAGGATGATCGTAATTTGGTTATCTACGGAGGGGGGGGTCTAGTAAGGCCTTGAGTTCAGGGTCAAGCGTGTGTCGATAAATTATCAAAGGGGGGTCGTACGGGGGGGGGGTGGGGAAAGAGGGGGGTCGTAAGGGGGAGGTCGTGGTCGGGAGGGGGTGCCTTAGTGTGGAATAGGAGGTAGAAAAAAAGGTAGAAAGAACGGAAGAAGTGGGACACTGAATTATCCATACACGGGTTTGTTTTGACGTGATTAAACGACTTTAACAGTATGAGTTGAATAGTGAAAAGTGGGGGGTTATAGGCTAAAATTTTCGCACGTCCGTACTGAAAGTCCTACTCAGTCCTGCAGGCCAGTAAAAAGTCATTTTATGGAACCTGCCCAATAGTGCTTTACCCCGAAGTTTCAGATCTCCAGCTTCAAGAGGAAAGATTCAGCACGGGAATTACGGAGATGAGGTTTCGTCGATAAAAATGGCCTTTTTTCCATGTTTTTATCGACGGAGTTGAATCGCGGTGGAAGCAGCTGCGGAAAAACGAGCAGCCTGAAAGCGCAAACCTTCGACTATTAGGAACGTCAAAAAAATTGGGACCTCAACGGATCTTCTGATATTCGTGTCCGACTACAACCATATCTCTGAACGAGTCAAAATTTTAGGCTGAAATTTTCGCACGTCCGTACTGAAAGTCCTACCCAGTCCTCCACCTCTATAAACAGTTATTTCGTGCTTTACGGTCGATCATCTCGAATCTACTACAAGCGCGTGTCATTTCACGCCATGCAAAAATTCTGGGCTCGGAGGGGATCGAACCCTTGACCATGTCGCTGATGTGTATGGTTGTTTTTCGTAACGAATACGAAGGTATTTCGTTTAGAAACTCTGTACTGACGCTTTCAGACTGAAATTCGCTCACCGCACACGCTTTAACCCTCAGCAAAAATTTGAGCCTCGGTAGGTATCGAACCCTTCACCATGTAGATGATGTATATAGATGTTTTTTCTTGATGTGTTCGAGCCTCATTAGTTACGTTAGCAAAATTGCATAGTTAATGCACGTTTTTTGTCCACCGCGTACATTTCAACGTTTTCCAAAAAACTTCCAAACAACTAGTTAGATACAAAAGAGCCTCTCTCTCCTTCCTATGCTCTGGCTCCACCACACCTGTCGCAGTACGAACACCTGAAATGGGATACAATATCTAAATTCTGTAAGCATAGAAGGAAATTTGTGTGCAAAGGGGGGGGGGTCGTATTTTTGGTGGCTCAAAGGGGGGGGGGTCGTATGGGGATCGACGTTTTACCATCATCACGCTTGACCCTGCTTGAGTTTGTTCTTATCATGAGGTTGAGAATTTGTTTTGTTAAAAATGTTTTGTTGAAAATGTCAATTGTGGCATATATTAGGTTGTAGGGAAGTTCTCGCGGTTTTCAGAACATTATGTTTTATTGATTTCTTGAAATTAAAAACAGATTAAGAAATGAACAAATCACCACCACGTCCTATCACTCTTCGACAGTTTTCGGGAAGCCTTTCGATGCCTTGGCATCGAATCATCTTCATTATCGGACGGTTTCCCTTGCATGCCATAAGAGAACGACAGGAAATGGTGGTAATCTTTTTACGCAAGGTCAGGGCTGTCGTCGACCAGGAATCAGATCGTGCCATTATTCGTACGCTTCTCTGCTGTTTTTGCAGCCAGTGTATCCAGCGGCTGACAGCACAAATCTGCCGTTAAGGCACTGTAGCGTGACAATACCTCGTAGGGGATGTTGTTTCTGCAGTCACACCGAACACTGATCATAACCATCAAAGGGTGAAGACCTGCCTTTGGCTGCGGCTCATGCTGCTCATCCTCAACCCAAGATGGGCTGTGACATACATGTTGACATACAGACACCACTTCCACCTCCTGTACAAGTAGTCACCTATCCACGTCGCTGGAGATCGCGTTCCTCAAATCATCATCACCCACTGTGATAACTTCTATACCTTCCCCAACTGACGCAGGTGATCGGCGATGGTGGTAAAGTGAATGTCCAAGACTTGTGTCCTTTCACACATAGTTTGCCGTGGATCTGAATCTACCAGCTGCGGCAATAGACCATTGTCGACTGCGTCAGTTGGGGAAGGTATAGAAGTTATCACAGTGGGTGATGATGATTTGAGGAACGCGATGTCGATTCACGTCCCAACCGTGCGGGAACATTGCGGTTGAAGTCGCCACCAAAAAAGCGTCTGGACAATTCTTGTGCAGTGCGTTCGGCTATATACCGTTCTCAAATACAGGGTCTTTACGGCGAGGCGACTGGATGCGGTTGCTTCACCAGATTTGAAGCCGTATTCTGAAAAGTCGCAGATGTACTGTTTTGAAAAGTCCATCTTCCTGGTAGGAACTGTGCAGGAGTTCACATTGAACGATAATAATAAACTTGCACATACCTGACTTCCTTATATATATACCAGTCTGGCCGTCCGGCTGACGCCGGACTTCCAGACTTCTATTGGTGCTCGCTTCGCTCGCATACTACACGTTGAAAGCAAACACGAAAGTGTAAATGGATTGATAAAATCTGCATCCTTCCACGCAGTTCTATCTCTTTCCTGAGAAACCTTTGATCCCGTAGGTGGTGGCTTTCCCCCATATGAACGAAGTTATGCTCTTCCACATGAGCGAAGTTAGTGGCCGTGAAGAATTGAGTGTAACCAATTCAGTGCAAATGTTATCTTGAAATGATTTAGGCTCAACTGGTTGTTGTGGTAATTCAAGTGATAAGGGTCCACCGGTGTATATAAACGGAAAGAAAGGAGTGGCTCATCCAGACACAAACGGAATGGGAAGAGAACACGGATACGAAAGGAAACAGGTGATTTAGGTGAGAGGGTCCGCAGAAACAGGATAAGCGTACCCCTCATGCAGAAATAGACCCGCCTAGCGAATTCCTATTACTTGTGGAGGCCGGCGCACCCTTATCACACCATTGGACCCGACTCCAGACGTTTCCCCACCTTTGGACGCCGGCGCACCCTTATCACACCGTTGGACCCGACTGCAGGCGTTTCCCCACTTTTGGACGCCGCCGGCGCACCCTTATCACACCGTTGGACCCGACTGCAGGCGTTTCCCCACTTTTGGGCGCCGGCGCACCCTTACCGTTGGACCCGACTCCAGCGTTCCCCACTTTTGGACGCCGGCGCACCCTTATCACACCGTTGGACCCGACTCCAGGCGTTTTCCCACTTTTGGGCGCCGGCGCACCCTTATCACACCGTTGGACCCGACTCCAGACGTTTCCCCACCTTTGGACGCCGGCGCACCCTTATCACACCGTTGGACCCGACTCCAGGCGTTTTCCCACTTTTGGGCGCCGGCGCACCCTTATCACACCGTTGGACCCGACTCCAGACGTTTCCCCACCTTTGGACGCCGGCGCACCCTTATCACACCGTTGGACCCGACTCCAGGCGTTTTCCCACTTTTGGGCGCCGGCGCACCCTTACCGTTGGACCCGACTCCAGGCGTTTCCCCACTTTTGGGCGCCGGCGCACCCTTATCACACCGTTGGACCCGACTCCAGGCGTTTTCCCACTTTTCGACGCCGGCGCACCCTTATCACACCGTTGGATCCGATTCCAGGCGTTTTTCCACTTTGGACGCCGGCGCACCCTTATCACACCGTTGGACCCGACTGCAGGCGTTTCCCCACTTTTGGACGCCGGCGCACCCTTATCACACCGTTGGACCCGACTCCAGGCGTTTTCCCACTTTTGGGCGCCGGCGCACCCTTATCACACCGTTGGACCCGACTCCAGGCGTTCCTCCACTTTTCGACGCCGGCGCACCCTTATCACACCGTTGGATCCGATTCCAGGCGTTCCTCCACTTTTCGACGCCGGCGCACCCTTATCACACCGTTGGACCCGACTCCAGGCGTTTTCCCACTTTTGGACGCCGGCGCACCCTTATCACACCGTTGGACCCGACTCCAGGCGTTTCCTCCACTTTTCGACGCCGGCGCACCCTTATCACACCGTTGGATCCGATTCCAGGCGTTCGTCCACTTTTCGACGCCGGCGCACCCTTATCACACCGTTGGACCCGACTCCAGGCGTTTTCCCACTTTTGGGCGCCGGCGCACCCTTACCGTTGGACCCGACTCCAGGCGTTTCCCCACTTTTGGGCGCCGGCGCACCCTTACCGTTGGACCCGACTCCAGACGGTTCCCCACTTTTGGACGCCGGCGCACCCTTATCACACCGTTGGACCCGACTCCAGGCGTTTCCCCACTTTTGGACGCCGCCGGCGCACCCTTATCACACCGTTGGACCCGACTGCAGGCGTTTCCCCACTTTTGGGCGCCGGCGCACCCTTACCGTTGGACCCGACTCCAGACGGTTCCCCACTTTTGGACGCCGGCGCACCCTTATCACACCGTTGGACCCGACTCCAGCGTTTCCCCACTTTTGGGCGCCGGCGCACCCTTATCACACCGTTGGACCCGACTCCAGGCGTTTTCCCACTTTTGGGCGCCGGCGCACCCTTACCGTTGGACCCGACTCCAGGCGTTTCCCCACTTTTGGGCGCCGGCGCACCCTTATCACACCGTTGGACCCGACTCCAGGCGTTTTCCCACTTTTCGACGCCGGCGCACCCTTATCACACCGTTGGACCCGACTCCAGGCGTTTTTCCACTTCTGGACGCCGGCGCACCCTTATCACACCGTTGGACCCGACTGCAGGCGTTTCCCCACTTTTGGACGCCGGCGCACCCTTATCACACCGTTGGACCCGACTCCAGGCGGTTTCCCACTTTTGGGCGCCGGCGCACCCTTATCACACCGTTGGACCCGACTCCAGGCGTTCCTCCACTTTTCGACGCCGGCGCACCCTTATCACACCGTTGGACCCGACTCCAGGCGTTTTCCACTTTTGGACGCCGGCGCACCCTTATCACACCGTTGGACCCGACTCCAGGCGTTTTCCCACTTTTGGACGCCGGCGCACCCTTATCACACCGTTGGATCCGACTCCAGGCGTTCCTCCACTTTTCGACGCCGGCGCACCCTTATCACACCGTTGGACCCGATTCCAGGCGTTCCTCCACTTTTCGACGCCGGCGCACCCTTATCACACCGTTGGACCCGACTCCAGGCGTTTTCCCACTTTTGGGCGCCGGCGCACCCTTACCGTTGGACCCGACTCCAGGCGTTTCCCCACTTTTGGGCGCCGGCGCACCCTTACCGTTGGACCCGACTCCAGACGGTTCCCCACTTTTGGACGCCGGCGCACCCTTATCACACCGTTGGACCCGACTCCAGGCGTTTTCCCACTTTTGGGCGCCGGCGCACCCTTATCACACCGTTGGACCCGACTCCAGCGTTTCCCCACTTTTGGACGCCGGCGCACCCTTATCACACCGTTGGACCCGACTCCAGGCGTTTTCCCACTTTTGGGCGCCGGCGCACCTTTATCACACCGTTGGACCCGACTCCAGGCGTTTTCCCACTTTTGGACGCCGGCGCACCCTTATCACACCGTTGGATCCGATTCCAGGCGTTCCTCCACTTTTCGACGCCGGCGCACCCTTATCACACCGTTGGATCCAATTCCAGGCGTTCCTCCACTTTTCGACGCCGGCGCACCCTTATCACACCGTTGGACCCGACTCCAGACGTTTCCCCACTTTCGGACGCCGGCGCGCTCCTACAGCAACAGGGGACCCGGTGTAGAACATTTTCTTCACTCTGAGCCACGCCCTCGAATTTCGTTTCACACACACTGACACACACACGTGACAGACAGACTAAGCCCGTTATTATAAGTCACGATATATATATATATATATATATTATAATACAAAAGACAGGTTGCTGCAAGGCGGCGTGGTGTTAAAAAAAAAGCATACTTTTGAAAACCGCGAGAACTTTCCCTACAACCAAATATTAGAAGTGGTTGCGTATCTGTTTGTTAGACACTCAGTTTATCGTAGTCCCTACCACAGCGACGTTGACTCCGAGGTCATGTATCATACAGCATTCTTTCCGGTTTCACAATTCGTTGGTGAATTTAATTCACGATGCAGAATACGCCTACGAGTGAAATCTTGTAGACAATCTTGCGGGAACGACATGCGACGTTGCTGGAATAGTTCTCTTATCAGGAGTTTACACAGACACGATAATCATAGCGATGTGTTATATCCATTTGGTTGGCCTTCTTTGATTGTTATTATTACAAACCAGTCTGGCCGTCCGGCTGACGCCGGACTTCCAGACTTCTATTGGTGCTCGCTTCACTCGCATTCTACACGTTGAAAGCAAACACAAAAGTGT
Source organism: Ancylostoma caninum (assembly GCA_037903475.1). Classification (NCBI taxonomy): domain Eukaryota; kingdom Metazoa; phylum Nematoda; class Chromadorea; order Rhabditida; family Ancylostomatidae; genus Ancylostoma; species Ancylostoma caninum. Next base: position 1,960,732 of record JBAJFG010000019.1, read on the forward strand.
AAATGGATTGATAAAATCTGCATCCTTCCACGCAGTTCTATCGCTTTCCTGAGAAACCTTTGATTCCATAGGTGGTGGCTTTCCCCCATATGAACGAAGTTATGCTCTTCCACATGAGCGGAGTTAGTGGCCGTGAAGAATTGAGTCTAACCAATTCAGTGCAAATGTTATCTTGAAATGATTTAGGCTCAACTGGTTGTTGTGGTAATTCAAGTGATAAGGGTCCACCGGTGTATATAAATGGAAAGGAAGGAGTGGTTCATTCAGACACAAACGGAATGGGAAGAGAACACGGATACGAAAGGAAACAATGTACGTCTAGGTGGTTTAGGTAGGAGGGTCCGCTGAAACAGGATAAGCATACCCCTCATGCAGAAATAGACCCGCCTAGCGAACTCCTATTACTTGTGGAAGCCGGCGCACCCTTATCACACCGTTGGACCCCACTCCAGGCGTTTCCCCACTTTTGGATGCCGGCGCACCCTTATCACACCGTTGGACCCGACTCCAGGCGTATCCACACTTTTGGACGCCGGCGCACCCTTATCACACCGTTGGACCCGACTCTAGGCGTTTCCCCACTTTTGGACGCCGGCGCACCCTTATCACACCGTTACTATCGTGCAGGGGAGGGGGGGGGGGGGGGCGTACGAGGTGATGTCAATCCTATGCCAATTCAATGTCAATTCCATGCATGTTTGGATGGCATGAAGTTGACGCGGGATTGCCATCTAGTATACGTGACGGAATCTTGGTGGCAAACTGGCGTCGACCACGGTTTTCAGAACTCCTGAGAAGATGAGGGATCAGACCACTAGAAAACTGAGTTTTTGGACAATTTCAGACATGTTTTAATATGGTTACGCAAACATTCGTGTCATCCCTCTCTGCTCCCTCTTCGCTCTCCCCGCTTTTGCGCATCCCTCTACTACTCTTGAATATTGTAGAGTCCACCACAGGGGAGGTGCGATAAGGGTGCGGTACACGCACTTTCTCCGCACCTGCCTTGTGGTGGAGGCTATCGTAATCTCAGGCGGCGCCGCACTGCGTGGCACTGGAGCGCGATAGAGCGCTTTCGCACAGGAATACTCCCACAACGTGACTTGTAACAAAACTTTTGCCCCCGCTAGCGCGTAAGCGGTCGTTGACTGTCCATGAGAGTGTGGCGAGCAGCACGTGAAGTTTGAGGAGATGCAGCTTGGCCTAAGAAAAATTCATGAGAGCTCAAAAGGACTGAAGGAATGAGAGACGCGTTTCTCAATGATTGCTGTACTACGACGTTCTGATTGAGTATGAAGAAATGCTGAGAGGGAGGTTTTCCAAGATGTATAGTAATGATCATCCTGGTTCAGTGTTGTTCCTTTGCGGCCATATCACTTCATCATCACGAATCAGTAGCGCGAGCTGATGCAAAGACGGGAGCGTAGCGGTATAAGCTTGGGATGATTTCATTCACCAGTGTATGAAACTGTTACCGGCCTTCAAATGTTTCATTCAGAGCATGAATGAAGCTGTTATCGGGCAGCAGTGCTTACGCAACCGCTCTTGCATTAGCTCGAGTTGGGGATGCGTGAAGACAGTGATACGGTCAGCATTGAATCAGGATGACCGCGAGTATACATGAGGGAGATGAAATTTTTTTGGTGGTTTTCCAGTTTCCATCACTTTTTAATAGTAGATCATGTCTGAAACTACTGAGTGAAAATGCGTGTCCTTCCTTCGCAAAAGGAATACGTACTCCTTATTTGCTTCTACACTTTTAGTTGCCAAAATCCGTGAGACAGGTTTGGATTATCGTACCCGTGCTTTACCCTGGGTGGATCCCCTGATCTACTAAGACGCATGGACAATGGACTGGGGCGCGCACTCAGCTACACCGCTAGCTAGCTCGCGGTTTATTCCGAGGTGAATGTCCTGTAGCTGGTTCACTAACAGTTGTGCGCGGGATTTTACATTTTCCATCTGACGCTTTTCGTTTTACAGCAATTTTTTGGCCTTCTGTTTTAGTTTTCCGGCATTTGTCTTGGAAAATGAAAAAAATACGAGAGATCAAGAGATCAAAGCAAAAAGAGCACCCCTATCACTTATGTAGAGTAAGAGAACAACACGGTGGTGGTCAGTCAGTAGTGGTGAGATCACAGGGGTTTGGCACGTGAGATCAATAATTTGAATCGACCCGCCGTGTGGATACCACCAAAAATCACCCAAGAAAACTAGGAGGGCCCTGCGAGTCGTAGGATTACTTTTTCGACTACTTTCGAGGGACCCGACGTCCTACACCTTCAGCCCCTGAGGGCCTCCGATCCTCCGTGCATTCTTTTTACCCGGGTTTGTGAGTGTTTTTTCAGGTGTTCTTCCTGATTTCTCGTGTGTTAAATTGTAACCAAGCGTTTGTCGTTTGCTACTTGTGTGCTTTTCATTCCGTGTGTATTTTTATTGGTACCGCCGAGGGAATTGGGGGTATCATGCAACGGCAATGGCAAAAGGCTACGCTTGACAAATTATTAGCAGATTAGGTCATCAAAGAGCCGTATTCCAACAAATGACGGATAAAGTACTAGAAGAGCTTGACGTCAAGGATGACGAAGCGACGTACCTTTATACTTTACGACATGTATGTGTACAATGTCGACATCTTGATCGCAGCGTATTCTGAATCGCAACACCATGAGATCACGGAAAAAGTATTTGAATCGTAAGGGTGATCTTAGGATGAAGCCTTAGAAATAGGTAAGTTTTCGTGTAAAGAGGTGTCGTTTTTGGGACATCTGACAAACAAACAGGGCGTAGGAACGAGCCTAAGAAAGTGAAGAAAATAGCAGACTACCCTACTCCAAAGTGTAGAGCTGTACTCCGAACATTCCTTGGCACAGCGACATATGGCAAGAATTTCCTTATGACGTTTTCCATGATAGCCAAATTTTTGTGTAATTGAGCAAACCTCTGACGCTCTGGTGAAATACTTGGTTGGCCGGCGTGTTCCAAGTTGGTGAGAGTGGTAATCACTTTTACGCCCAACACGGCCAGTGCATTCATGTACGATGCCCTGAGCTACCTCAAACGTCTGAAGTCCTCAGTTTCTGAATAATACGAGGCTATCGAACAAATTGTTCGCAGTAAACGCACAACCTAATTAGCACGACCTCTTGCACATCTCTTCAACACTCCTTATTGCTTAATGAAGTTCCTTCCATATGGAAGGAAGCCACTGCAACGGCGAGACCGAAAAAAAAATCAGTAAAGCACGGTCAGTATCTGAGTCCGCGCCAATAAGCCTTACTTCTAACTCTTAAAAAGTAATGGGAACCTGATTCTCGATGAAAGTTTTTCCTTTGTTCTGAAAATTTCATGTTATTCCGGTGAAGCGATATGGCTATGTTGTCGTCTGCGTTTATGATTGGAACACAACTGTGAGTAAAGGGCACTATGTTGATATCATCTACACAGACCTCCTGAAACTTCGACGAACTCTGTCAAGCCCATCAGGAAACTTTAGTGCTAATCTTCTGAAACGGCTGGTCTCATGTCTTCCTGACAGGCACCTGATCGTTAATGTGGGCCAGGACTTTTTGCGGAGGTACCCTCGCACTAGCGGTGTACCTTAGGGTAGAGTGGTCCTTTTGCCTCTTCTTCTTTTATATACGCTAGACGTTTCTGATATAGTCAAAACATTGCTCTCGGAAGGATGGATTAATAACCTTCTTTTTGGGATTTGGCAATAAATCTGAGAAGCCTTTCATCTTACAAATTCCCAATCTCAATCCACATTAAAAATGTTATCTCCAGAGCATATTCGGTTTTCGTCATTTTTGGTAATGTCACAGCTGTAACATAAGCATTTTGGAACACTTAAACTGCACCTTTGTTTCACCACATCCGAAGTAGTATAAGCAAGTTCGGAACCTCACTTCGAGTAGAGGCGTTATCAAGTTCAGAGTTCAGGCGACTCTCACGAAGTTTCTTTGGCGCCGCATCAATTTGGGTCGAGTAACTCCACACTGTCCACCTACAGCGTCAGGCTCAAAATGCTTGGCCTGAGAACACTGAGGTTCTGGCACACAATTGCAGATCTAGTTTGTTTTTGCTTTCGCAGACATCGGAAGGAGTCAAAACAGAAGGCTTGTGAACATAGAGTGTGTAGAACTGCTTACTCACGAAATGCTAGGCTCAACCTGCATTGCTCTAGTGTCAAAAAAAAACTTGCACGTGTGTAAAATACCCTGGGGTGGTAGTAAACCTCCTGGAACGGCGATGAAACGATGAGCAGAAGATCGCGGTGAACTGTCAGCTCTGGTTTGCAACCATGAACTAGCTCGGAGCTAACTGACAACTGGGGTCTTTGGATGATGAGGCTCTTGCAAAACCTTCAACCCCTTACAGGTTTCGAACCTTCACAGATGGGATGCCCATTGTCCTCGGAGTATGCTGACATACCTCTGAACCATGGATTCGAGTGCAAATGGGACTTTATGTGACCATTATACCCCGGAATCAGCCACCAAGAGATTGGAGTCACCGATGATCTACGACGGGAGGTCATGGTGATCGAGACAGTGGGAACATCGACCAGCTGATGTGCCCGGATATACTTCACCGAAAAGCAGCCAATGCACGCTCAACTGGCTACAACGATGAACCTGAACCATGAGCAAAAAGTCCTCTGGAGGACTTTTTCGCGAAACGATGAGATCGTGTCTGCGTCTCGCGCGCCGCACACTCTTTCGTTCACCGCGTCCTCGTCGTTTCATACTGGCAGCAAGTTCAACGTGACGGTGAGCTCGCAGTTCGATTTCGAACTGTGAGTTTACCTGCAAGTATGGTCCCCGTTCCGTCATAGTTTTCAAGCATCGTACTTTGAACCACGTTCGGGCCAATGAAGCTTACATTACTCTCCCGCAGTTCCCCGTAAGGTGGAAGTTAGCTGCCAGTTAACATTCTTCGTTAACTGACAGTTTCACTAGGTTTACTACCACCGCTGATTTGTCGTTCCTTCAGATAAAACATCCGCACTGTCTTCGTCGAAAAAGAACGTGCGGTGCTTGAAGTTGCGTTCTTTTGTTCTGTCGTTATAGGTAGGTAGAAACTTGAAAAATGAAACTGGCAGGAGGGAACAAATTCAATCCCACTTCAATCCTATAGGAGATTTGCTGGAAGTTTTAACTTTCAGCACAAAGTTCCAAATGTTTTCTATTCGCCGCGATTTCGTGGCGTTTCGCGAGCGCAAAACACGTGAAGAGTCGTGCGATGACCTAAAAATCTGCCAGGAATGTTCGATCCCACCATTTACTGCGGGGAAGAGTTCTGCTACTTCTTCTAGTCCTATTCTACTTGATATCAGAAATAAGTTGCAATGAGGAAGTGATAATGAAGTGAATTTGGTAAAAATGCTGAGGGTCACGCCGCTAATTATTCCACCATCTTCAATGAAGTGAAATCGATGAAAAGTCAGGAAATATGTAGCAGAACTTTAGTGAGACTCTTTCTTTAAAATCGGTCTCGCGGAGGTGCAATATCAAGATTTTTCACGACCTTTCTTCTGAACTGGCAAATTTCATGACATTCGAGAACGGACAGTCTGACCGAACGTAATTTTTCATATTTCCCCAGATCAGTTCAATGAAATTCAAATCTGCTGACTCCACGGGCCCAGTTATCCTCTACCAGCTTCGCGTATCCTGTTCAATCTATCATCTAGTTCTAAGAGAAGGATATGGAAAGAGCAGACTCATGGCTTACCATTGTAAAAATTCCTGCTGGAAGGCATATAGAGCCTTCCAAGAATTTGACAGTATTTTGTACTTCTGAGCCTCACACTCGCAGAGAATATCGCCAGCTGAGTCGCTCCTCGGGCCGAGATTCCTTTCAAAGATGTCATTTGGTTGGATGCTTGGCTCGCGTATGCGTCCTCGAAGCGTGTCCGCCATCCTTTCTGTAGCAGTATTTGACTGAGCAGTCTACTGGAAATGAATTCATTGCTACATGTGCGAAGGTAAGGAGGATTGCTAGAGTGAAGATCTCACTGCACACCTTGAACTGTAGATTCATCTGTAAAAACGTAATCATTGAACTTTTCGCTGGACGTTTCCTCATCCAGACAGGACTGTAATCTTCTCCGTATTCACGTCCTGAACCAGCTGACAATAGTTCGTGGCGTTTCGCTTAGGTTCAAGCCGGTTCATGAGAAATCTCAGATAAATCTCACAGCTCACGAAGATGTGCTCGGACTCGATTATGTAGCTTTTTGATAGAAGGGTTCGTAACATAGCTATCTGCCGTATAGCTCCGTTCAATTCCGCCTGACTGTTTCCATGTGCAAAGCTCCACGGAAGCTTCCTTCCACATTCTTGCTATGAGTAGACCTCTGCAGAAACTTCCTAACTTGATGATAAGAAATAGAAGGATTGACTTCCTGCACAGTCCGACGAATACTCGCAATAGAACTTTCTTCTCTGTTGAGAGCGACGAGGATGTGGGTGTGGTGCAGGTTCGACATAGGTGAAATGGGGTTTAATGGCAAAATCCTTAGACAGCATTTTCAACTCATCGCATTGTGCTATGACTCCCTCTCGTGATGGTCTTCTTCCCAACATATAAAACGTCTGGTATGGTTGATTTAAAGTCCTTTATCCGACACGATCTTCTCCACTTTCACCGAAAAAAGCTCGTGTGGGACATTCATCCAGGGTCCGTTGGAATGGGAGCTCTTACAACGACAAAGCATGTGTTTCGATTCCTTTGTTAATAATAAGAGAGGTTTCTCAATCTCAAGCTTCTAAGTGCTCTTTGTGAGATTTGTCGAATCGTGCGAAAGCATGGTTAACAACGTCACCATTCATGGTGAACTGGCTGAGAGTCTCTTCGCAACTGAGGAGATTGGGACCTCACATTCGAATTATGAATATGACGAGTTTCCAAACCGTGGTATGGTGTCTACGGTCACTGGGAAAGGATTGGATGAGATACTCCAACAGCCGAGAGAGATTAGGTCGATGACTGTTGCAAGGCGATTTGAAGTGAAAGCACAGAGAGTTTTCCGCAGAATCGAGAGATGACAGGACAAAATTGAAGAGTTGCAAGAAATCTTCGTGACTAGAAGTTCATTAAGAAGGACTAGCAGTGAGCTTTTGCATTTAGCTGGAGGTGACTACATTAGGAACTAATATGTTGAATGGTTCGACATCTTGCGACGTGTGAAGAGAAGTGGAAGCCTTGATGACGCTCACATGTGGCAACGTGGACAAGTTCTTCCAACATGAAAAAGTTTCTTCTTGCACTGGAAAAAGAACTCTATGAACGTGACACAACGGAACTTCCCCATCCAACACACTATAAAAAGCCTTCTATGAGAAAAGCTGAGTTTATTCAGGAAGCGCATATCAGCTACGGTTGGTATGATGAAATGGAAATTAGTATGATTAAAATTTCAGTGCACATTCAAGTATTCCAAAGTATCCATTGAATCACGTGAGGCTGTTTGGAAAACCATCAAGAATGCTCTCAATGGTAGATCCCGAAAGCACACACTCAGATACTATCCGCCAGCCTCAGTGTCCCGGCGCACACCTTCCCACAGCGAGGATCCATCTGGGTTTTCGGAACTGATCGACGAAGTTTGATTCATTTACCTACTCGAAGTTAACATCATGTAACATTAGTACCAAATGGGACGAGAAAATAAAATTTGGTTCCAAGATCATGTCTCGATAACTGAGATCAAATATGTATGTAGCTCCCAGAGGTCATTGACGATTTGATCTACTGATAAACCAATCGAGTCGAAGAGCGACGGCGACGGCCCGGCAACAAAATCGATTCAGCCCATTCCGGGGTGAAGTTGGCGGACCAACGATTAGTATGGGACCTCTAACTCGAACTGGCCTACAACCATTCGGCGACAATTTACAGTGCGTTTCATAAGTATAGACGCACCCCTGAAAGGGCAGGTTCCCGATTCAACACAACTTCTTGAAAAAAGTTACAAATGTCAATCGATTTGGCATGCCACAACCTAGGTTTGCGGTGTTTTACTTGTGATTATGGAGAATGCCGCATAGACTTGGCACATCACCCTTGAATGGGCCGTTTCATAAGTATAGACACAGTTTATGAGAAAATACATATAATTCCTATCTTCGAGGGGAAATTGGGGGTCAATATTCTAATAAGAACTAATAAGCGCCTACAACGTAATCTGCATTTCAACATGAATGACAACTTTCTAAAACAAGAATAGCGCAGTTCAAAGTTTATCATGCCGCATGCTTGTGAAATCGCAGGATTATCGGGCAGAGAGGAGGTACTTCGAGGTCCATTTACAACTATGTGTAAAACATCAACTCGTACAATCGAACGAAGAAATTTTGTATGCCAAAAAGGTATCGCATTGAAGACGGCGTAGAAGACCCTGCCTAGACTCGAAGTCCATGATGTGCATCAACGGTGTCCCAGTTGTTGTGTCGGCTCCTTCTTGAAGGATAGGGGTTGAAAAGGCACTTGACCGTAGCCTCAGCATTGTACATCGTTTTCACCGTCTTATACCTGGAGTTATCTGGTTTCGAAAAGCCTCACAGCTTCAATGTACCGGAAGGAAAGTGGTGATCGTCAAGTCTGAAAACTAATTCTTTTTGGACCTTTGAAAAGCCCGTATTATGTTTAAATGATATTTGCGGGTGAGAAAAGCTAGATTCGGACTGTATTGTAACGAAAACACGCTGGTGGGAGGAGAGCAGATGAGCAAGACTTTCTCGGGAGCAAGACTTTCTTTCACTTTTGGAGGTGGGCACTACCAAAGTTTGAGACGGTTTCTACCACAACTGTTATTTTCATTTCCACAGGAGAAACCTCACTTCCCATCAAAAACCAGCATGACCTATAGAATAACAAGTACTCTGAGGAGCCCTAGCTGACGGAAGTATTCGCCTTCTAATACTAGCAACATGATGCTCCCCTGCGGCAACCTAAAAGATGACATTCATGACCGGAATCGAACATTTTCTGGCACAGCAAAGCTCGGAAAAGCTATTGCCTACTAAGAACTGTTATCATAGTCATTTGCTGGAAGTGATGGATGAATCTATGCCAACCCACGTTTTCTTAGTTGTTTGAAAATTGCAAAGGTTATCAACTACTAATCTGCTGTTGCGAGGAAGTTTCCGCTATGAAATTATTGGTTTTTGAAAGTGCGTCCATACTCATCAAACGGTCCCTATGAGAGGCAAGTGCTGAGACTACCCATCCTTTTCCATAAATTCAGGTAAAATGACCGAAACCAGGGTGTTTGGGAACGCTGATTCAGTTGACATTCGTGGTTTCTTCCAAAAAAGGTACGTGAAACTGTGCACCAGTGTTTCCTGGGGTGCGTCTATACTTATAAAAAGCACTGTAGTGTCAATTTCCATGTACGACTGTCCTTGAATCTTGACATCGTGATTGTGGGATACAGTAGACTTCTTTTGAGCTGTTAGCCAAGCTAGGTATTCATCTTTAGAGGCTAACATTTCGCGGCGTTGTCACCTTAACGGCAACGGCATCAGTGGTTCACCCTCTCAAACGCCCCATCCTTATACGGAATTTCATACGTCCGGTCCGTACACTCAGAAACAACACCGGAGTCACAGGCAAGCTAAAGCTCACCTTGGTTGCCGACGCGGTGGTACAACAACTGACCACTAGTACCGAATCTGTGCTCCTAAGGATTTATAAGGTAGCGTATCAAGCCGCCAAAGTAGACGAAAATCCGCCGACGTTCCAGTACACGGCGAGCTCGTTCCTCATAGCGATGCACTCATCTTTTCTGTTCATTTTTGGACTTCTGAAGCCAAGTAAAGGTCACCTTAGTTGCCGACGCGGTAGTAGAACAACGAACTGCAGGTACCAAATCTGTGCTCCAAAGACTTTTGGACCTATGATGATGAAAAAGACTGCCCAGAACTCGGATGTGTTAATCGGTCACTAACACTACCTGGAACCTATATGGATTTCGATGCATCGCATTTTAACAATTTTATGACAGTGGAATAGAAAGAAGGCAACGTGATGCGCCCTATGCTCTTTTCTAATGACGATAGCATAAGTATTGCGGTTGTATTTACTTCCCTAGGACTTCTTTCTTTGAAAAAAAAAGTAGTGTTCTTCGAAACCAAACTGGAGAAAATAGACTTGCCGTCACATCTCGGTATTTCTAGCTACTTTACTCTATACTTTCAGTCAGTGTTGTACTTACTGCTACGTATTTACATTGAGGAAAATGGAAGACACAGATCTGTTTAGAACGTATTGAGCAGTGAGCACCAGCAGCTGCGAATTTGCATCTGAACCTATATGCTAAGTATGTAATATTTGCTAAATATCGATTCAATTAAGCACAAGAGTCGAAAAGAAACCTGGGAAGACAATAAGAAAAACAATGACAACATATATGTTTTACATATATGTTGTCATTGTTTTTCTTGTTGTCTTCCCTTTTCCGTCTTATGCACCTAGCAATAAGAAAAACTAGATCCACATTCTCCATGATACAAGACTGATTAGGCCAAAAATGCGCCCAACCACTGAGTATCTGCATTTCTGATCAGTCAACGAGGGGGAAAAATAATATCATTTATGAATGATGTTATACAAGTAAAGATTAATCATGTGACAACTGTGTCTTCCCACATTCTAATCAAAATGAAACTATACAAGTAGGCCTGTATATCACGAACATACAACAGTTTACATAAAGCAATTGGTTAAAATGAGTATGAAAACACAAACATTAATACAGCAATACATGAAAAGACCCATACAGTTTTCGATTTCGTCGGCAAAAATCTGAGTTTTACTACCACTGACGTCTTCGAGCAAAGCTAGGGTATACAAATAAAAAAGAGCTATCCTATCAAAAAGCTATCTTAGAAGTACAGCCTGCATACGCTTTGCTTCGCAGTGGTCAAGAGAGTCTTTGCAAGATCTGGAGTTTTCAAAACTGAATGTTTCAATATTGAGATGATATGCCGGTCTATTGGGCTAATCTGCTGCAACATCACCGAGGTGTGCTTTGAATTGTTCGAAATTAGGTTCAAAGAGCCCGCAGTCCAATTGAATCTGTGTGGAGGACTGAAATTATTGTGCCCATTGGTGTTACCCTATTTGTCCGAAGATATCAGTGGGAAGAAACAGAAACAACACCAATGCACGAAAAACACTATGCTTCGACACATTTTTGTTGCTGTAAACAGTTGTTATCTGCAATATCCAAAGTATCAGTGGGTGGCCTTGAACCGAGAGTCACTTATCACACTAGCCTAACTGTTTTGTCCGAAAAGAAATTTACAAGTAGGTTCCAATTTGTAAAACCTCGGCCAGTCCAACACTTCTATAGGAGCATGTGCGCGTGATTACCTAACCCATGAAAGTCTGCACGAAGCGTATACCGTAGTCGTCAATGGCGGTGGCCCATCCGCGGCCTCGAGAAGGACGCCGCGCACGCCGTAACCAATGTTTTCTGCTGCTTTTATGCTATTCCTAGTAGCTTTTTCACCCAGTTTAATGATTCTCGACCAAATCAGGAAGAAAAGGGCCTAGGAATCGCAGTCCGGCGGCAGACGACACCGATCCAGGTACGCGCGGCGCGGTCGCGCTGCGTCTTTCTCGAGGCCATGGTTGGGCCACCGCCATTGCCGTCCACTGTGAGCACGTTGGTGCTGGTTTCACAACAAATAAAAACAGGAAATATAGGGACAACACCTCTCATATATCAAAGGGTAGTATAGTACATCGATATGCTGTGAAAAGGTTGGAGTACTGAGCTGAATTGTGGTACTCTTTCAACAATACTCGGTCTAGTTGAATAACATATTTACATTGGCGTCACTCTAGTTCCCGCTACTAGCAGGCATCAAAAGTTCCGTTTTTGAGTATAGTCGACGATTCCTTGTTGTGAGAAGGAGACCGGGCGCTAACCGTATGTCGACGGCCGAGCGCGCCGTTCTTCCAAGCACAGATAAGCCCTCCAAAATATACGGAGACGTAGAAGCCAAGGATGCATACAGACACACCGATCAAGGCTACACCTCTGAAAAAAACTTCTGTTAGGACAGGAGCATTAGCGGGTTGAATCGCACTCGAGAGTGTGCTGGATTGGAAAATTGTTGGATTCGCAGAGTAATTTAAAAGAACGAAGCAATTTCTTTCCTTTGTACTCTCAAAAAGGATAAACTAATGAATAGATAAGTATGTGAGGGAATAATCGAATAATCAAATAAATAAATAGGTTGCTGGAGAGCTAAAGCCGTTCACGTGCTATCAAAGTCAGTAACTGAATTCCATGGAACGTCCAGCGCACGACATCTACGCGATTGTAAGACTTCTTCCGTGAACGATCGACTTCTTCAGTCCCTCAGTGAACGATGCAATGCTCTTCGCCTCCTGCGAGCAGGCAGAATCCATTGAACAAGTCTTGTACGCAAGAGCAACAAATGGAAGGATCACGGGTGCCCGCTTGGTCTACCCGAAAAACAAAAAATAATGGTAAGTACAGGTGACATAAGTGATCGTAACACGTTCACCACGGAGCTTATTTTGAGCGCACTGCTAAGTGGAGCAAGCGCGCGTTCCGCACGCATGGGTCGAGCATGTGGTCCCAAGTGGAAGCAACTTTTTGGTTCCTTATAAAACGCTATCTTTTTCATATGAATTGTCGTTTCGGTCGTACTTCTTGTTAGTTCTTTCCGTGTTTGAAGTATACTGATTGAATACTCCTATGGTTTTTTAAAAATTTTATTGTTGGTTTAGCTGTCACAGTTCGGAATACCTGACGAAAAAGTTAGCGAAAACCTCTGCTTTGTCCACTGCTTGGATATATCTGTTAGTACATTGCTAGAAAGGAATTAGCTAGTACGGACGTTTCGCAAAGATATGACATAAAAATAAGCGTGCTCGACCGTGCTAAATATTGGGTTGATGCAAAAACTGTATCGTTTTTTGTTGTATTTATTTTGGCCACTTCGACGAACAATAATCTCGGCATTCCATGAAAACCCTTTGCTAAGCAGCAAGTGTTGCTTCTGTATGAACAGCTCCTCGACGACTTCCGTTCAGAGCTCGGATCAGTGCGAGAAAAAAGGGGAGACCAACGTTTTTATGGCGTCATGTTTGACGAATCTGTTCTGAAGCTGGGGTAGATGGCAGCGGTCGCATGGCAAATTTCTTACAGAATGGGATGTACAGAATGTGATGGCTGCGGAACCACTTCCCAGCAGAGTTTGAGGAAGCTCTCGGGAACGGATTTTGACGGACGGACCGTTGTCGTGCCCAAATAACAACTGACTATCTCGAGCGTTTCGACCGGCTGCGACTTTTAGGAGCAAATTAAGTAAATAGGTATTACTGAGGGTGTTATATCCAGAAGGAATAAATGAGAAAAAATCACTCAAAAGGACAATTGAAATAACAGGAGAAAGTCTTCTAAAGGTGTTGGACACGTTCCGCCATCAGCGAAACCGTTACACCATAGGACATGTGGAATAGATAATGACGTCCTGGCCAAATGCAAAGAAGATGTTTCGGACAGCACCGCTCATATAGTGACAGGAAAACCTTTGAAATCCAAGAAAATGAAAGGCATTCCCTGAATATTTTCAATTATTCCAATACTGCTTCTAATGCGCAGAAGCGCTTGCGTCCGTCTACAAAATTTTATTATATCCAGATCGTGTCCAAGCAAATTCTAGCTTTTTTGAGAAAAAATTCCTTTCCTTCGCATCGGTCTGATCCGACAAACTTTTCTGGATAATGAAATCCCGCAAAGGCTGCATGAACCTCATTTCTCCAGCTTTTAGCACTTTAAAAGCATCGTTGCTAGTTTTCACTAAGCTCCCTCTATCCTTTCTCACATGAAGAGGTGTGAGCAGAGCGAATGATGAGCCACGCCCAGATTCTCCCACCAGGGGAATGCATTAGCGAGGCCAGCAGCCATAATAATGTTATTACATTATCGCATTTCTCAAGAAAAGCCCTGCTTTCATTAAACTAATTCTAGCGCATTTATTTATATCCAAATGCGTAGCGCTGATGAGGAAAGGACCTATAAAGCCAGTTTTTTTCCCTCGGAATCGGATTCTATGTTTTAATATAAAAATCGTCATGTAATGCTGATCATAATGGAGCACTCCGTTCCTTACAAAAGTGCGGGAAAACCACTTACTGAACTCATTCTATCTGAAGAGCTCGCGGTGCCCTTTTTGACACCTACCACAAGCGATTGTGCTTTCAACACTCAGAAGTCGGCCATCGATATCACAGCTGTCACGCCATGCCGGAACTCCGCAACTCCCTTGTTGTCCGTGGATTGTCGCGGTCACGTTAAATAAAGTTGTTGCATTTCGTCAAAACAATTGCATTTGTTGCAATTCATTGCTTTGTTTGCAATGCAATGCATTATGATTGGTGTCATTGCATTTTTTTCAATGCATTGCATAAAATGCAATGCATTAAATTGAATGCATTGACAAAAAATGCAATGCATTGCAACCAATCCATTGCATTTGTTTTGGTTTAATTACCCAAGTTTGAGGTACTCAAACGCATTGCGTCGTATCTGTTGCGGGGAGAAAATGCAAAGAAATGTTTTTTTTGTTAATTTTGCATTAAATACAATGCTTCAAATGAAATGTATTAAATGCAATGCATTAAATGCAATGCGTTGACAAAAATTCACCGCATTGACAAAAATTGCAATGCATTGCAACGAATGCATTGCACTGCATTGGTTTAATTACCCAAGTTTGAGGTACTGCCAAGTATTGCTTCGCATCTATAGCGGTGGAAAAAATGCGCCGATTATTCAAACAAGTCGGTGCGTAAAACCAAATGCATTAATTTCAGAGCGTTGCACTTATTGCAATCTATTGCATTTTTTCAACAATGCGTTGTATATTTTTCAATGCATTTATTTTTCATCGGTTCTCCCACCCAAGTATAGGATCATCTCAATGGATGCACTGCATTAGGCTGCTATTAGACTCCACGCGAGGTATAGCACAGGGCTTCGGCTACTCGCCCCAATCGATAGGTATTGCTAGTGGAGACGGCGACACCCTGTGCTATACCTCGCGTGGAGTCTAATAGCAGCCTAATGCAGTGCATCCATTGAGATGATCCTATACTTGGGTGGGAGAACCGATGAAAAATAAATGCATTGAAAAATATACAACGCATTGTTGAAAAAATGCAATAGATTGCAATAAGTGCAACGCTCTGAAATTAATGCATTTGGTTTTACGCACCGACTTGTTTGAATAATGCGGCGCATTTTTTCCACCGCTATAGATGCGAAGCAATACTTGGCAGTACCTCAAACTTGGGTAATTAAACCAATGCAGTGCAATGCATTCATTGCAATGCATTGCAATTTTTGTCAATGCGGTGAATTTTTGCCAACGCATTGCATTTAATGCATTGCATCTAATACATTTCATTTGAAGCATTGTATTTAATGCAAAATTAACAAAAAAACATTTCTTTGCATTTTCCCCCGCAACAGATACGATGCAATGCGTTTGAGTACCTCAAACTTGGGTGATTAAACCAAAACCAATGCAATGCATTAGTTGCAATGCATTGCGTTTTTTGTCAATGCATTCAATTTAATGCATTGCATTTTATGCGATGCATTGAAAAAAATGCAATGACATCAATTATAATGCATTGCATTGCGAAAAAAGCAATGAATTGCAACAAATGCAACTGTTTTGGCAAAATGAAACAACTTTATTTAACGTGACCGCGACAATCCACGGACACCTTGTAGTACTTGGATAACTCGATAGGATTTGCGTCCCATTGGAGAGATGATTTCGAGTTCCTAAGTTCCACCGCTCATTCCCTCTTTACCTTTACCTCTTTTTTATCTTTTTTATTCCATGAATGCTTGCTTCGACATGGAGGAAAAAAACTATGAGCCCGTGCCTCCTCTCAGTTTTGGTCCTCGAAGTCGTGATTTTCCCGTCCTGCATCACATAAATGTGATGATGTTACATAATTCCTTACTTCCTCCCGATAAAATAGATATATTAATAAATTATTATAAAAAGATTTACTCGTAGCATTAGATTCGATGGTGACACTTACATGATCGTCATCTGAACATCTCGTTGACAGCACTCCATAGCACAACATGTGTCGTCGCAGGCGAAGTACAAAGTGAAGTTCTGAGAATGCGAAAAGCTTTATTGTTAATCACCCAACAAGGGTCATTCCAGCCTTACCGCAATATTGGGCGCACTTATCTCACTGGGAATCGTTCGCTCCAGGGAGTACGCACAAATTGTTTGATCAACCTAAAAATTGAGAACTAATCTTTTTTAGTGGGTTTGGAGGGAGCACTGCTGTAGCTTATAAGAGAGTAATTATTGGCAGTTATGTTTTCTCGATTTCACACCTTCATCGATCTTACACCTTCCTTCCAGCCTCTTCTCAATGCAAAATGGAAACACGGTTTTTGGTTAATCCTTTACAACTTTCCTGGTTAATCCTTTGCAACTGAGTCGAAGATTAATGTCATGGAAGCAAGATGACTAATGCCTTGTAGCTGAAGTAAAGCACGAACTTTGATGTGGTATAAAGTGCGTGATGGAAAAATAACAAAAGCATAGAGGATTACAGGCGAAAAAATGAAAAAAGCATGGATAACTAGCTTAAATAGGGGGAGGAAAGGAGTCATAAAGGTTACACGAGCTGAGCTCGCTAGGAGTATGGGAGTATTCTCAGTGAGTAGACGATGAACGAGTGGTCGGTGATCCACAAGCAAGTGATCATGATCACTTCGCATTTGAAAAGATGTGCTTTTTTGTGGATTTTTACATAGATGTGCATGACAATTTAGAGAGTGGTTCATCTGGATAACATCATGGGTATCGGAGAAGGACAGATTACTGTCTAACTGTGGAGAGGCCTAGCAGAACTGCTTCTTTGTACAGTACAAGGACACATCCTACAAATGTTGGGCAGGTCCACATAGTCGAATTCTTAGCATAAATTACTTATTAATTCCGTGCAAATTCCATACACACATTACTCAAATATCGGAAAAATATCGGAATAATAGTGGGAAAAATAGTAAGTAGAAGTATCCATAGATATAGACAGATATACAGATACCTGCAGACTTCTTGCGAGATTTGCTTGGTGACGAATCAATGAGTATCTCTCGCCGCAGCAAACCTTCCTTGCTCGAGACCCAGAGAAAGAACAAAGGAGAAAGCACTTACATCTGCCAGCGAATAAATGGTGCCGTTCGGTGAGTAGTGGTACGTAATCCCCGTGTCATCCGACGTGGTCGTCTTGCAGTGCCTCGAGAACGCTTCGAATTCGTCGCTAACATTGTGATTGATCTCTGAGCTAAGCTTAGCTCGCCAGAGATTGCCTGAACATTTGTCCATGACAAGCCTGGATCGACTACTGTCCAGAGAAGTGTCTGTTGGTGAATTTATACCGTTTCACGCACATATAACAGAGGTTGGTGACTTTTTGTAGCCGGCCAAATCTTCTAGCAAGAGAGCTTTGTAAATGGACATTGATCTTCGGAGAGGGGGAGGGGAGATTCACAAACGTTATCGAGAAGGTTGTGACATACAAGCTTTCCATAGGTGAACGAAATCTTCAAGCAGGGCTAGGGTTCATGAAATGTTAACCATGAAATTCATGAAATGGTAGTAAAGTGTCATGGTGGTGAGATCAGTTGCTTGCACAACTCGTCGCCACATTCGGGGCGATGATCGCATGCGCGACGACCTTCTAACACTGGGGAATGGAAGATCATCACCATCCACGGCGGTGCTGTGCTGGGCGCTGATCTCATCGCCCTGGAGGGTGACGATCGCCATCGTTTGGGTAAATAGTGGGCGCGGCGAAGAGACGCCGAGTGAAGTACTCGGAACATATCACTCGGAGTATGGTGATGGTGTGAAAATATATATGATCAGGTGCGCGAATTGCACAGAATGCATTTGAGCTTACGGACTCAGGCATGTTGATTTTCGTTCCACAGCACTGAACAAGCTCGAACGTGTACGACCTGTCAGAGGTGCTTCTGGTGCTTCTGAGAGATTGTACTCGTTGTTGCATGTTAGTCAAATTGGTTCATAACTGTCACACACGCTATGTACGTGTTTCATATTCTCCCACATCACTTCTGGGGCTACAGCCCCAGAAGTGATGTGGGAGAATATGAAACACGTACATTTGATCATTTTCCATGTACAACCCGTCCGATTCACCGTGGTGATGGTCACCATATACCTCTCCAACGCGAAGTGCGATCATCGCCCTCGAGGTGAGGAGCAATGATCGTACTGGACACTTTATTACAGGCCCTGATTTCGCTTAGTTATGCGTTCATGAATCCTAGCCCAGATGTGGACTCGTCTCAGACAGTGGTCACGAAGTGGTCGTGAAGATAGCAAGAGATATAATGTATTTCTGGAAAAATCTTGTCCACTCTCCTCTCAATTGCCGGAAGACTTTCAAGAGGAGAGCAAGAGGATAACTCCGCAGTCTGAAGTAAAATTCATCCGGCTAGCAAAGCGCTACAGTGAGTGTATCATTTTTGTTCGTGGCAGCTCTTTGCTTAAGATTCGATGCATGGACATGCATGGGTGCCGATTAAAAATCCTCAGGATTCTAGAACAAAAGTGGTGCACATGAACGTTTTAATCAGATTTTGTTCTGGTCCTCTAACCTATTCAGCCTCTTGCACTTTCCGTATTGCCTCTCCAGGAAAACACATGCATCCTGCTGCTGAATAGTGAATTGAGTGAACTCACCCTTCATCGGCACGTGACCAATCTGATTTCGTTTCCCATTTGCAAATTCAAAGACGTTCACGGCGAGCAATAAACTAATAGCAAGCATCACAAGAGCACTACGTTCTCATGGATACCTGGAAGGAACTTGTTATGTGTAAAAAGAAGGGCTTTGCAGAGGTACGGGAAGGTAGAGACGAATATCTCGGATTATGTGCAGCAGTCAGAAAGATAGGAAAGAGATAGAGTACATAGGAAAAGCTAGAGAAAAGCGAAGGGATTCTTCAAAAACCTAACTAAATGGTGAGGACGGCTGAACAACTTTGCTGTCAAATTAGAATTCGGCTTCAAAGAGACTTTACGGAGTAAAATCCGGCAGAGGTAGTAATGAGGTCTTACTGTAATCATTCTCTAGATAATTCATTTTCCAGCGAAATTGCAATTAAACAAAATAGCACCATTTAAAGTTCACATTCGGTGCCTCCGCCAATGTGCCCATTTTGCTTCACATGACATTATTCCAATTCGAAAGAGGTTAGTTTTAGCTTCAGCATAATTGCTCAATTTTCTGAAAAAGTTATGTTCAGCAGTGTATTCAGCTGCTATTCGAAGGAAAACGGCTGACATAAGAGCGATGTATACAATGATATACAAGGCTAAACAGCATCCGCGCCATCTAAAAACGTGCGAAGTTTTTTGAAAACTGTTGTTAACAAGCACGCTGTTTCTCTGGAGCTGTATTGGGGCCATTCTCTCCATGATACAGCAAAGCTTGAGATATGATAATATACACACTTACGAACACAGGAAAATAAATGCTATAACTATAGAGCGAGAAATATATGCGAAAACCTGGGATAAAATTAAGGAAAGTTCTTGAGTTCTTGAGTTTCAAATAACAGATCAAATATTCATAAATAAATCAGATAATACTCCAAAAACGAGTAATCCGACGATCTTTTCCACTTGTCTATATGCTTTATGGAGCAATTAAAAGAAACTTGTCGAGCTATTCTCAACGAAGAGGGGGAGAGAGGAAGGGAATAGAGGTAGAAAAAGAGGGAATGCTGGCACTCTCTCAACATGATCATGTTTTCTAGACTGCTTCTGCACCTGTGCCGAGATAACAGCCAACTGAAACTTAAGCAAGGACATTCTGTCTATAAAAGGAGGAGCAGCTGAGAGCGGTGTCAGTACAAATGCTCTTTGTGACTGAGTAAGTCGGCTACATTTACAGTCCTGATTTCTGTTTTTGGAAAAAAAAAAACGAAATAACTTTCGCCTTCCAATAGACTACAATATATTTGGGGTTAACATAAGTCCTTGCGCTTTTTTTTTGGATGCAATTTTCTATACCTATTTGTCATCATTTAGGTACAATTCATATACGATTCAAAAGCGTTATTCTTCCTCTACAAGAATGTTTTAAATAGTTTTCCTTAGAGCGATAGTTTGCCTTAGTTTTAAGCCTGCGAAGTGGTAAAAAAGTCAGTAAAAAACAGCGCAACCGAAAGCCACCTATCCTGTTAATCATTTGGAGCTCGAAAGGCCATCAAAACTGGCCAGGTGACCTGTACTAAGTATGAAAGAGACATTTTGCTCAAAATGAGCGATCATCAGCGATTTTCTATGATTAAAGATGACATATTTGGTATCGATACACCAACCACTTCGACCGAACAAATTTCTCATACGACGACCCCTGAGAAGGAATCGTATGATCTAGATGGACATCATACTTCTCAAATTTACCAAATACCTAAAGTAGTTCTGTTGAAAGAATCCAATATCGAGGGTCTAGTCATCTTATCCCATGGTGACGTCTCACCTCATCTTCCAAAAAATCGTCAAACTGGTGTTCCATCAGTTCCACTGATGATGTTCTTCCGCGTTTATATCCTACAGAGCTTACACGCTCATACAGTATGGGATGCTTTCTGGTCTCCACTGAATACAAGAAAGAAATAGGGGTTTTTCCCGAATTGCCATTTTTCTTCTTGAGCTTAAAAATTGAGCAATTCAATATTACCGTCGAACCTCTTGAGGAATTGTAGAGGAAGATCAGCGCTTTCAGAATATACACTGCATGTTGGAGAGAAATGACACGGTGCGGAAAAAAAATCGCAATCAAAAGCGCAAGCACTTATGTTAACACCTAATACATTGAAGCAAAGAATGAATGACGAATAAAAACTCGAAATACAAGTGCTCCTTTCATCAATAACCAGGGTGCAACGCTATTGAGCTGTGAGTTGTTCTTGGTTCTCGGAAGTTGAAGTTCAATTGGGACCATCAGGTGAAATAACTATTTACAGTGCGGCCAATAATATATGAAGAGAGAGATTTGAACATACATATGTACATAGTTCGCTCCAAATACGTATTTCAAGGAACTCTGACATGAAACATGCAGTTGGCAGGTAAAATTCACGTGAGGCTCCACACCTCTTTTCAGATTGAAACCCATAAGATTTGAACTTGACATTTTCAAAATATCACATAATCACATAGCAACTGAATAAACGTCCACATAACAACCAACGTATACCCCACAATGCAGCAAAAATAGGGGAGACTACAATGTCTCGTTATACTCTGAATAGTACAGGCTGCTAAGGAGGCAAAACACACAAACAAGTTGTAAAAGGCTTTTATGACATGGGCATGGGGTAGAGTGCATAACTACCTGTTCAAAATGTGGTATGGGCTCCAGAAGAAAGAATGGTCTTCGTGAATGACAAAGATACCATGTGAAGGCTAACAATAGTTAAAGAAACGTTAAAAAAACTTCGGCTTAATCAGACAGCACGGTTCCACACTATCTTGCACTGCGATGCTGATTTTTCGGAGCTTTTTCTAGACAGCTCAATTACAGTGCTATTCAGGGGATGATTTCGGAGAAATCCAGGATCGAGGCCAAATAAGGAATTTCGCAGAGTCCAGCAAAAGAGTAAGTGCTTAGGAAGCCTGCAACTCAAGTGGCAGTGAGCGAAAACAACGTTTAACACGGGAGCGACTGGATTGCATAGGACATCTGCTCGAAAACGAGCACGAATGAGATTACGTGGATTGTGTGTGTACGTCTTGGCGACGTTCTGGAGTCCTACCCAGTGCATGGAGGCAATTCATTCATTCGAGTCATTCGAAGGGCAGCATTGATTCCCGTGTATGGGAAAGGAAGAGGAAGTAACTCTTTATGTGATGTAAAATACGGGGGAAGAGGTAAAGAAAGAGCTATGTTTTGCAGAAAATTGAGAAACTACAGTGAGATTAGTAAGCTAAGCTTGGTTTGAAGTGTTATTTGCCTGGGATTGGGTAAGAAAAAGAGTAGTAGGTGTAAAATTTCAGGATGTATAATACCATACGTGTGCCATATGACCACTGCCGAACGGAGAGCGGAGGTGGGCTACAAAAATTTTTATAGAACACATAGTTGGAAATTCTTAGTTACTACATTTTTAGTTTGTTATCATAATCATTTCAGTACATTCAGTATTAACCACTCTATAACACTAAAAGAATTATTTTTACTGAACATATTGCAAAAATTCAGACCTTCCAGGCCCCCAGAGATCGAAGGTCCCAGTTTTTTCCCCACCACTGACTAAGCCCGGACCTGTATTCCCCATGTCGCGACGGCCAAGATGCGAACACGCTGGCACCAGATTCGCGACATCTGCAAAAACGTCGCGAGAATTTCGCGATATCAATGTGCGCTTCGCTAACCAACGTATCTGTACTGAACTCTCTCAGCAGAGAACGTTCGCACATGGGCTAGTGGTTAGTGCGGTTGCCGGAAAGACGCGACATTGTTTGTTAGGGAGGTTCGCTTCCTGAACATTTCCTGCCTTTTGCAAAACCATAGCAAGAAGTCAGTGGCGAACGCAGGGGGATGCGCCCTCCCCGAGAATGGGTCGGCAAATTTTTGGAATTACTTCACAACACATATAAAAATCTTTTGTCAGTTTTTTTTACTTATTATTTTTTAATATTATTTTTAGTATAATTTTTATTAATTATTTATTATTATGATTAATGTTTTTATTAATTTTATTTTCCGTCTGGGTCCCCAAAACGGCGGAGGCCCCACTTTTTTCCCACGCCCCCCCCCCCTCCCGCCCACTTTCTGCGTCCGCCACTGCAAGAAGTGTATCCTGTCTTTGAGAACTTTGTTTGCGGAATAAGTGACTACATACCCCCTAATCAAACGAAACATTCACATACACTTCCTCCTCCACAAATTTTAAGTAACCCTAAGAACTCTATACTTCGCACGAGTTCTTTTAATTCCTTCCCATACTTTAAAATTCTAGAATTTTTAAAATTTAAATTTTAATTTAAAATTTAAATCTTAAAAATCAATTAATTAAAAAATAAATTTTAATTTTTTTAATTTTTTAATTTAAAATTCGAAGTCCGTGCCAAAACGCAATTCAAGCAGGAATGAACAAGCCCCACACGTCAGCTGACTGTGAAGCTTTCAATCTGCATGGTCTACGCTCTTTTTGTGATATCTCACACCTTTTTGCAATGTAACCGCTCGCCCTATTTAATTATCCTATGCGCCGAAACCTGTGAAAGAGTTCCTTTCAGGAAATCCATAAAGATTACCTTCTTTGCGGATTCTTTGTCCGAATCGTTTTACAACTATTTCACAGATCTCTTTACAATGAGAAAAGCTGGCTATGAGCGCTATGTACGAGGTACTCGATGATTCTCAAAAATCTCTAAAATGAATGTAAAATATTTATTTATTCATACACAAACAAGGTGGGCTAGCCAGAAGAAAGGCGTACTGCTGAAAGTGAAACAGAGGTAAATAACTAGAACAGAACAAAACAAAAAAAAACTGACAACAGCAATGATATGGGAAGGGGCTGTAAGAACTACACGGACTTTTTGGGATCAGATCACCAATGTCTTTTGCAATCAGACTCTCTAGTGGGTAACATACTAGCTAGGTTTAATATCTAAAATAAATATTTAATAAAATATCCAAAAACTTCCTCATCTTGTGTCTTCTTATCAAACCAGCTTACGACTGGATAAAGCGAGCCATATAGACGAAGGTTTGAGAGCTTCACACATCTGCCCTTTTCAAAGGAGCTTCGTTTTGATCTTGATCTGAGAATGACCTGTTACCTGACCGTTCTCTTATCAACGAGCCGGACGTTCACGAACTCCGTTCGAGTTCGTGACGTCGCGCCTCGGTGACTTCCACACTATTTCCCCAACTTTTGCTGTCTGCGCCTCATGACCAAGAGATCACGAACATGGCTACCAACCACTGTCGTGACATAGTTATTGAACTTAGTTGCCAACTATGTCGCGACATCAACGAGAGCGCCCTCTTTATCATGGAAGGTTCATGAACATCTCGCAACAAATGTGAGCAACACTATCACCACATGTTAGCAGCTAAGAGTTCACGAAATCGGGGGTTTACTACCAGCCCTGAGTCAACCACTAAATGCACCCACACTGTCCTCCTCAACATTCTTTACATACACACATGCACCCATACATGCATCCAGACACAGCACAAGGATAAGCAGTTCTCAAGATGTGAGGTCTAAACTCTGCCCCTTTTCGCGAGCGGGTTCCATTTTGTGCTCAGGTGAAAAAGCAGAGGATTTCTATCTATTACGTGCATACATATTATACCATACTTTTACCACAGCGGAGGACGGACAGGCAGTACAGCATAAAGCCACTCTTAGCGAGTAGCTCTAAAAGGAAACAGCCGTCTTGAACAAGTAAGGAGGAGACTGGAGGTGAGCCTAAGGGACATTCAAAGGATTAGGCTTTCTCGAACGAAGAAGTCGTAGCAAGGAAGGTTCGCTACAACTGAGATTCGTCAATATTGATCTCCCTTTCAGTTGAAGCTAGAAAGTGCAGATATCAAAGTTTGGTTAGGTCGAGTAAGCTTATTATATGTCGTTCTTCTTCTCTGAAGGCAGTAATTAGCATTGACACAAGGGTAGAATCACGTTAGACTCCGTGTTGTCACCTAGACGCTTCAACTCTGACGTTGATCGACCAGCTCGTACAAAAAAAAAAACGGCAAAACTAGGAAACAGAATCTCAAGAACTTAAAGTAACATAGGATTTAGAGAGCCGTTATTTGAAAGAGGACATGAGAACAAATAAAAACTTTCTTCGTCGAAAACAGGTGGTGCCATAAACAATGACATTACAATAAAATGAAACGCGCGCTTCTATCATGCGAGGATAGCTGCAGAAGCTGTGGAGAAAAACTTTGTTTCATAGCTTCTAAAAAGGGTGATTACTCTATACAAATGTTTGTTTTACATTGTAAACTATTTGTAAACTATCCATTGGATGCATTTTGAACATTAAAAGATCACGAAAAACAAGACAAGTAGCTAACCCACTGACCCATGCACCGTTCCCTCAATATCTTTGCAAGCTTCCACCGACTGATGACCGCTTTCTCTGATTCCGACTGCTTTCTCTGCTCTGAAATTTTTGTTGAATTCTAATATGGATTTCTATAACCGTACTGACCTATTAGTATTATTACGTTATCATCTGGGAAAAACGCTAAGAGCACTAAGGTTTAGTGATCTTTCGAATTGAATCATGCGAAAGAAGGTGTGGTTCAGCCAGAACTCTGGGGTCCTCAGTGGGTCATCTACCTCGAAATACACCACGTCGATCCTACGCAGTTACCGGGTTACGTTAAAGTGCTGGTTCGGCAGCGCAAATTCTTGAGCGAAACAAAAGTTCGCGACAGCTTATACAGGGTCAGGGCAATGGGGATGTTTGCAGTGGATATCCAAAGCGCTTATTTGCAGAAGCCGTGATTTCTCCGTCCTAGCAATGTATCTTGGATACTGCTGACTACAGTACTTTCCATAAGCAATGATTTTGATTACCTATAAACAGACTTATTTATAATCTTAAACAGTATCAGTAGGTTCCCACTGAAAACAGGGTTACTGTGTCAGTAACCCCTGTATTAGTGGTGATATTTTTAGCATGCTCACTGTTTACTCACAGTAAACATAACAGGTGACTAATGGATAAAAACCCAATGTAATAGCCTTCTAACCGATAAATTCTTACGTGTTTATTCATCTATTACATTTATTCATTAATACGATAGAAGGAGATATGTTGGGTTACACGCTGCGTAGGCAACGGTGCGGAGGCCTGCTTAACTCTGACATCCGCTCCCTGTCGGAAGCCCTCGAATACACGAATCATTCAGAGCACCGTTGGGCCGGGCATGTGATGAGAAGGAACGATGGGCGATGGAGCAAGGCAGTCATCGAGTAGTACCGCGTGAGAAAAAGCGCCCCTTTGGCAAACCTCTAACCAGGCAGAGTGATTCTCTTTCATCTCGATATAACATCATTGGTGAGAGAATGAGGTGCCTCGTCCACTGGTCCACAAGAGCTCAAACCCAAAACAATTGGAAAGGATGCTATGGTCCGGAATAAGGCAACCGCAGAGTTTGAAGCACGGATCAACCAAGTGAGTAACATCACAATTAATGTGCTTGATGTTAGCAACAAGTTATAGCACAAAAATATGGGTGAGGAAAGTGTTCAGTGCATGTGCGAAGAGCACATAAGGGCTTTTTAAGTCATTGTAAAAACAATCACGTTTATCAGATTGTAACAGAAGTCCCCGCTGTTTTCGCATAGGTATTTTCGAAGGCTTCTAATAAATGAATATCGGCTAGATTTCGCTTGTCTCTAGATACAGTTTTGAAGCACGTGATCCCTCAAACATTCTTGAATGTGAGACCGATTTTCGCGTCTTATTTTGAAGATGTAATTAACTTCGGAGTGAACCCTTCAAGAATGCAAATTCGATAACTGCACTTGCACGAATAATAATTTTCCCATCATTGAATGAGACTAACAAAGTTTGGATGGAGTAATCTCGAGGCCATTCTCATTCTCCCTGGTACTTTCTCTCTTCATTTTATTGTCGAGCGATCTCAGGCACCTACATACATCGAATTGGCGACCCAAAATTTTGATTATGCCGTATTTCTCCCTGGAGTTGAAGCGAACTAAAGTGGGATTTTTTTCACTGTGGCTACAAACACAAACCGTTTGCGGACACTAACCGGTGGACTTTTGGGACGCCTTAATTTCGCTGGTCGAACTCTCTGGAAAGGCGAAGAGCTCGCAGAGAAATTCTTAATTGCGCGTTATGTAGCATAAATCTAGCTCTAACCATGCACCGATTATCAGATCACAAAAACAGAGCGAGAACCGATTAGGCAAAGTCAGTGCCTCTAGCATTGCCCGACTCAGTTCTTTGCCTCGCAGTCCACGGATTTCTGGAGTAGCGGAACCGAGCTCCTGCTGTAAAAACGGCAAAAGACCAGCGACTTTTATGGTGCATACTTCGACTGATATCTCTCATTATCTGATTTTTTATAAAATTTTTTCTTCGAAAATTTCAAAACAGCGGAAACTTATGTTACAACCTAATACTACCTAAGTGACTCTGCCAACCTTTATAAATTTTTCTTTGGTACATCTACAGTCAACAGATGTGCTGTTAGATGGCAAGTACTCTCCGGCGGTGGTTTCTTTTTCGAAAGAACAGCTGGGCGCTGTGGGAGGACATATGACTTTAATTCTGATGAAGAGGAACGTTGATTCATGAATGCAGCATTAACAGTATAGCATAGTAAGCAGGTGGGGTCGTAAAGATCTGCATTCGTATGTTCTCACGCCGTAGAAACAGCGCAACGTTATCGAACCGTGGTGAATTGGCAAATGATGCGGTGCAAACTGTCGCCTCGTGATTTCTACGAGCATCGCTTAGTTACGAACCAGAACGAAAGCACTTCTCGTTTCCATAGATGAACATGAAGAAGCGCCTGCTGTGAGCCAATTTTAGAACGTTGTGCGAGCGTCTACGAGGGGCGCAGTTGGCAACGGAAATAGGTTACGGTCGAAAACAGGAGTTGTTTTCGAGATCTGAGGAAACGAGGGAGCTGTGTTGACTCTAGGACTTTAAACGGAGACGAGTCATTTCCATGCAATATCCGATAGTCCTGCCATCCGTTTTTGAAATCTGTACCCACTCACAAGTGCCGATCAAAATAAGGTGCTGAGTGACGGGAGTAATTTTTGAGGCAAAGAGTTTCCTGTGGAGTGCGGAAGATCAATATTAGGTTGCTTGTGCATATCTCCACTATTTTTCGTAGCTTTTCAAAGTGTGAGTAGAGGTTCGTGTCAGCGACGAACTCAAAATTTCCTTGAAGATACATGTACTTAGGGTGGACCACCAAACTTGCTAACCTAACTGAGTTGAGCAAACTGCGTTCGTTACAATCCTTTGGGTCTCGCTGACTGTAGTTTTTGTTTGCAAAGGAGGTTTTCGTGAATCGTTCTCGAGAAATATTCACTGTTACTGCTGAAGTGGTCCTTTCTTTATACGCTACGCTGCTACGCTTGAGAACTTATTATTAGTTTCCTTTCTTTGCATATTTTTCACCATCCTTCTGCACTATGCAAGCGCTATTATCGAACTGAAGAAAAATTCGGAGGGCTGAGGTATTTCGCTACAACGCATTGGTGTCTGAAGTCCGTAGAAGAGTGCCCTTGGCAGTGTAGGTTGGTTGGTGGAGACTCAGAAGGGAGTAGGGGAAAGGTGCAGTCGGGAAAAGTTGGGGTTGTTCCACTTTGCAGAGCTGGCCGGATGAAAGTCCAAAAATAAGGCTGTAGAAGATTCGAACATTCGAGATGAATGTTTCAAGGTGCTGGAGTAAACGATGTAAGCTAATATAAAACTTCATCCATTTCATGATTGCAATCTGAAAAACTTGCAAACCCACTTTCAGAAAAAGCAGGAAAGACCGCAGGAGAAAGTGATATTGATCATGTGGTCAAGAAGCGAAGGACGCAGGGATAGGAAGATTCGGAAAGACCACGGAAGAATGGTTTTTGTTGCTGCAGTCCTTCCGCTTCCTGCTGGACTAATTCGAAAAGATAGCGGCAGGAAAGATTTGTGTACAGAACAGCTCGGAAGGACAGCAGCAGAAAGTCGGAAGGACCGCAGCATAACTTTCTGTGCTACGGTCCTTCCGAAAATTTATTTGATATAGCGGCTCTGTGGGAGAGTATATGAACGCACCTGCTTCAACCCATGGTAACTTTTCCGCATCGAATGGTCACCAAGTTCTATTCCAATTAGTCAGAGCGTATTTCTTTTCATGAATGAGTTCGTTGAATAAAGATTTGTCTAGAGGAACATTCCAGTTCTACAATCAAAACTTGCTTGTTCATCCATCTTTCGAACATAATCATGGAAAACAAAAGTACGAATCTTCTAGTGGTTGGTGGTGCGAACGCATCTCTAGTTCAGTGTATTTTCATGCAGTCTAATGAAATTCGGAGAAGGAAAATATTACTTATCCATATTAAGGGTTATCTTCTGGTATTAATAGAAATAACAAAAGTGTAGCGAGGAATCTATGGTGATTCCCTCGAGGCTAGGCTCTCCAAAAAGATTAGTAGGTGGCCCCGAGAGAGAACGGAAGACGTGAACTCTTGAGCAAACATCTAAATATATCAATATTTAATGTTGACGTGTGGCAAGTGCCATGGATGTCTGTAGCTATCAGCGAAAGAGAATTGCCAATGGCAAAGGTAAGAGTCTGGCGATTACGGTTGGAGCCCACAGCTTAGAAGAAAAAACGAAAAAGAAACAATGGAAGAAGATGAAAGTCATATTCCGGATGCTAAAACAGAACTCGCAATTAGTGGGTGTCTCCCACTGCACTTCTCGTTTTACGCGACACCTCGACGAAACAGTAGCCGTTGAGGTGCCATGTAATGCCATGGAGTGGAAACCACATGAAGCGATGGAGAAAATACGAGATTCCATTTTAGCTGCTCTGCAAAGGCAATAAATTTGGCGAAGGAATGTGTTTGCCTATAGATTTTTCATGTGAAAATTTCGCCTCACAATACATCTTTATGGTAAATTCTTGACAAGTCAAATGTATCGCTCACCAAATTAAGAGCATAGCTTGGTCTGAGAATGAGAATAGCAGTGACATAAATAAGGAAAGGGAAACGAAGGGGCTATTGAGGAAGAAAATGAAATGGTTCTGGTATATTCATAAGCACATAATATTATTACCGTTATATTATTCATTCAGGGCATGAATGCATCATTGAGATGACCCAGGGTAAAAATGGTGACGTCAACGATGGGTGATTAAAGTGTTCTTGACCCGTTTGCCCTAGGTTATTTCAATGATGCATGGGGCCCCGGCAATTTGTTTTTACCCGCTTTTCCCAAGTGGGCGAGTCAACAAGTATCTGCATTGCTTCAGTGACTTTTCTCATTTGGGAATGTGAGCAGTGGTGGACATAATAACATACTATTAGAGAAATTCGACCACCTTAGTTAAGGGGGAAGCTCAAATCCTGCTTGTGAATATATACATGAATCCTGCCATAGAATCCTTTCTTACCACAAATATTCCACGTAGGTCTCCTATCTGATATTTTCCAACTTCATAGCCAACAACTTTTGGCATTAATAAAGAAGAAGCATGGGAAAGGCAAGTGAAAGTGAAAATGAGTTGCAAGGCTCCAATTGTCCTAGTTAGTGCTATTACGAGAAGCCCACTTCGTCCATTGGTCATGACGCAGTTGGAGGCGGTTATTGACTTGTAGGATTAAGGGGTGCTTAAACATGTCAAAGAAGTGCACAGTAGCAGAACCAGAGAAGAAGCGCTCTTAACATATGTGCTAGCCCGACCTTCAGTAATCCTCTTCCTGCAGCTGACAAGTAATGCCGGGGAATTCGGTGAAGATAACCCTTTGACCTTCGAAAAAAAAAACATATTTCACTCGTGAATCTGTCATGTTTGGAGAAACTAGGATAGTTTTTGCCAATGTGGGGCCCAGGTAAGTAGCTACTTTCTTAAAAACTGGGGCTCGTTTACAAAGAAATACTATCACCCACAGACATGCAACTGTTTAGTATTGTCAAGATGATCTTCAAGAGTAATGATCGGAAGTGAACAGCACACAGACACTGATGTACCACGCGTACATATATCAATATTAGAAGCTTGGATTTGGACTGAATTTTAAGCCACTGACTACAGAGTCACATTTCTGTTGGAGTGTAATCCTTCAAACTCACTGAACTCACTGACTGCATCAGCTTCCTAAAAACGTCATTTCTCCTCTATTCCTGGAGTGACCTGAACGAGGACTCATTAGCTCACCCAGAGTGGAGAGGGTTTCGGAGCTTCAATGATGAGTTCTTTGGGCTGTGCCCTTCGGCTTCTCGAGACTTCAAGCCCCTTGAAACCACCATCCTATAGCGGGAGTTGCAGTTGAGTATCAAAACACTTAAAAATACACGAGCTGTAGACAAACGAAGGAAAAACGAGAGGAAGAAAAACGAAGGTGAACGGAGAGCAGTTTTTTGAACTGAATTAATAAGGATGTACTCAGTAGGTGGAGGAGAAATCAAATTTAGCCCCACGATTTTGCAAAAGAAAAAAAAAACAGTAATACGTAGGTGGCGAGATATATGGAAGTTTCACAGAATGTTGTGATTTTCTCAAATGCTCGACCTCTTGAAGGAAAAATGCGTGTTTTGTCCGAGCAACTGGTCTCACTTAGCTTCGACAGGTAATCTTGAAGATGCGCGTAGCACATACATGCTACACATTGTCTCAGAAAATTACAGAAGAGTAAGGTTTAAAGGGTTGGTTTTTTGGCAAACGGCAAGCTCAGCCTCAGCTTCTTGTCGGTGACGTTCACGAGGCCTGCTATAGCTTGGAGTGTAGACATCAAGTAAAGAGTGAATAACATGGCCTCAATTAGGGAAGCCCTACTTTTTTTTTCATAAAAAGCTTACTTCCTGAGGCTACGAAAACGCAAACTTCAGGGAAGAATAAAAGGAGGGAAAATGTAAGATAAGGAGACAGAAAAACGAGAAAAAATGTGCTATACTTAGGCATTATTGATAAAAACTGCTTGAATGCTCTGGAACCGCATAGCTCGGCCCGAACAATCGAGGACAATCGGCATATGCTAGCCGATGTGAAGTGCCGAAAGCCATTGCACTAAAAGAATGATGGATGGGTAGCGGACCGCATGAAAAATAGCAATGGACTCTGATAATGGAACATTTCGCTTTTTAATAGAATGCGTCTGCTTGAGCCCGAGGAGGAAGCGGTCGATGTCATCCTTTCTGCAGTGACTGAGAACCCTCGGTGTGCAAGAACATTTTGTTTACACAACAAGCATCGACGCTTCCTGAGCACTGACAGACGACGTCATCGCAGGAAGCTGTCGACTTCATTAGGAGCGTGGATCGACTTTCAACATGACCCACGTCGATGAGAAGGTGAAATGGGGGAAACTAGCCTACATCTAACCTTCGTACTCATTGCACTTTTGCGGAAATTGAGCTGACTTTCCCTACAAATCCATCTGGAAATCCACTACAGCAAGGCATCGAAGCTGGAGGACAGAATCACGTGGTAGACCGCCATGAAGATTAAGTGCACTCAAATGCTAGGTACCGGAATTAACGCAACCGGATAAAGACAATTTCTGCATCAGCACAACAGCAGGAAAACAGACACGTGACGTGGGAAAAACTAAGCTACTGACATGGGAATTCGGAACAGTGCATAAGAATGAATGAGCGCACCTCCCACTGGGGACCCGAATGCATCATTGAGATCTACTCATGGTAAACGAGAGGAAACCCCCAAGAAAAACTGAAAAACCCAGAACTTAACCTTTACCTGGCAACCATCGACATGTTTACCCGTGCGTGAGGT
This sequence comes from Ancylostoma caninum, assembly GCA_037903475.1. Lineage (NCBI taxonomy): Eukaryota > Metazoa > Nematoda > Chromadorea > Rhabditida > Ancylostomatidae > Ancylostoma > Ancylostoma caninum. Next base: position 1,993,330 of record JBAJFG010000019.1, read on the forward strand.
TGTCTTCATAAAGTTGCTATCGGTAGGTAACCATACACACCAATGGGCCCTACCGCATCACTCGCTAAAAGACAATTTATAGTAGATGCGTGCATTGGTCGTGCGTACGTCTTTATGATAGAATGAATCGCATCGCTGACGCAACTCAGACGCACGCGCTTACGACGTCACAGGGCATCCGTGGGGACCGCACGATGAGTTCATTCAGGATGTGCATACCTCGTTGACCGGTCTTCATGAAAAATTATCTGCATGTGTTTGACTCGCGACTGACGAACGCAGCTAGTATAAATTGCTCTTAACCTTAATTGATACGCGTTAACCCAAACGTTGGTCCTATCACGGTCTACGGGTACCAACGTGGGTTAACGGGTGAGGAGGGCTGCCCCATTGCGTAGGTGTGTAAATACCTATAAACGTTCTCTGAATTAACATTCCAACTACATATTTCTTGTTGGAAGTATTATGCCGAAAAAGAGATAGGTGAGAATAGCTGTTGGGTTGGGGAATAAGTTCGTTCGGTTTTTCATGGGCATAGAAACCACCACTTTCCATGAACATTGTAAACCACACTGAAGGGGTTGTGTAGCTCCTTCACTCTTCTATTTATGCTGCTAGAGACAGGGCAGCTCGCAATCTCTATGTCCACGAAGAATTGCATTGTTTGAGATGACTAAGTTCCCAGTCCGCAACTGCAACTCTCGGATGGACTTTATGAAATGAGTAGGAAACTGTACAAAATAAGCTGTGTATGACTGCACTAGACCTTCAGAATCGTAGTAGTTAAAATCCCCTACTATCGAGTTTTTTTGCTAATGATTTCAGTGAAATTTGCGTGGAAAGATCGAGCACACCCAATGCAGACGATCACCTCATTTCGAGCATTTTGGGGTTGTGCACGGAATGCGTTTGCTAAACTTACACTTCGTTGAGAGTTGGCATCAGTAGTGATTATTCCTTACATCTAAAACAACCTTAGCAGATAATTGTCTTTATTTCCCGCAAAATGGGCATCCAGAAAGAAAAACAACTTTGAAGCCAAAATTGTCCTGTCTAAAGTGGGTTTACCACTTCTACGCTGTCCTTTCAGTAGTAAAGGTTCCTTTCCAAACATCATTAGTATCCCTAGACAATTCAGCCACATTTGATCCAGGATTGAAGTGGAACAGTACTCGGTTGCGGAAAGGTTCAATTTTATCGACTTGGGGAGTCACGTTCCATGCGGTAGAAAATAAGGCAAAGCGGGAATTGAGAAGGGAGGTTGTAACGGCTGCAAAGAGCAGATCAAATGCTACAAAACGAGCTGTGATGGCTCATCAGGCCAAGTTCATATCACCGTGAAAAAACATGTCGAAAAAAAAACCAAACGAACTTATTCCCCAACCCAATAGTATAGCAAAGAGAAAGCAGTGAGGCTTTTTCTTAGAAGCAGGGAATTAGGGTGAGGAATACATTCCACTTCTCTGTGTATCGTGGAGCAGGGGCATGGTTCTTCATTTTGTTGTGCACTGGATTCGAGCGCATTAATAAGCGGTTGACCTTAATGAATACTACATAGCCACCACATGGAATGACAACGAACACTTATCAATCCACTGCTCTTGATGCACATTGCTCCAAATTATAAGTGAAGGCTCATCAGTCTATCATTCGTCGTTCCGACCACTTTTTTCAGGCAAGGCATTATTCCATGCAAAACCCGCCCAGTACACAAAGGTGCACGTGCATGTAATAATAATTTAAACCTCTAACCTTGGCATAGTTCACAAAAACACAATACCTCTCATTCTTTTACTTCCGAAAATGTCCCAACAGCTGAACTTAGTTACTTAGTAAAGGAACTAAATTTCGAATCCATAAGAAGGTTAATAAAAAGGATATTTATGAGGAGGTTAACAATTTAGCAGACTCAATATCCAGGAGGTATATATCAAGGTTTAGAATAGTAAACCCTTCATGTACATTACTGAAACAGCAAATCCGAGCGCATATAACTAAAAGAATAGTACCTAAACTATACTTCACCTATGATGGGGATAAAGTTAGAAATGATAGGTACGACAAAAATTGTTTGGATAAACTACATAAGGATTTTGTAATCACACCAGTAGATAAAGCTCCATCCAACTATAGTTTGACTTGTAAAAAACTGTACCTTAGTATGATAGAAAAAGAAATAAATCAAAATGATGGTAATGGCGCTACATATTTAGGAACTACATTAACTGAAGATGATGTCAGAAGAAAACATCATAGCATACTTTCGGGACTAGGAATAAATGTAGATAACTCAAACTCAAAAATTCCCAGAATATACGGCATACCTAAAATGCATAAAACGCCAGTTAAGTTCAGGTTTATAACAGGCGCCAAGCAAAGTAGTATTAAACCTCTTGCCTCTCTTTTACAGATAATTTTATCACATTTCAAAAATCATTTCTCAAAATATTGCGGAGTTATCACACATAGGATAGGGGTTAGACATTTCTGGAGCGTGGATAGTAGCACGTATGTAACAAAAGAAATTATAAATGGGATACCAAATGCAAAAATATTTACAGCAGACTTTACAAGTCTCTTTACTAGTCTCCCTCATTCTGTTGTAAAAGAAAACATCAGAAAATTAATAAGATTATGTATGAAAGAGTCCAATTACATTAAAATTAAATATAAAAAGGTGATGTATAGCAATGCACAAGAGGACCATAACGCCAAATATTTTAGAATCGAAGACATATTTTATATGATTGATGAGCTCTTAGATAACAGCTTCGTTTATTTTGCAGGAGTCATATTTAGGCAAGTAAAAGGAATACCACAAGGAGCATCATGTAGCCCACAACTCGCAGATCTGACTCTGTCCTATATGGAATATGAATTTGTCAAAAATAACATAGGGCTAAGCTATGTAAGGCTATTCAATCACACATATAGATATATTGACGATATAATACATATATCAGCCAGACCCGATCTATTTGAGAACTCCCTTAGACATGTATACCACCGGGATCTACAGATAGAAAAAACCAATACCTGCCCAAAGGAGGCTACTTTTCTAGATCTAGAAATAAGCACACTAAATGGCACAATAAGGACTAAACTTTACAATAAAACAGATGACTACAGCTTTAAGGTAATTCACTTCCTCATTATAACTCAAACATGCCGAGGTATATCTTAAGAAATACAGTGTTAAATGAAATAATAAGGATTAATAGGGCATGTTCCATGTTCGAAGACTTTAAGGCTAGAGTAAAGGAACTATCACGGATATGTATCAGAAACTGTTGGCCTACGAATGAACTAACTAAGGAACTAATTCATTCTTTTGCAACTAAACCTTTTCTACTAAGAAAGTATGGCATGGGGATAAGCGCAATGTTACCAATTATTAATGAATTTAGGAATGAGTGGGGGAATGTAGGGTCAGAATCTTAGTGTAGGTAAGACATACATGTAAGTGGTTACATAGTTTAGACGTATTAATTCAGTAGGTACTTCAGAAGAAGAATAATCTTTCCTTAGGAGTCAAACATTAGGAAGCAGATCACAATAAAGATTGGCGGGAACAAGCTACATTCAAACAAGTATATATAGGACAGTGAGCAAAGATCTACTTATTCGAAGTTCCTCCCGTATCACGTCAGTCACGCTCCTTTCATTGTCATACAGTTTGCACTGATTCTCTCTCATTGTTTCCGGATCATTCCTTGTTGAGATGACACTTTTGTAAGTTTCCTTGGAGAACTACTGATGAAAGAGTCATTTGACTCGGGGGCACCAAGGAAACTACACTACCGGTCTAGTTCTAAGCCCCGAAACCGGATTAGTGTGAAAATATTTAGGTTTTAAGTTATCTTAGCTTGTGTCGCTGTCTATTTCTCACTCTATTAACATCTATCTGGTAAATCCCACGTATGATTGCTCACACTGTCTCTATATGTCCCGACAGCTGAAGGTTAGGACACTTGATAAAGTGTCACGGCGGTTAGATACGATCAGTGCATCAAATTTGGCGACGAGTTTTGCAAGCAGTTGATCTTACCGCCATGATACTTTACTACTGGCCCTGGTTACGATGCAGTAAAAGATATCTGCATCGCGCACGGTTATCATAGAGAGTAGGAAACTATGTTTCTTTTTTAATGAAAGGAATCTAGAATTTCGATCCAGAAAAGAACGGAATCCCATCTGGACAGGCGTGAGTGGCTGAGGCGTCTTTCGAAGCCTCTGACGAATTTTATCAGGAAGATTTTCCTGTGTGGAACGGAATACAGCGGTTCTCCAGGAATGACACTCTTAAGTCGTAGAACTCGTAAGCTTTCCATGTCACAATTATTCATAAACTGTTTCCTTGTATGGCAAGCAAAGGAACGCCACAGAATCACGCCACCTCGTTTCAATATGACGTGACCCATCAGCTATTGTTTTATTCCTGGAGAGTGAATAGTAAGTGTTGTAGAGCTTTTTTTCACATCTCAGGTAAACCTCTCTAGAGATACTGCATCGTAGAAACATGAGGTGATAACTTGTGATGAATGACATCTCGACAAATGCTCTTCAAGGGAAGGCGCCGTCAAAATTTTGAATTGACACTTCCAGACCTTCCTGAGCCAATGCACTAGGCTTGAGCCTCATACGCAGGCCTATTCGAACGTTTTACTTTCTCCCCGAGTAAAAATATGCAAAGTAAAGTGATCAGACTTGTTACGTCTCTTCGTTCGCATTGTCGCTGCACTTAACAGCTGTAGGTGGAGCCGCCGATGAGATGGCGGAAGAAATATGATGGACAGATGGATTTTTTATGATGCATCTAACGGGCAGAATCACACCCAAAGGTACTGCTGTCATGCAAAAACGAAAACAAAAGCAACTGCATGCACTTCGAGTTGCCAGCGTAGCGGTTTCGAATGGGTCTGACTGGAACATTTACGAAACTTATGAAAATTTCTAGGATGTATGCGTTTTAGAAGTGGGGACAGGATCAGGCACACACTTAAATGCATGTAGGAGACTCCAGTAGCCGAATGCTGAATTCATGAAAATTACCCGAAAGGTTGCGACTTTCCCGCTTTTTTCGGAGTGGACGCTTTCTCCCGGCAAAAATTAGTATACTTTGACGGAATGGGTGAACTCGTCCATTCTGGATGAGCGGGAGGCTTAGAAACCTCCCAGGAATGTCCACGAATCCCGTCACGGAAGTCCAGAGTCGTTCGTACGCGTCATACCAAGGGATTGATTGGCTATAGTGAAAATAGTGGTATTAATGGAATGTTTGGATGAGCAAAAAGACAGAGAATCAAAGGGCAGGTAGCTAATAGAGATTCGTAAACGCGTTTGACAATGCAACTTCATCAGCGATTTCACTTGAAAACTCAATTATATTTCAACGGAAATTTGTTGAGTAGATTCCGTTTAATCACACTTTTCCTCCTATTTTTTCCCTCCTTGGTTACGAAAAGTGTATGCTTACAAGGGAGGGGCGAGAGGCCCGGCTCGCAGATTGGAATGAATCCTGTCTGGCTTGAATCTCTCTTTGAGAAGGTACTACACTATATATTTAATTATTGCTCCCGGCTTCAAAAAAAAATCCCACCACATCACTACATGCGTTCCCGCACACCGTCGACGAAGGGGTGGCCGAGTGATGAAAATACTGGACTGTTAGGCAGAGGGTCGAGGGTTTGAAACCTATCATGAGCGTCCGTTTTGCATCCTCGTTTTTTTCATGGAGTCGAGGGCAATAATGAAATACATGGAGTAGCACCTACTGGAACAAAGACTTAAGCCAGATAAGTTTCATTCCGATCTGCGAGCCTGGCCTCTTGCACCTCCCTTGTTAGAGCTTCGTCTACGCAGTCGATCCTTACATATCCTTCCCTTCCTCAGTCGGACACATTCTACTGAGCATTTCGTGCTATTCTCTTTTGTACACATTTTTTTTGGGACATGACTCTTAGGCTAATGCACTCGAGAGAATTATAGGCATATATTCTGCTTTTTTCGTAATATATTTCGAGGCAGATATAATGGACGGCAGAGATTGCTGGAGCTCGAATTCCTATCTAATCGAAAAAAAAATTCAAAGAAAGGCAAGCATCTGGAAGGAAAAACTTTTTGTGGTGAGAAGCAGCTGATACGACAGCTAAATTATAGCTTTTAGCGTAATGAAAATTGTAAAGAAAGGCTTCTTTCGATGTCTATGATAAAGCAGTGAAAAGAAGGCTAAAAGAAAGGAAGGGGCGAGACCAATGTTGATGTCAAATTGCAGACCCTCCTGGGACGTCATGCCCCCATGCAGTGATGGAGTTGAAATGGATTTATTCAGATTAAAGAGTTCAAGTCATCGAATAAAAGGGGAAAATAACGCGTAAAAATAAATGCTACATAAGTACACAGATCAAACTGAGGAGAATGTAGTGGAAATCCTGCTGCTTTCAATTTCACGCGATTCATGTGGTCAGCAATAATGGCAGGTATCGAAGTACGTATTTTCTTCCAAAGAACGCAGTTTCTTATGTTTGAGGAAGCCCACTGCTGAGCCATTTTAAGAAGGGCTCATAGTAAAGTGTCATGGTGATGAGATGAACTCCAAAACTCCTCGCCATGCTTTAGGCAGTGATTGCATGGCAACTCACATGCATGAAGTAAATGATAACAGATCATTGCCATCCACGTCACTGCTAGAGCACGCATGTGGCAACAGAGGAGATCATCGCCCTTTGGCAGTTAATCGCCTTCTCATGCTGTGGAAATAGTGTGAGAGGAGAGTGAGACGGTCGATATTTTATAGTGTCAAGTCTAGGCTGTGCAGAAGTCACAAACACAACATTTGGTTCCAGATATGAAGAAGAGGTCAATCGATTCAATCAATATATCGACTTGCAATAGAAGACATTAGCATCAGAAAAAAGATAAAAGCGCAGGTTTGCCAACTGCATAGAAATACCTGGCCAATAGAAAGTTTGCTCAATGCATTAGTTTAACCTTTCGAAAGCGCCCTTTTTGCTCTATTTATATCTGGTACTTATGTACACGAAAAACCGCACTAACGCCGCTTAAAAGTGGCTTATTAGATGCAAAAAGAATGCAGATAAAGTGCATAGAAACATAAAAGAAGGCAGAAGGCTATTGAAAGTAAAACTGCTGAAGGTTTCAAGTTACTTAGTGGGAAACTGTAAAATATCATTATATTTAGTAGTCTTCATAAATCCATTGGAAAAAATGTAATTTAAAGGGCTATTTGATATTAGCATTGCACTGTAGAGAAAACACTAGATAATTGTATGAATCACTTTCGATGAGAAGAAGATGGATTTATTTCAGGAGCATTATCAAATTGATCCAGACAATGATAGGGAATGATTGGAACTGATTCAGCACACTGCAGCTACTGCTGTTCCATCAAATTTGTTAGAGAATTTTTGTGAAAAAAAAAACCGCCAAAAATTTCCCTAAGATCAAACACAAAATGAAAGTGATAAAAATAAGACTGAAGATTCCCTTGCCAAAATTTGCCACCTTTCTCACTTCCGAAACATTTCTTTGGTAGTGGTACTAAAAATCAAAAAGAGTAATGTGTGACACCCATACAGTGTCGTTTTTAAAATTGCATTGCATGAAAATGGTATACATATAGATGGGAAGTGTTGAAGGCAAGTGCATTCTGTTAATGTATCCACAGGTAGATTATGAAAGTCTTCCTCGGTTTCCAGTACAAACAAAACAGGTAAAATGCAGTCGTTGCTTCAGCCGATATTTATGTGCACTGTGATAAGTAGAGACTATCTTTTTTTGCAATAAATGCCTACCATCGGTGGCAATTTTCTCGAACATTGTTAACCTTGATGGAATACTTATGACGTTCCTTTGAAAATGGTTTCCCTTCTGTCACGACGTAAGGTGACCGAATACTAATGTCGTAGCTCACCGAAAGGGACTTTGCTGACAGCCAGTGGTAGTTATCGGTTATGGGCGTCAGTAATCCTATTTTTGCATGGGCAAACTTACAAAGTCGATATCTAAAGCTGGAGGTGTCCTGCTGGAACATAGCAATCTTCAATTCTACCATGGTACAATCAGCATAAGTTTTTGAGAAGATGGGCCTGAAAATGAGCAGAAGCTAACCCAAATTAGGTGGAAAAAGTAGTTCAATTCACGACTTGAACACAAGCAACGAAAGGGGACTTGAACAGAAAGGTTTCTTCAGTGGAAATGAAATGTACAAATGGTAGGTGAACGGAAGCATCAAAAAACACCCAGTATCTTCAAGAATGTGGGTGCAAGAACCACAAGATTGAGCATCGGGCAACGGAGGACGCGGAGATTACTGGACGCATCCTTAATCCTGTTGACGACGGCTGTCTGAATGGTAGCAGCTCCATTGGTAAATCTGCATTTTCAGAAAGAGATTTTCATGAAAAAAGACAATGAGGCAATTTGTAGAAATCCTTTGCTACTCTAAGATTACAATGAAGTATACTGATTGAAGCTTTAGGATTCAGCGGGAGCTCTCTTCCCCAGAGAACAGAAAGTGGTTGTAAATAGTAGTCTTTGACGTTCGCTCTGCACGATCAAATGTCAGATTCCGGGGTTTTCCGAATGAAATTGGAAGCCGGGAAATTTTTGAAAAAAGTAGACAGTGGGAGCTTTCTAGAGAGGAAAATCCGAGTTGACAGTTTACAGAAACCTAATAAAAAGCTATTTTGTGGAATTGTATCCAATGCAGAGGTTTTCAAGAGAACCAGTAGCTAAGATGCAAATTGATCTTATAACAACTAACAGAACACAGAGATTATTGGACGAGTCTCCAGGAAGAATTCTGCTCCCAAATTGAAATTCCTCACGCATAGTTGCAGACGTTTTATTGCGCTGCACTTGTCTGCAGTTGCTTCCTTCTCTTCTGTGCTGGAAAGGAGTGCAGACGAAAGAGAGAAGGAACATAACAAAAGGGATAATGACGTCTTCTGGCAGGTTGTTAGTTCATACCCGCCTTAGGGGTTGCAAAACAAGGCATATGTATGCGCAAACAATCGCCATCCCTGCTTCGTCCGTGAAAATTTCACCGGGTTCAGAGGCACGAGGGAATCACGTGGCGGTTCCAATTTTCGAGCTTCTATCCTTCCTTCTAAATATTTGATTTTTCGAACTACACAGTAGGTAGCTTCATAGTTGATTAAATTAAACAAGTTCTTTGATTTTCATTCGGTCTTGAGTGTGAACGTTCTTAATTGTGAAGGCAAAAAGAATGCATGGAAGAAATGATGTTGGAAATTTAATAAATTAGAAGTAAACATGAATAAAATGAATCGAGAAAGAACGCGGAAGTTCGCTGGAAGCCTGGAAGAAAATTATGACGAAGAAAAGGAAAAGCCCATCTCTATGCAAGTGCTTGCGAGGGAATTGGATGCAAAAGGGACTTGGTGGGAGTTTCCCAGCATTTTGCCTGCTTTTTTCTTTGTTTGTAGAGCAATGCAACAAATGGAGACTTCATGTGAGAATTTCCGAGCTTGCATAGTTGGTCTCAGTGAGATAGGCGTACTCGGAATATGTCCTGAGATGCCTGTTCGAGGCAAATATTCTGTAGACTCCAAGGAAAATAGGATACGAACTTCGTTAGAACTGCCCTTTTCAAGACAAACGAATTCACTTCGAGACAGAAACACAGCGGCGGCGACGACCTAATTGAAATTCCAGTAACATAAGCGCAACCGTGGGCAGCCACTTTTGCCTTCAATGTAGCTTATATGTAGGTGAAAATTTCGCCAAAACAGAAGGGAAGACTAGGAAATTTGCAAGACGGAGCATTGAAGAGCAATAATCGTGAGCCAATGGAACCCGCACAGCAGTAGAGCACTATGTTTCAATGGATTAACATTTACCATTTACATACGTATTCACATGCAGTTACGTGCGAGCAAAAAAAAAGAAACAAAGGTAACTGTAAATTGCAGTGAAATAGCGCGACACCTTTGCATCAGTGGCGGGCGTCGGGAGGGGAGGGACGGGGGGGGGGCTCCCCCCGAGAATTTTTGGCAAATTTTTGAAGTTACTTTACAAATACTTATACTATACAATACTTATAAAAATCTTGTATTAGTTCATTTTTAATTGTTTATTTTTATTATTATTTTTAATACAATTTTTTTATTAATTATTAATTATTACAATTAATATTTTTAGTAATTTTATTTTCCGTCTGGATCCCCAAAACGGCGGAGACCCCACTTTTTTCCTACGCCCCCCCCCCTCCCGCCCACTTTCTGCATCCGCCACTGCTGTGCATGTATATATGTACATAATGGGACATGAAGTTATTGTACATCGTTTGCTGGTTTAAGTACTTCTCCACGATAGTGAGATGATTTTTATAACCAGTCTAGTTCTCATTCAATATGTAGAGCTGCATTTTGTCTATTTTCTGATCACAAACAACACAAACATGCCCCGGAAACCAACGGAGAATTTTCATCAGAAAATTTAAGTGCAGATTTTTGTGCCGCCAAATGCACCGATTGAGCCCACGATTTCTGTCCAAGACAGCTACAAAAACAGTTTTTGGCGACGGTTCGAAGTGGAATAAAGAATGGTCCCGTATTCCTGATGACGAATGTGAGATGCGAGTGCAACATTCGCTCGGTGTTTGTAAGAGCACAGAATGAGCTGTTCCAAAGGTGGTATGGACGAGAAAACCTAGCCTTAGCTTTCGAGGGCCACACTTGGCCTATATCTTAGCCTTTTTAAGGAATGTACAACCATTTTGAAGCATTTATAATCTAGTTTCCAGATCGTTCTGTCTGCTGCAATGTATTCCAGTAGAAAAGATTCTCGAAAATAAATTTGGTGTGAATTGGCCATCACTGGTACCACAGAGTAGCCGTTGCTTTTCCCTCTTACATTTCGTATGACCCACTCTCATGAGCGACTCTGGGAACTACTGAAAAGAGCATTCCTTGTGCTTTAAGAATCATCTAGGCGGCAAAGTTCTCTTAGAAAATGGGGAAAGGAAAAAATGCCATAACAGGAAAAAATGACATAACAATCCAAATTTTCCAAAAATGTGTTCCGACGCCAACTGCTCCAAAACCCTCCTGGACATTCCAGTTTTAACTCGAGAATACTCTGCACATTCTTCTATTCGGTCGGTAAAAGAGCGGAACAAATCATAGGTTCCTGGCGGGGAAATAAAAGAGCAAATATTGTGCTGTAATTTATGGCTCCGTTTGTAGATTACATGCACCCACAAGGGAAAGAATCCTTGCAACTTGTATCCTTGTAGATCGTGAAAGCGGAACAAACAGGGAAAAATACGAAATTCATTTCAGAAACTTGCCTGCGACATTTTTTGATTTGCCATATGCGTGAAAGTATACAGAATTTTTGCTGATTTGCTTCTATTCGAACCCACTACTAGTAGTACTTTGGACGTAGTAGTACTTTGTTTGCAGCGTCTCTAGTATCGAAGCAAAGGAGCCGAAAAAAAAAAGCATGGAATAGCGAGGCGTGCAGCCGCATCAGTGCCAGTTTCCGCCCTTCTCGTTTCACGCCCATGCAGATGCCTTTATGTTATTTTGTTCGCGTAAACGGATGCGGATCAAACACCTTATTTGCCGGGCCTCTTTTCTTGTTAATGAAGTTGTTGTATTCAGGAAAAACAGCTGCCAATTAGGTACGGCGCATTGACGGTAGCTCGACGGGACTGCACTTAGCGAGCACAGACTGGGCATCATTGGTCTCCGGAATTGTGAACTGGTAGTCATTAATTTCGAAGAACTATAATATGCACCCCAAAAAGCTATGGAGGACACAATACAGATTTAAAAATGCAATGTTGCCTGTCTATAGCTCGTGCCCACGTATTACGATTTGCTTAATAACACAAAGAATGCACTGCATTCGTTTTTTGCTCATTTGACGTAATTTATTTGTTTTTAACATTTCATCTACTCTTCTATAGCTTTACTCAATTTGCAGCGAATGAGCCAAAACAATGGTCATGCGGTCTACTGGGTCAATGTACTCATCGGGATGTCAAGTACAATAACTTAGTGCCCTTTTCATTAGCTAGACATAATGAATGCAGTCCTAAGAAAGCTCTCTTCTTGCTCTACAAGGATGTCCAACACATGTTTCGGATAACTCAGTTCTGCCTTAATTTAGCCATGGAAGTGGGAATTCCGGTCTACCACAAAAACATATTTCCAACTTAATAACATGGAGGTGAACAGTTCAGGAAGGTAAAGGTACGGCTATGGATTGTTATATTGTTAGACTAATGTGTCCGTCTTCACAACTTTATCTGACTACTTTTGACTACTTTCTTAAATAGTGACATCAGTCCAGAATCCAAGAATAGATTTTAAAAAATAAGGGCTCGTTGAACAAATGCTAATTGCTTGTATCGATTGTAGCATACCGGTCAGAATAAAATCTCATGAGATGGAGATTAAAGCTCTTTGCAGCGAATACAACATATTTTTCACAGGGACATGGCATATAGAGAATTTTGAGTACTATTAGCCCAGTTTTCTTATCAGTCCTCTATTAAAAGTATGCCTTCTAGCAACTCATCCTTCGTAGTTTTGGTTTCTTTTGGGCAGGAAAAAAACACCACAAAAATTCTAGACAAAGATTATTGTCAGCCTTTATGATATCCTACTAAACATAACATGACTTACTTGGAAACGCCCCACGCCTTGAAAGCGTCACCGTTGGTTCACGACCGTTGTGCGGACAGTGCCAGTTAGATCTGCATAAAATTAGCGGCAACCTTTGAAGTAAAATGCTAATTGCTCTCCCTTCCGAAAACCTCCGGTTTTTTTTCAGCAGTCCTTTCGGAAGTCGGAAGCCCAAAAACAGCGGAATATCGGAACTTTCGGGAGTTGGAAGTCGGAATTCCGCTCATCTCTGCTATGGACACTTACCACTCGCACGCGTAGCGTCAAGCTTGTGATTAGGTGAGAAACATCGAAACTTCGTTCAAAAGTGCTCTCACTCACGTGAGCAACTTAATCATTTTAGATTCAAGCTGAATTGTCCTTCCTGAAAAGGAAAAGACTGGAAACAGCAGCTTTCTATACGCTGTCTTACTTTGGCTTGGGGCGCACGGGTGATAAGTGTCCTACCACCGAGAATTATCCGCACACTTTCAAAAAAGCTAGAAAAGAAACTGTTTCCAAGAAATCGAGAATCGTTGAAGACGAAGGATAGCTTGGTTGGAGGGGAGGGGGGGGGGAGTCATGCATTTGGCAGAACTACACCAGCTCACTATGACATGAACGCTCTGGATTGACTTACATGCTAAGCATTGCGATCTGCCTTCGCGTAAATCACATTTGCATCCGCTGCACATCCTAGTCGGACTCCTACTTGAGAGCAAAGGCTTCTCAGACTATCCCAAAAATTTGAATTCGCCAAAAAGCTGTAGTTCTGAAGTCCAAATAGAAACTAGGGCCTCGCAAATATAAGCTAGAATCGCACTGTCATCTTGCGACTTCGGGGGGGGGGGGGTTGCCTAGCCGTTGATATGCCTTTTTGAAGATCGCTTCATGTTTATAAAAGTATTGCCAATATTTCAGTGAAATCTGAGCATAATTACACTGATTATGTAGTTTTGGCGCTGGAACATCGATGAACGAGTAAATATCGGCCAAGTTCATGCTCTTATTTGCTGCCTTCGTTTCACAGGAAGCAATGCTACTCTTCACTCGGACGTGTCGCATGTTCCTACGCTTCTTCGCCACATTTCTGATTCTTCAGCGTCGTAAACAACTGGAATTGGGGATTATTTCTGGTCGACGAATGATGGAATTGTTTCACAAACACGTAAGGCTTTGATCATCAAAACAAACAGATGTCAGGGATCGAACAGCCCTAGGGCTACGGCGGTATCATAGTGGTAGAGAGCAAAGTAAGATAAACATTTGCCAGAGGTACCCTATGCCAACAGAAGTGTAGTATTTAGACAAAAGCCCTTTCTCGTTAGTGCAACGGGGGGGGGGGGAACGTTCCACCACAGCCCGTGGACATCAGCCTCTCATTATCAAATACCACAGTTTTTGGGAAATGATAGTAACATAAAAACATGAAATTCATCTCTCAAATGCAGAATAGTCAGACTGAATCCTTCGGTCCAGAATGCGATATAAGAAAAGGACGGATCCTGAAGGTGAAGCGCTCTAATGAAGGGCGGGCTGAATGCGACAAGGTAAAGGACAACCGTTAAGGCAGAAGATTAATTGGGACACTCTGTAATGTAATCGATAGGGCAAGCATTCACCTCAGAGCAAATTTTAACAGCTTTTCCGAGAAAGACAATTCTTTGTGGGACTCCGCCCATGCTCTGATATTAGGTAGCTCTTTGAAGATAGGTAGTTATTCCCGGTAAGATGAGTTGTGAGAAGGATTCTCTATTTCATCGAGTTTTATGCACCTGAGCTTCGAACGCTATCTGTACCGAAAACATCCAACTCCTCGCTAATTCCACTGGCCATCAATCTGTCTTTAATTCCAAATTTAGCATCAATTTCATAGTAACAAAAGTGCGACGTGCTAACGTGCCCAGTCATGTCTGTGCTTTAACGTTTTTTTTTTTCGATTGCCTTTGTCGGATATGAAAGCATGGGTTATAGCGCATTCATTCCGGGACAAATAAGAAATTAATCAAATCGTAGGAAAGTGCAGCAGGGAGGCGAACAAATGAGACAAAGAGGGCACCGCCTGATTACGCTAAACCATTATATTGGGAAAAAGCCAGAATACGTTTCGGAACTCGAAAATTAAAAGGTTAACTCAACAATTGTGGAAACTGCCTCAATTTTTCGAAGGATTCTGAGGGAAAGGTTTTGAGCATCGCAACGCCCCACCCATTATTGGGTTGAATATGTCAGAATCACTACAGTAAAAATGTCAACCAAACTTCTATACATAACAAATCAAGACGGGCCCAGTCAGTCTTCTTTCCTCCATGATGAACGAGTATCATTACCCAAGAGCATACCAAGACTATCCACAATGTACTTTTTCAATAAAAAAAGCTGACGAAATACAGCAGTTTGGTCTAATTTGTTCCTTCCCTTTCGAGATACTGCAGAAGTTTCGTCTCAGAATTGTGCTCAAGGGTGGTCAATGAAACCATCTGCGCCCGGAGACGTTCTCCGGAGTGCAGCATTTTTGCTCTGGGCCCATGGCGGCGCAGCGCCGAGTGCCGGCCGACCCCGGCAGGAACCTGTCGCATCAGCTGATGTCGCAGCAATTTTCGCTTGTTTTTCAGCAGAGTTCGCTTATTGTTCGGGCGGGATTCGGGTAAATTCCAGTGGATTTCGCTTATTTTCCGGAGATCTACATGCAATTTTCGGGCTATGTCAGGAAATACTTCGGCGAAAAATAAGAGAAATCTGTTCGAAAGCACAAGTGATCTACTAGAATGAAATACTAGGCCAACACCTCACTCTTTTCCCATACTTCTGTCACTGCTCTCGTCAGTGCCCTTCACTGCTTTCTACTTATTGTAGAAAATGCAACGAAGTGGGCACCATAGATTTTCTGATAAACTTCCTCCCGATTCCCAAGTCCGGTTGTGAGGCATTCTACCTGGCAAAGGTGGCGCGGACGAGTTCCATGACTGGTTGGTTGTATGAATTCGCTAATCGTGGAGCTCTTCTCTTTTCATCTACAACGTTCTTTATCTCCATATCCTTCTTGTTACAGTTCACAAGTTTTTTTTTTGTTATTATCACACGATGTGGTAACAGCGTGCGCAGAGACTGGTGCTATATGACTGTCGAAATCACCACTGGAGTGATTTTCTCTGGAAATTGATGCAGGCGAATACGAGAGCTAGTGCCGAAAGGGCTACGCCCTAATGAGTTCGGCTGCGCTGAACCGGGCACCCATGGGAGTTACCAATAAAATGGAAGCGACATTTTCTTTGGACGTTTGAGGAAAAGGCGTCTAAAAGTAGGAAATGTTCCTGTGGTCCAGCCATATATAGTATCTTTGTTTCCTTTTTTTTTCACTCCTTCCCGTAAAAAAGCGGGTTTTTTTGGGGGGAGGGGGGAGAGGCGGTGGGTGGACACATTTTTGTATTTTACGTTGTGACGGCAGCGACACAGAAATACTCTTTCTCCTTTAGCTTCGGAATGCATAGGATGCCAAACCACAGCAGGAAGTTATCAGATGGATTGACAGACTTTCCACAGAGGATTTCACCTTCTATATTTATTTATTATCTACTTGTAGCACTCTGGGTGCGCCAAAACGAAATAAAGTGCAAAGTGCGATGGGATTAGTAATGCTATATATCGAACTAAAACAAAGAGTATACAACTGGAACAGTTTAGAAAAACAAAGAAAGGTGAGAATAAGGCTAATTTTTCTCTAGGCTAGCTGAAAGTTGACGCTATTCTCCAAAATTCTTAGATGGTGCCACGAACTCGAGAAATTCGTCACTGTACCATGCGTAGGACTGATTTATGGTTAAGAGCACTCAAACTTCGGTCTTGCCAACCAATGAATGGCGTGTTACCCCCATCACTATGATGCGGTTATATCCGGGCAAATGAACGCAGGGAAACGTCACTTTCCACGAGTACATGGACATGCGTGGAAAATCTGACGAAAGATTTTTGGATAATAGATATTCCCTCTCCTAACAGTCTAAGGTCGGACTTGTCATGAAATGAATAGAAAGAAATGATGTAACAGTGTTCATCACTGGTTAGAATCCAGGAAGAAAAAATTTTCAGGTGCTTTCAGAACACTTCGAAGATCCAGAACGCCAAAAAATCTTAATTAGGGCTTTGCACTACACTGTGTACAGTGACGAAAGGACGATTAGTAGCAACCAGTTGTGCAGATTTGAAATACCAAAGGCAATAGAAGAACCAAAGCAAAGAAGAGAGTTTGAGAGAAAAATCTGCCACCGTATTGAGCACCACCAGGGCTGGAATGCGGCTATGCAGACTCAAAAAGTTGTAGGGAAAGGGTCCAAGAATCTGAAAATATAACTAAACATCACCGATCCTAAGGACATCAAAAACGTTTGTCTCTCTCAGTTTTCTTCGGAAGGCTTTTGCACTTTTGCAATGAGCGAAAGATAGCGGTATATAACAAAGAATGGGATGGTATATCAGCGCAGATGGACGAGATTTTATGAAATCATTTATTTATTTGTTTATTCATACATTGATTTAAACGCTCTTGGTGTGCAAGGGATACCAGGCGTTGAAGCTATAACAAACTCAACACTAATATGGAATGGTTACAGAGCTGTAGGAGTAAAAGCAAAAGAGAAGAAGAAGAAAGAGTAAGATTCCGGATCTGTCCCGAATGGAGGAGTATGTACATAGACGTGAGAGCACTGAACCGTTCTTGCAATAGAAAGGAGAGGAATTTCGTCCACGTCAGCTTCCATAAACTTCGCCTCGTAAATTATCTATTCAACTCGTGACATTTGCAAGTCTTGCGGAAAAGTTTATTAATCCAATACATGTATTGGGAAGTGAACGCTGAGCAGCCACGCGTGCAAAGGACAATAGTGCTAGAAGTGCTAGAGAAAGAGTACGTAGGTATGGTTCTGGGAAATGTAGCAATGGCTCCAAACTTCTAATAAAATGTGATCTAGTGGAAATTTAACAGCAGCCAGATGATCTGCGGAGAAAGAGCACAGAAGGAGGGAGAGGAACGAATGTAGAAACGGCAGTCAGTGAATTTATCCTGTTTACGCTGAGACTGGAGTCTTCTGCACAGCTAGTATCTAGTCATTAATGTATTTATTTTTTTGTTGATCTGTTCGTTTAATCATTCACAATACATGCGCGTGCCATCGCACAACAAAAAAGAATCAAGATTAGGAATGAGCAGTAGAGGTTTCTAAAAAAAACTGTTCATTCAATGAAGTCTTGAAGGACAGGTATATCTGTAACAATCAGAAGAGACAGGATACGAAGATCGCTCGGTGCTGCGGGCATGACCGATTCGAGCAACGCGAGTACATACTGGGAATACCAGACCTCGATAATGGATTTCTTTCCTTACAACTCTCTTTTCTCTGCTTATGCTTCATTAAGGTGGGAAGCGGATGATTTGTAAGAGGGACGTCGCTATTGAAGAAGATTTCGAAAGCTGAGAAGCACAAACTTAGTATTTTCTTCTCAACGTAGACAAATCCACGCGTACTCTTTCCAAGGAAAGTAAGGTCACTGCACTGTTGGGTTCTATTCTAATCGCATTTTTTGTTTTTGGGGTTCTGAGAAAATTAGATAACCGATATTGAACCTCCTTCAAAGTGTACGTACATGGTAACTGGAAAGTTTAGGCGAAGTTAATCGGGCAATCCACTCCAGAAATCTGTTCCTACCACCGCCTTTGAATCTCAACTTCAACAAAACTAAGCGCATCATTCTCGGTCTTCAAGGCGGCCGTTAACCAAAAAAGCACAACCTTCTGGAGTTCTCATTCAAACATAGCGCAACTAGTCATACTCTTAGGAGGAGATGGTAGTGTCACCACGAGGTCCCATTCACTTGTGTTTGATAAGCTTCTGTCGAATAATCAGAACTTGTCCGACAAGTGTACTACTCCTTTGTTCTTACTGCATGTCAAGTTTAGAACTGAGAAATTGTTGAAGTAGCCTGCACTTATCACCGTACGTACTGAGGCACTTTATACTATGCGTGCGTTTGGCGCGCGTGCGTCTACATCATATACGATATGGTCTGCATCGTTGAAGTAGCTCAGACGCACGTGTTAACGACCTAGCGGCGTGTAAATTGCCGTAGTTCCATAACGACTATGGAGTAGTGGAGTAGTCGTGGTGATTCGTAGTATCTGTGTCAAGTTTCAAATGTTAAAAAAATGACCTTGCTTAAACAGTACCCTTGGGCAATCTTAGAGGCATAGCTAATTTGTTCTGACGAAATTTAAAAAAAAACACAAGAAATAAAAGCATGCGACGCAGCCAGATTGTCACTGTTCACCTGCCCGTTCTTCCGGTTTTCAGCTGCGGCTCTTCCATATAGCAACTAGCCCGGTTTAGATCTTTTTGCTTCTATGTCTTTAGTTTCTTAACCATATGATCGAGATCTCTTTCTGCTGTGGTTCTTCCCACAGTTTGTTGGAGTAGTGGCTATAAGAGCACATCACGTCATGCTAACACAAATTTCCACTCGTGATGTTTTCATCGAAAGTTAAAGGGTGAAATTCAGGTGCTTGTTTTGAACCCGGTTTGTCGGAAACCCTTGCTCACAATTTGCTGAAGAGGTTCTGAGCGCGCAATTTGCAGTGCATTGTCTGGCCGAAAAAAAGATGGACGCATAGCACTTTCAATTCTGTGTATCCGTGGGCTGTGTACTAGGTAGCCTATGACTGAGTTGCCGGTTGGCGGCACACACAAAGCAATTAAAAGACGGGTGTTCTTTCCACATCCCGAAAAGCAACCATGGCAACCTAAGAGCTGCTTGGCAAGTTGCCGGCAACAAGTTGCGACGCTCCGCTCCCCCTTCCGAGTCTTCGATAGCTGTTCCACAGCATTAACGCCCCCGCCTGGTTATAAATTTTTAATTTAAATCTGCTGTTAGTCGCCAAAAGGAAACCTCACTCATTCATTCACACATTGAAAACAGCGATGTATGTACGAGCAGAAGTACCCTCCCACACATCGATACCGTGGGATTTTTTCACATATTTTAGCGTCGTGCGAGACAAACATCCATTTCTCAAGGAGCAGCACATGCTAAGGAAAAACAAACAACATGAAGGCAAAAAGTTATAAAGCAGGGAAAGAGAGGGGTGAGGACAAGAGGATAAGAGGGCAAGGCTTCCCTACACTTTCCAATAAAGTGGTAGTTGATGAGGATTGTATTTAGTACTGGCTGAGTCGAAGGAAGCTAAACACGTGTTTGCTTAGCCGACATGGAATTCTTTATTCATTTCAATTATTTTTCAACTGGAGAGCATTAGCCTTGCATGAACCTTCCTCCTCAGTTTTGTTCTGGAAAGGTGGAAGCGGGCACGCAATGGACGAGAAACGGGCGATGACAACTGCCTTGCCTCATAAGTGCAATTCCAAGCAGATGGGGCGTGAAGAGTTGTCCTACGTTTTCAATTGTCACTATTCTTCACCAATATTATTACTGTTATGTACACATGAGTCTTTCAATTATAATGATTGATAAAGAATTAAGCCTGAATTCTTTTTTCTTAGATCTTCTTTATCAGTATTGTATCAATTATTTAGGTCGGAATAGAAAGAAGAGAGGATTGAAAAATATTGTAGTCTCCTCTACTCTGAGGTAGAAATTCGAAATTAGGAGAATTAAAACAACCAGTTCTGGAATACGTGAATGGGTAACAACAAGTACATGCAGGGAACTCCAAACGGACGCAGACAAGAGCAGGAACCGCGGCGCGGCTCTCTTGGGCAGAGTTATGGAAACTCAGCATGCAGAGCGCCTGCGTCTCTGCCCAAGAGAGCCGCGTCGCGGTCCTTGTCTGCGTCCGTTTGGAGTTCCCTGTATGTGTTTGAAAGATAGTAATATTAGGTTGTTGCGAAATCAATTGCCGAAATGGACCCTTCAGTTCAAAGTGTTGTAACTCGGCTCAAACACCACTTTTTTCATCAGTTTAGTAACCGTTCGATTCAGCAAATCCTCCCCGACAATATAGCAAGACAAAAACTGAGATCACAAGAATTCGCAAACTTTTGGAAGGCAGTTTCAGCATGCTTCAAATCAGCAATCTGCTGCTATCGCAGGATTATCTGGGAATGGTCTGGGGAACAAGAGCATTGAGTGAGAACCTCGATGCATTACTGCATCAGTTTTTGCCGGGTGACTTTTGTAATGTGTGGTTTAACGCTACCCTGGAGCAGGGGAAAACCAGCTCTTGTTCACCACTGCCAACTACTTCTATAGCAGATTTGCGGATCGCAACTCGGAATTACAATACTAGGAATCTGCTGTCAACGTTTGACTAGGTCGTAGAAAGGTGCACTCAGTCATACCCTTACAGCGCCACCAAACTCCTAACACAACCTCCCTGGAGAGAAGATCTGGTTTGGGAAAAATTAGAAGTGGGAAGTCATCTCCACCCATACCCATTCGTATTTCTTTTTATCGTATAGAAACCGAGCATTATGAACAGTAATTGCGTGCTCTAGAAATCAGTCGTTTTGGGACGAAAAAATTAAGTTAGAAAAGGTGCCACGCCAGATAAGACGATGGTCATCCGTGAGATCGTGGGGTATTCACGTCCGCACTTTTCGCACCCTGTTGCTTACAGTCAGATGCATTTAAACTGTGGTATAGTGAGCGTCCACCCCTTCTCTCATTATCCAGATAGTAAGACCCGGTTCAAATTCCACGGCTGTCCTCAACGCCTGATCGTCTAGCGACATCCCGCGACCACGACCATGGTTACATTTGAGTTAAAAATCGTAGGAAGAGGACTCCGCCGACCACTAGCTCTCCGTCCATTGGGAAGGCAATTTCGAGCGAAAACAAATACAAAATTTAGGCACACCTCCGACAAAGAGTGTTCGAGTTTGAAGTCATCAACCATAATCAGCCGAGAATCGCGTAGGCTCATGATTTGTTCGCGACTTTGTAAAAATCCTCAGGAGGGAGCTAGCCAGAATGTTCAAGCAGCTTTTGAAAGAGAAAGGAAAGCTCTACAAGATGGTTACACAAACTCGGCTGAAGTTGCTTAAATTGGACGGAAGAGAAAAGTTTAGTTCAGCATACCCCGAACCGGCAATTATTTTCGCAACAACCTGATATAACCGGACTGCGACGAAATTGTTGTCTTATCTATTCACTTGTTGTCTTATGCATTCTATAAATCAAATTTAAAAAAGTTTGCCTTCCCTTTCTCTGCGTCCCCCATTTGCATCGAAATATCCAGACAATTTGCAAGCTTCGACGAATCTGCAAACGGTACTCCACAAAAAAGCAAAATTTTCCATTCGGTGATAATAACATTTTATTTGTCGTTATTCGCGCACCATAAATACGCCGGAATGCTCCAGACGGAATAGAACGGCGATCTTTCCGTTCACACTTCGAAAAGCAGTGACTTATGGCGCGATACTATAATAATTTTGCCACTTCACTCACTGTGAATCAAAAGAGATAACGTAGGTGAAATGACTGGGATTTATACTTGAAAGGTTAGCTTTCATACGCAAGGTTCTTTCAAACAAAACTTTTTGAGAGCTCATTAGGCAAAGCCAAGTCAGTGCTGGAATGATTTATTGCGGCACTTAATAGCATTGGAGAGTCATTACATATAAGTTCATCCTTCCGAAATCATCATAGGAGCAATTCGAACACGGATTCCTGCCTGCTCCGGAACGATATGGCGTACAAAAGGGCCAAAAGGCCAATCTGGCCTTATGGACAAGCCGGAACTCAGATGCTGATCATTAGACTATGGCGAGTATTGGGGATAGTAGGATTTCATGCATATATATATTTTATATCATGAGACTACTGTATTATTTGTACTGTTATTACTTCTATTGTCTATACGTTTTAACACATCTTTTGTGTCAGTTTGCTTTAAATATTATCTTGCAAATTCTTATTGTTGACCATCCACATCTTTCAGAACTTTTTTTTTCAATTTGGCATATAATACTCTCCTGCAAAGATACCCAACACATATATAAACAGCTGCTTGAAACCATTGGATGTACGAACATGTTTACATGTTCTCTTCGATATGTTGGTGGTGACTGATGTGATACTGAACTTATCTACGCGTGACATACGTAGCTCCGCGTTGCCAAATAAATAAATTCATGAAAAACATTCTACATATATGGAGGAAAGAAAGAAGATCACAGAGAAATCCGGTGAGAAAAGCAGAGAATGGGTTCCTAAAGATTCACTAACTGAGCTCAGTGGCAAAAGAAACAGAAACAGAGTGTTCGTGTTGCTCGTCGCTCAGTGGTCACTAGAATTTACGAGTACGAAGTGATGCGATCGCCGTCGGCTATGACGCTTGAATTTTCTTACGCCTTCTGGCTCGCCATATTCCATGCAGGGGACAGTGGAAAACATGCTCCCATTCATTCGAAATCAGCGATGTTTTTCAGGCGGCCTGGATACACTTGTTTTGCTATTGATACATAGCTTTGCCACCTATGCTAGAAGACACCATTGGCTCAGGACTCGCGTTTTTGAGCTGAGTTTTTGTCATGGTATGTTCTACCAGCCACGTAATATACTGATATAACATTCCCCACCTTTTATCCATTTCTGGCTATGATTCTTTATGAATATCACGGGTTGGATAAAGCATATTGGTAGGTATAACATACCCAACTCATCAGGCCTGAATGCATCATTGGAAAGAAAGGTAATCTCACACCCATGAATATGACTACTCATGAGTAACAGATGGTTACAATCATCGCCACTTATGGGCAAACATCCTGATGGGTGTTGGGTAAACGGTAAATTTAGGCACACCAACACCAGTGCCACGGGTAATCTCATTGATGCATTCAGGCCTTAGGGTTAACTTTGATGACGCCAGCCAGGGATCAGGCAAATACCGTGACGTAAGCGTTAGAGTAGATTACTGACGGTGTCATGTGAACGTTTCCCTTCTTTTGCCTTCACGTCGTCTTTGATCTTGCACAGGTAACACACGCTCTGATCATAAAGGTATACGTAATTCTTCATAAAAATGCACAAAACCCGTTTTTGGTTGCAATCTCTCGGGAGATTCCGGGATACCAGCTGTGACATCTTCCAATGGCTGTGCATGTGGTGATAAGGCAAAAATCAGGCCCGTCTCAGAGATGCTGACCACACTGATCTAGCGCATGATTTCCTATAGAATTGACAGGATGCCATTTTTGCGCCTATTCTTTTGTGCAGAACTCAGGATGCTCATCAAAACATATGCCATAGGGCGCTAGGTGCCAGTGGTAGACTCTCAGAGATCTCTTTGTGCAAAAAATCTAAAAAGGGAGACACTGCCTTCATCGTTGTTGCATCAGTTGAAGAGAAGTAAAAAACGTTGGCTACATCAATGCTCAAGGCCAATGGGAAATTGATGGTCGACTGTGTGGCGGGCGATGTTCTAGGAAAAACTGCGTCGCTTTCCTTCCTTAAAGAACAAAAAAAGGAAAAATTCGGCATTTGTTTCTAGTTACTGCAAACCTGGAGCATGTTTTTTGTTGTAAACATTAGTTCTTAGATCTCCAGAGCTCTAAAACTTTGAACCTGTTATTGAAGAAGTAGAGTAGAGACTGTTATAATAGACAGAAAAGGTATGTAGTTAAGGGATAGAAAAGACGCAGAAGCAGGACGGGAGACTCCAGTCAGATACACAATGTTCCGTGTTTCCACGCGACTTGCAGCTGTGCTTCTTCACCTCAAAATTTCCTAAGTATCTGTTAAACCAACGCTAAGTTAAATAATACACTCTGAAATTCATTATATGGTGAACGCACAGGCGAAAATAAAGCAGAAGTGGCATCGAAAGGATTATCAGGTGCCAGGACGCTGCGTGGGTGTATGAGCTAACATCAAACCACAACAGCTGATCAGGAAATCGAAAAGTTCGACAAAAGAGCCTACATTTCTCTGAGAATTGGATATGCAGTTCCCATCACTCATGATTACACCGAAGCGAATACAAAAACGAACTAGGGTGTGGATCGAAGCTACTGCTACCCTACTTTACTTGGTTTTGACGCTGTTTCCATAACCTATGCTAGCACTTTTTCTCGAAGACAACAACGTCTACGATGAAATGCTTTTCAAGCACAAATGAAGGCTTCATGTACGTACAAAGCTAGGGAAAACGCCTTACGTAAACTCACAAAAATGTTGAACTTAACTATAAAAATTGCTTGCAGCTCACATGTTGGTTGCATCCAACCTTGCCGTAAGCACCTGAAACCTTTTTCCCGCATGCCATGGCTTGAATGATGCTCCCATGTTCAAACAATGTATTCTATCTAATTTTTTATGAATTGTCAAAGACACCGGGTTAGTTAAATAAATAATTTACTGTCAAATAAGTTCGTGCGTTTCTCCTCGAATTTTGAGGTTTCATGAGAGACAAGAGATCGTTGGAGACAGTAGATACGGATGAGAGATGATGGATGTAACTCTTCCAGGGCAGATGGCAATTAGCCCCCTCTCCTCCCCAATGTTTTTTCTAGGCTGCCTGGGCTAGGATTCATAAACCTATAACTAATCGAAATTAGGCTAGCTAACCAACTTTCGCGTCCTGCGTCTCCCATCGTTACTTACTTTATACGATATCCAAAGAAGTTAACCTTCATTGGTTTGCTCGGTTATTGTTTCATGAATCGCAGCCCTGAAGGCAGTCTTAGCCAACTTCGAGCGGTATTGGTAGCCCTCTCGTACCCCTTGTACAAAATGCAGTTGTTTTCGGCCGCATGAAACGCTTCTCGACGAGGGCGAAAGGCGTAATAAAGCAGTTGTGGCAAGTAAGTTTTTTGCGTCCTGGGATGTCCACTACTATGAGGGTAAGCGGTAAGGGGGGAGGGGGGATCGAAAAACGATCACACTCATCTTGTGAGCGTTGATGAGTGCTTTTAAATGAATTACACTCCTGATGGAATAATGAAAAATGGAGGAAAAATAATCAATCTAAAAAATGCAATAGAAATATAGAGTTGTTCAAGAGGTTCTGAGCAAACGACAAATGCTCTCACCACGTGGATAAATGCTAGTGTTGGTTTAACAGTGAGTTAGGAACTTTTGAGGTGAAGAAGCACCGTTGCAAGTCACCAGAGCAAAGATTTGCTCAAAATAGGCGTTGAAGCCCAGTTTCAATTTTTTTACTTGAACCTTATTGTAAAGGTATAGTTCGTAGAACCATTATTTAGGGGTGGTCACGAGCGGAACCAGCGAACGAATGAGGGCTGACTTTCCATACGCATAGTGGAAGTGCAGGACACAATCAAACTTTCATTCTGGTTTTTATTCCAGTCTATGACAAGCCGGAAATGGCAATTTTGAGGCTCAGGACCTGGAAAGTGCACACTTAATGAGCGGGTGCACCGAAGTTGCAAGATGTCTGGCTCATTTGCACAAGTTGTCTGTGTAGAACAGTGTTTGAGGAGAAGGATAAGTCAGTTGGAAGCGGATGTTTGAGCAGTTCTTGGAGGCGAACCACAATTCTGCAACTGAGATATGCAAGAAGTAAGAATATTCAAAAAATGTAAGATCTAACGTAAGTAACGTAAGTTGTGGTGTACGGACAAAACGGTAGTAACAGCTAAAAAAAAACGCGGTAGATGTGAACGATATCAAAGGTATACAAAGGTACATTCAGGAATGAATAATGCATTAGAATATATTCAAGTTCAAAGATTCGATCGCGAATAATCTGGATTTTCTGGTTCTCAAAAAGAAGGGAGAAGTAGAACCTCAGAACAATGATAAAAATAGGTTCATGCTCTTCTCTTTTGTCCCACATTCGATTTTTTATAGTAAATCCTAAATTTGTAACTGAATCAGTCAAATTATTCGATTTAAATCCGGATCTAAGTATAGCTAAAAGGAAAACCCACGGGGTTGCCTCGCCCGATGTCTCGAGGAGAAAACCTCGCCGATGCGCAAGCATCGCGACAGCGGCGTGGGGGGAAGGACGCGAGATAAATTTTGCGTGAAACCCGTGCCATGACGTTACGAGGGTGTTGTGGCATGCGGAAGGCCGAAAATCTGACATTGATAAGTGGACGTGAAGAGGAAACGATTACTGCAGCTGGATCGCGGGGCGTGGTAGTCGTCGATGGATTTTTGTCTCCTTAGCGACTCGTAACCCATCACGGGTCCAGCAAGTCCACGCGAGAGGCTAAAGATAGGAAGCTCTACTTTTTTCAGTGATTGATTCGTCCTCGTTAAGTGAGGGGGAGGGGACGGAGGTCTCAAAAAGCGAGAATGATGCGCGGAGCTCAAAGCGCGGAGAATGTTACAACAACAAATGCTAGACACGTCATGCGGGATCAAATGGACCCATGGGAGCAACTTGTGGGTCACCGGTGCGGAAATGTTTTCCTCGCTTCCTTGTCTTTGCTGTCGATCATTTTCGGGTGTTGGAAAAGCTGCGAATTCCAAGGTGTTTGCAACAACAGAAGAATGCTGAAGAGAACGAGTGGTAATGACTTTCTCTGACAACTGTGCAGCACGAACGCAGCTCGAACGTGATGGTTCGAGTAGCAACCCTAGCACCAACTGTTTCCAGTTGCTGCCATCCTCCCCTCAATTGCTGCCATTCGCAGATGCTGCTAAAGGGAAGAAAGCTTGAGCAGCAATCGAGGGAAGGATAGCAGCAGCAAGGGGAACGGTTGCTGCTAGGGTTTCTACTCGGACCATTACGCCGTTCTAGCTGCAGTTATCAAAGCTGGCCAAAACCCGTACCTCCTGCTTCGCATGTATGGGCTGGGCGCACTTCGAGGACCCACAAAAATCGTTTGGAAATCACGGTAAGCTTTTCCTGGAATAACTCCGATACCTGTGAATTGTGGGCTACAGACTGTGACCGATCCCATGAAGCGTAGGAATTTCTCCGATTTCAAAATATACTTGAGGGAAATGAGGGAACATAAATGAAATCATAATAATCAGTGCCAAAATGTTATCCATTTCTTGTGCTCCGAACGCGTTCCGGAGAGGATTCCAGGACAGAAGGAGTACGTACAGCAGGAATTATTGCTGAGCACGCTTTTTATGGCCTCGAAAAGGACACACGACCACGCCGCTCATGATGGAATTGTCGCCGCAGTGAGATTTTCTTGAAAGTTTTCATTATATTTGAAGTTATTACCTACAGAACTAACTTAATATCAAGAAAACCCTATAGTTTGTTGTCCCCGAGAGGAGTCGCGAGAGGTGCGGTTGCGCCGCGTGCTTTTCGACGCTGCGAAAAACGCACCACTACTGACGTTCACTATACGCCCCCTCCCCTCCCCACCCCGAGAATGGGTCGTCAAATTTTTGAAATTACTTCACAATACAAGTGAAAATCTTATATTAGTATATTTTTAATTGGTTACCTTTATTATTAGTTTTGAACAATTTTTATTAATTATTTGTTGTTGTAATCAATACTTTGATTGATTTTATTTTTCATCTGGGTCCAGATAGCGGTGGAGACCCCACTTTTTTCCTACGCCTGCCCCACCCTCCCCCCCGCCACTTTCTGCGTCCGCAGGTAGGTAGCGCTACGTTCTAGAGGCTGGCTCGTGACCACCGCGAGATAAATATGATTGCACGTTGAGTCCACCTATGGTTGCGCCCCTGCTCCAATACATGAAATTACTATGGGATATTCGAAATATATCCGAAATTGATGATGTTATATGAAGTACATGAATTAGCAGAACTGTGGATAAGGTTTGAAACACCAGAGCTCCGCACAAGTGCAAAAGTGTCACGATCGTCAATGGATCGAAAATCGAAAACTCGCAGAAGTCAGGAATCATTTCTTTGGCTCAAACACGACTTACGAGCACTCGCAGTGATGCCACGTTCCGTCACTAGTCCTGTTTTTCGCATAGGGGCTATAAAATGTTGTTTTCCGAGCAGCATTCAGTTTAAAACCCCCTCTGGTCTGATGTGGTTTGTTCGTATGATGAGAAACATCTCAGTCAGGCATATAAAAACTGAAGAAAATTGATTCACCCTTCCTTATGAGCAGGATGCTCGAAACCATGAAATCTCACGCTTCCCCGGTCAACCTGCTTTTGTTGCATTGTCGCTTGACGCCCTTCAAAGCTCTCGAAATGAATCACATCATTTGGCAGCCTCAAGTCCTAAGATGCATCAAGCTTCATGGGCATCTCATGAAATCACCCACCATTCTAATTCTGTCCAACCTAAGAGCTCTCTAGCAAATCCTCTGGTCCCCGATAATCTTATACTTGGATGAACCAGCTATGTGTAACGTGATTATCGCAGTATCAAATCCATTTTCTTGACTGCTGCAATGTGCTCTGTCAAAAGTTGAGCGACAATATTCCGGCTCTCCAGTGAAGCCAAGTTTGGCTCCAGAGATATATTTTGCTGAAAGATCATGTGAAGCTGTCGAAATCCTACATGCTTTGGGGAATCGCACAATCTTCTAAAATGCTGAAGCACTGGATCTTGGCATATGTGGGAGATCACGTCTCGAAAATGGGGTGATTTGAAGTATTGACTCTCAACGCACTATCGCTATGCAGGCGGGAACTTAGAATGCCATCCAACTGAGCTTGCTTCCTAATTTTGCCTGAAAGTGAGACAAAAGTGAGACAGTGGAGCGTGACAGGGTTTAGGGGGGCTGATGTGATCATACTGCAGTACCGCACATTTCGAGCGGTTTTGCAGTCAGTGTGGATCGTGAAAGGATCTGGGGTGGTAGTAAACCTCTTGGAACGACGACGAAATGATGAGCAAGAGATCGCGGTTTGGTTTGCAACCATGAATAAGCTAAGGGCTAACTGACAACCGTGGTATTTGGATGATGAGGCTTTTGCAAAACCTAGCAACCCTTTTCCGAGTATGCCATGTGTGAAGGGTTCGAATCTTCACACATAGTATACTTGGTGCCCTTGAACTATTTCGACATACCTCTGAACTATAGACTCCCCTGCTTAAACTTATGTGACCATGGTAACCCAAGCGGTCAGCGAAGCATTGTAACCCAAGCAGTCAAGCGGTCTTCCCACATAACCTGACTTTGATGCGTTAAGCTCAAAAATATAACTCCGCACCCATCAAATATAAGGGATTTAATCTGAGAAGGTGTAGGGCTCGGCTGTCAAAATCAGCAACCTGAAAATTGGAGTCATCGATCATCTCCGGTGATGGAGATCGGGACAATCGGACATCGATCAGCTGGGTGTACACGGAAATGCGTCTTCACCGAAAAGGAATCAGTACACGCTCGGCTGGTTACAACAATGAACTGGAACGATGAGCAAAAAGTCCTCTGAGGCCTTTTTCGCGAAACGACAAGATCGCCGTTTGCGTCTCGGTCTTCTTTCGCTTCCGTGTCCTCGTTGTTTATTACTGGCAGCAAGCTCAGCGTGATTGCAAGTATGGTCCACTCCACGTTTTCACCATAATTTGAGAGCCATGTCGGGTCAACAAAGCTTAGATTACCTCTCTCGGATCTCCCCCGTAGGCTGGTAATTAGCGCCAGTTAACGTTCGTCGATAAATGAGAGTTTCAGTAGGTTTACCACCACCCCTGAATTTCTTCGATACCTGAAACTTAGATGAAGCTGAGGAATTCGAATAATTCATGGGCATTTTTCTCGAAAAAAAAGTAACTAGAAGCTGTAAACAAAACATTCTGACGACGGATACCTGACATGCGTGGGAACTCCAACAACAGGGGTATTATTCTGATGTACCATGAAATTCCAAATAAATAATTAAGATCGGCTAACAGCAACAAACTGTAATCCACCCAGTAACGGTCATTTTGCTCTGAATGTAGCCGCCAGAATTCCATAGCCATGGCATGGGGCATTAATAATCAGGCGGAAAATGATGAATCCCGGCGCAATGGTTCAATTTCTCATGCACATGCTCACACGTTTCCGCTTTTGATTTATTGTAGTTTTCGTTTTTTATCCTTTCTTCCATGACTCATATGGCGAAACGTCAACAACGATAAAAGCACGGGGCTATTCGAATGGCACACTATTGAATAAAAATGAAGGTGTTTTTTGCTGCTAAGGTAAGTTCAGCTGCTGGGAGTTTATTCACACATATAAATAATTGCAGTTTCTGCAACAAGTGCCTTCATTGCAATTTATGCAGGAAGTAAAGCCTTTCCAGATGAAATGACGGCAGTAAGGTGCTAATAAGAGCGGAGACATGGACAACGAAGGGTTTTTCTCTGTAGCAGGAAGGCCGCAGAACACATCTAAGGTGTTATCATTCGAAGATGTCCAAAGAATTCACAATGGTGGAAGGGATTGGCCATCAATTGCTGTAATAGTTATTCGCAATGAATCGAGTTTCTGTCTGTATGACTTTGCCACCTCTCCAAACCTTCATTTCCATATAGAAAAGATATTTATTTCCCTCATTGCACACTTCCACCCATGCCCCCCCCCCTTGGTGCTTGTTTGATTAGCAATTTGTGCGTACTGATCTCTGTTTGGCTTGTTTTAGTGGGAACGCTAGAGAGGGAGTGCTTATTTGGGAAGAACCGATGAACGGTTCTGAAGAAGAAAAAAAAGAACAGAAAATCTTTCGCTGAGCCTTCCAGTACTTCTTGAAAGTTTTCTAGACCGAGAAGAAGTTGGTAAAAAAAGGGATGAACACAAGGTGCGCTAATCCTCAAAAGCACGGGAAAAAAGGCTTTGCGTACATCAACACATACTTCAATGCAAAACGAGGAAGCAGAACACTCTGTGAAGGTTTTGGAGTTCTCGTTCGATGAGCTCCAACGGTACCTTAATGCAGCGGAGCTCGTCATGAAATATGTAGTTCAAGAGACCTCTAAACTACCTCCTCAGGCTAAGATCGAAAGCACTATGCGTGCAAGCTCATTGTTTTCCACTCATCCAGTTAGCAAGTAACCTTGGCGAATTCTTTAAGTTGCTGAGTCGATCGTTGCCATTAAAGGCAGCACCCACGATAATCTTCACCTTCGAACTTTTGAGAGTTTTCGAACCTCGGGCATTGTCCCGACAATTCTGTGATGGAAATGCTGTCCGAAACCCCGCATTTCATGAGATATCACAAGTATAGCATCAGTTCAACAGTTCGAACCCAGCCCGCTGGTACGAGTTGACCTGCTGTGCAGAAATAGCCGTGGGGCGATGTTGGAACGAATCAGCTGTTTTCACATACAATCGCTCAGTTTTTCTTTGAAAAAAAAAATTGTTTCGCGGACTTTTCCGTACCATTCTTGCACTACTATGACTGCAGCTGTCTGTTTGCATTCTAATACTACTTTCCACTAGCTGTTTTCCATTTTCTCTTTTCATAACATCCATTTCTTCCTATTTCGCGTGTTTGTACTATCTCTTTTCCATTCTTTCCCACATATACTCGTTTTTTCTTCACCAGTAAGTCTGTGCAGCCCACACTTCATTTTCTTCAGATTTCTGTTCTTTTCTGACTTGAATATGCTGCAAAACCACGAAAATATCCAAATCCGTTGAGTCAAGTCAGTGTTATCGACTTTTTGCCCTACCCCATGCCTGACAACTCGACCGTTTTGTTCAATCGCAGCAAATTCAAAGTATCCGAAAATTGTTTTCCTGTGACTTTCAAGTGGAATCGACCCTCATATTCGTGTTCTTCATGGTCGAAAACCCAAGGTTATCTTGAAATCTTGGAGTTGAAAATTTCCGTGGGTGCTGCCTTTAAGGTCTGGAGCATCGATTCCTTCGCGGAAACGCTGGAAAACACCACAAGACATCAAAGTGACATCCTTGGGAGTTTTGCACATCTGCATGGAGCGCAGTTCACTCGGTACAGCAGTGCAGTGGGTAGTGCTGTTTACCTTGTTTTCCAGCTTCCAGGACAAAAATCTCCCTATGTACTGACTGCGTAGAGCGGCATTCTCGGGTGACTAATTTTTTGAAAGTGAAATTCCCGCTTTTTATCTCTAGAGTACTTTTAGCCAAAGCGTTCGCACGTAGGGAGGACTCGCCTAAATTGTGGTTTCAGCGTCTTCTTCACGGAAGGGATGAGAACTCTGTGTTTGTTCCGGCGCTCATGAGATCTTGAACGCTCTATGACTCGTTTCCGGAACTGTTATCACATAAATCCGAGATTTCGAGTGCGAACAGCCACGACTACACAATCGTACGTTCAAGGATATTTTTGAATTTGGCCGAAGCCCTTGAGAATGGAGTTTGTGTAAAAGGCTTCATATTTTTGTCTACAGGCACAGCACCAAGGACGTCTTCATGGGAAATTCATGCCCGCGTTGGCAAATACGCCGTCCTAAGTCTTGTGATAAACGAGAGTCCAAAAGAACATGCATCGTGGATATTGATGACGCCGCCAGATATTCTCTAAGAACGTGCGAAGAAGCCAAAGTGGAAAATGAATCTGTTGGATTTTGGCATGCAAAACCTGAAGATTCCAGGAAACCTAAACAGAACATGAACATGGGAGCGGTATACGAAAAACTGTGGAAAAAAAGCTGTGCAAAACACTGAACTAGAACGAGCGACATTTGTATGTAGTATAATAAATATGAAGCGAAAACAACGACAAATGAATCGAAATACGCCGATGCTTAACCATACATCCCCAAGAAAACTTGCCGAAGGCAAAACATTTGCCTATTGCGAGGCAGAAAAACGTCGCAAAAAAGAGGACGAAAGACCGAAGTACTCGAGAGCGAGCCCCAGGAGGGATGGCTAGTTGCCCTAATCTGATCCGCCTTGATTTGATTATGGCGGTCGAGCACAGCTTCGCCTCGACCAATGCAGTTGATTTAATGAACTCCATTTTCGTCAGTTTTTCGGGTGACGTTGACAAATAGAGTGTGACCAACGGAAATGACTAATTGGTGCTCAGGAATACTCCTGATAAAATAGAACCCATGTTCTTCCATTGTAAACAAGGAGGACTGTGATCATGAGTAACAAATGACGATAGTGATTAAAGTTCCGAATTACTCGGATAATTGCTCAAGTAGTTCCAATGCGTGATATACTATACGTATATCCCTCCCTTCTGCCTTCTGCTGATATCCACGTCACTTCACAATGAAGCCGAGTTCAATTCCTAGAAGTGAAATTAGCGGAAGTCCTGTTTTGGTCCCATTACAGAGTGGGCCAAAATTATGGATACTGCCCGTGCTCTGCGAATTTGCTCAAATATTGCCAAGCTTCAAGGCAATTGCAGGACTTCTTGGATTTTTCTATAGTCCAAATCTTCTACTTTCCGCTCACTTCATTTCATCTGTCGGTTTCAGCAAATATCCAATTATAGACCCATCGTTCTGACAATACACTGAGTTTCTTCCTGATCTTATCACAAGTTTTTGAGGGAGGATACCGTCCCTAAAAAGGCCAAAATCAGGAAGAAACTCGGTGTGGCCAACGCATGCCGATGAGCCGTTTCCATCAAATTATTCGTGGAACGAACATTCCCGAGCCAGAGGACAACTGTGAGGAAACAATGGAAGAGGGACTTCTCAAATGAGAACAAGTATCATCCGGTGGTGGAGCCGTGAATGATCCGAAGGTCCGTGAATTGCGCTAGCAAAACTTTTCAACTCGTCAACTTCGGTCGGTGGCCTACATTACTCCATCTGGGTGATTCGTAGAACAAATGCATGCTGGGAACCACATATTGGCCTTGGTGGGCTTGGTAGAGCTTTTCACTAAAACTGGAGAATGATAGTGACCACTACTTGCATGCCGCAGATAACACCTACAGTCCTTGTCGAAAAGATAGACGGATTGCGCGTGCGGTTTCATATCGTCGCGGTCACAGAATCGCGGTGGGACCTACTGGACCCTCTCACTTGGAGCATGCACTCTCCCCATCCATCGTTCAGGTCCCGCCGCGTTTCTGCAGTGACGGAATCCGTCTATCTTTTCGACAAGGACTGTACCTGGTAAGTCTGAAGGCCCAATATCGACTTTGCTATAGTAACACTCGAAATCAAATGCAATTATTGTTGCTGCTAGTTAATTTCGGCCTACCCTGTAGTTCGGGAACAAAATGGAAAGAGTCCGAGTTTTTTTTTTTCGTATGTAATATTTATTTGTTACGCCAAAGGCGCGCATGCACTTCAACAAAACGAAAGACACTAGAACTAAGTAAAAGAAAAGACCATAGGCAGATGATCACTAAAAGTACGGCAAACATAAAAAAGTGAAACATGAAACGGCAGACACGGATAAGGCCCGCTGAAGTGAGTTGTAGTGCACCAGCTTTTTTTTAAATGAATATAGGAGGGACTCTAGAAAGCAATGGCAGACGCTGTAGCACATGGACGCTCGCAGACGAAAAAAAAATTCCAAGGGTAGTGCTGAGAGTAGCTGAAGGGTCCTTTATGCCAACACTCACATCAACCAGCAAGATGTCCTCATCCATAGAAGGGTCATAGGAGCAGCACCGGAAGTTCGACAAACGGGTACACTGGTTAACCCCGCTCATCCGATGTGCCGAGTGGAGGCACTATTCCCTTCAAGCTTTCTGCGCACAGACCAGGTGATAGTGAAGTGAAAAGTGCACAACATCAGCCAAGAATCCAACCTCAAGAAGAATAGGTGATGGTCATGCTGCTGCCAAAGAAATAACGCCTGATCCATGCCTCAAAATTTCTCAACGTGTTAGACTCAACTGGTCAGTTCAAAATTTGAAAAAAAAACCAGCGATCTAGGTTAGTGAAACTGAAAACGAATTAAAAAGTCAAAAAGTCGGCTGTCCACAAAATTTGGAGTCACTTGAAGACGACAAGCTCAACGATGAACACAGAAAAGTGCCGCAGCTCGTAGTTGTGAAGCTCATTCCACGCCTAAACATCAATTTCTTCTTTGATAAGGGATATGCAGGAACGAAGTACATGAAATGAGTTTCGAAATAAAATGCAGTTGTAAAGACAACACTCCGGTGGTATAAATTCACATCTTATTTTCAATTTTGACGTCTCAAAAAAGCACCACATTTAGTGAGATACAATGAAATAGGTTTTCTGTTGCCAAAGAATATCCAAGCAAGGAAATACGAAAATGCATGTCTTCTGCAGCAACGTAATTACACTTAATGTGGTACAAACCGATCATATTTCTGACTGCTTT
Source organism: Ancylostoma caninum (assembly GCA_037903475.1). NCBI lineage: Eukaryota > Metazoa > Nematoda > Chromadorea > Rhabditida > Ancylostomatidae > Ancylostoma > Ancylostoma caninum. The sequence goes on from JBAJFG010000019.1 coordinate 2,029,096, forward strand.
CCACTGCTCAGTTGAGGAGATGTTGTCACGAGTGTGAGAGTGTCGAAAATGAGATTTTTTGGGTAGAAGAAGATATGATTACGAGCTACAAGCATGTAAGCAGGAAGTGCTCTGCAAACTTCCGCTTTACGAGCCATCTGCCTTAACTGTGTGCAGTTTTGCAATTTAGTCGTGAGCACTCCGAAAATTTCCTTCATACTCCATTACACAGCTATTACTCCTAATGACCAGAACCGAAAAGACTCAAGGTCTCAGATTTCTGCATAGTACATTCCCAGTACATTAGGAGCCACTAGAAAAAAAGTGGGCCGGAATGAGAAAAAAATAAAAATGTTAGGTTTGAGGAAAATAAGGCGCACCGCTCTAACTGAGCCTAACTACGGCACCACAACTGGCTTACCCTGATTTTGCACTTACTTTGCCCTTACCTGCTTTTTTGATAGCCGTGCCTTGGATTCAACATAAAGGGTTGGCTTGTATAAGTTGCTCTGGAAATGAGTGCTAGTTGAGCCCTCAGCTGATTGCTGAGCACTTCATCGTCAGCAAAAAGAAATCGAGCGAAAGCCCAGTTGTACTATTGACACATTTAAGCACTTTTCCTTTCTGCTTGTGCCATTCACATTCACGTCTGCCCAAATATATTAGGTTGGTGCAAGAATAATGCGCGTTTTTATGCCTTTGTTTCCAAGCCTCATAACTCCTTCAAAATCAATTTCTTGAAAAAGGCTTGGATTTAATCCGCAAATCTCCAGCAATAGGGTGTGATGTTTTCCGACTACCGTACTATTCTAGTAGGGCCTTCTAGGACCAATGAACTTCCGGAGGTCAATTTTGGTATCCCTTTAGCCTTCGAGAAAATTCGCCCAGAACAAGTAGCCTAAGTATTCGGGAAAATGGTAGTCTGTGAGCGCGAGGTTTGCTGATTATGATGTATGAGTCCTAACTTTCCAACCCTGTTGCTGGCCTGTGGAGTATCTGTCGTGCAAGACTCAGACATTCGCTCAGCCCTAGGCTCGGCCTTGAGCGGCACTAGCTTTATGGCTTTTCGAGAAGAGCTGCTAATTTGAGAGTTCTTTATCATCACCAATAGAATTCCGGTCAGATAGTATTCATATAACATCAGCAATTGTATCGGGTCTTGGACAGATATTGCTGCTAATGTGGGGCGACAGTGCCGCCATAGTGGGCCGACAGTGCTGCCAATTTAAGGTCCGCGACCCCCTGCGGACCTTAAGGTGGCAGCACTATTGGCTATAGTGCTGCCCCAACTCTGAAATTTTCTGATGGTCAAATGGTCGAAAAATTCATGAAAAATTTATTATCAACAAAAATACAGATTCGATCAGAATCCACACTAAAACGAATAATAAGCATGCTTAAAGCTCCGTTAAGCTCCAATAACGTCAGAAAAAACAGTTTTTCATAAAAATCCTAAAAATGCTCTAATAGCAAAAATATCAAGAAATACACATCAAACTGGGTGTCTTGGGTCAGGCTAACCAAAATCTGCGATGAAATCCAATTATGTCGATGCCCAAGACACCCAAAAAAAAACAAACAACTTCAGAATTCAGGATAGTATTAGAAAATTTTGGGCAAAAAAGTAAAATTAGGAAAACACTCAAGATTTCGTTAAAAAGAAAAGCCCAAAATTTTCTACAAACGTGAAATACATACAAATATCAAGCGTAATCAATATCTTCAACAATTTCGGACTAGGTTAGGCAATTTTGGGCTTGGCATAAAGTTGAACTGTAATCTCAGCACAAAAAAAATGCCCAAAATTCCCTAAAGCATAAAACTAAATATGTACAAATTTCGGGAATAATCAATATCTTCTAAGATCAAGTGAGTAGAGAGACCAGTAAATAAAATATCAAGTGAGTAGAGCGACCAGTAAATAAAATAATGACCGGTAAGTGAGTAAACAATGAGGTATGTGCGATGAGAAAAATTACAAAAAAATAGCACACGTGCACTCCTCACAACAAGTTTATCGCTCTCGTAAATTCTAAAAAACTCCCTTCTAGAAAACTTCGTACTCAGACAAAAAGTGCACCTGTGCTAAAAATCCAAAAAGTTGAGGCAAAAATCCAAAACATTCAGGCAAAGCACTCGCATTTTCGGCACCAGTATCGGAAGAAGTGAGGATTTCATCGGAATGACTGAGGGTAGAGGAAGAACTGAGGTCAGAATTGGGTGCCACAAAGTAGTCGTCGGAATTAGGCAGTTTCGGGAATTAGCGAAGCGTGGCAAGCAGGTAGTTCAGGCTAAGGGGGTGAGAGCGGCAGCTGGCGAAATCGAGGCAAATTTAAAAATGCGGCGAAACACGACAAATCCGAGAAGAGGGCGACGTAGATTGGGTATCAATTCCTAGAGTGATGAGAACGAGACAAGATTTTGCAACGTTTTTGATGAGTCAAAATTTGAAGTCATAGTCGAAAAAATCAGATTCAATCCATGGTTCTAGTCAAGGTTGAAAAAGTCAGAGTCATTCCATGTTTTAAAGCTCAAAAATCATTCCAAAAGAAAAAATTCTCTTCGAGTGTGAGTCAAATCAGAAAAAAAATCATGGGGGAGACTTCGAGATCGGGAAACAAACAGAAACGAATGAAAGCAATAAAATTAGCAAAAGGAAGTAGCTGACCGACAGAAAACCAATTAAGGCATACGAACTTCCGGGCTACAGTCCTTCGGTCACGGAATTGAAAAGTTCTGTTTGCTTCCCTCTCCCTCCGTCGTCCACTAATCACTAATTCCATCACTTGAGATGTCATCAATCTGCAAATGAAAAAATTTGGAAGCTCTCACATAGCTACTAGGTCAGAACCTAACTTACCTTTTCTTGGCTGCGTGCTGGGATGGAGGAGCGTCGGCGTTTCTAAATCAATTTAACGGTAGAAAGCAGATCTCAAAATTTTGAGAAAAGGTGATAAAAGAATAAAAAGTAGACTCACTGATTTGGGACGTAGTTTCTCCTCCACCAGAACGTATTGGCGAATGTCGGCCCTGCAAGTAGGACTCGAATCGGTTTCTAGTGCTTGTAAAAACCCTCTATACTCACATGGCTCTGGCAATTGCGGCCCCGCATTCGTGTGTCCACCTCACACGACAGTCCCTACGGTACTGGAGAGCTGAAGACCTCGACGCGTTATCTGGGCCCAGCCCCAACCTAAATCTGAAGTTAAGATCTACTAGAAGCAAATCATTGTTTATCAAATCTAATTTTTTAGTCTCACTCAGTCGGGTTTTCTTTCAACTCCTCAGAGGGCTATTGCGCTTGGAGTTGATTGATCGCACTGGATACAGTAATACATTTTGCGGTACTCATACTTCGAAAATCGCTCAGCGGATAGTGTGCACAGCACGTCGCTAGCCTAAATAAATTAATAAATGCTCAATAAATCACTGACTTAATAACTGATTAATCACTGGAACCCACAGCCAAAGCAGACGTTTCACCAGAAAATATCGAACATAGATCATCCAGGTGTTTCATCATGCTCTGACTTAATCCAAAATGCATGGCAAAATTTGCATAATAAGCCATTTTCTGAGTGGGTCCTGAAATCAGCGCACTGGGTAAGAGTGAACTGCAATGGGTAACATCAAATTAGCGCGAAAACACTTACCGAGGTTTTCTTTTGCCAGATGCTCCTGCGATGGCCCGGGTGCGTCTGCTGGCGGGGTTGAGTCAAGGTCCCGATTTTGTTCAACTCTGGCTCTGACAGGAGACACCTCAGCCACAGGTGCACGTCTAACTGGAGAGGCGGCTACGTTTCCGGCAACGACATGATCATCTGATCCAGGGACGGGAGGCACACGCGGTAATTCACCTAAAGTATTTGTTCCAGGAGGGATGGACTAACGAATGTCACATGAATTCCTCACCTGTTCTGTTAGCACGAATTCGAATGGCACGCCTTCTCTTCGGAGGAGGTGGTACAAAACTCATGCTTACACGCTATTCCCTACTACAAGATATAGTACGCCAAATCGAAAAAAAAGCATCGAAGAACAGCACGCACAAAAATAAACAGGGCTAAGAATGTAGCCGCACCAAAATCATAGTCACTTCGTTCAAAAAGAAACTTTTGTTCACCGCGCAAATTATGTGAACACAACGAATTTCAAGAATACAAAAAAAAATTCAGTTGAGCACCCAATAACAGATCACTAAAGAAATCACCTGTTTAAAGCAAAGTTATACAAAAGCGATGACCTCGGGCTCACAAATATTTTAGTAATGTGCACAGACCCTGCTTCGAAAAAGTGTCAAAAACTAAAAGGAAGAAAAAAAAGGATTCTGGTCTCCATCAGTGAACAGCTCCGCCGGAACGCTTTCCACGCACCTTTCCTCGTCCTGTGATCGATCAAACCGTAGTGCTTAAAAATGAAAGCTTCAAAAAGTGACACCCACTCACTACACTCGGAGTCCATGCTTCATCTGCGAGATCATTCACGACTCGCTCATCATTCACGTGCGAAATACTGGGACAGATATCGTTAATCGCTGATCCGTGTCTGAAAAAAAACATTTGGAAGAGCAAAGCAACCAAAAGAAACCGGAAAAAGAACAGTAACAGACCGGCTGCACAAAAGTGATGGATCCAAGTAGATGTACTGCAGTCTCGGCAGCGTTGCTTCAACACCCTGACCACGCGCGTTCGCAGCAACGAGTTCGTCCAATTTCAAATGCCTAGTGAAATAAGAAGTTTTGTGTGATCCAGGACGACTGTGAATGAATGGTTGCAAAAACTAACGAATTTTCCCTCAAATCAAGATGGAGAAGTTTAGGGAATTTTGCGGCAAGCAATTTCCATGGATTCCTGCGAAAACAGACGTATTTCACCGAATCCGCGGAGAATTGAATGCGATCCAAATCAGAATCCTCCAGCGAACATTCCTCGAAATTCAATGACTGCAAAGTAGATGTGGGTCAGCTGCGCACACGAGAAGTTGAGTGCAAAGACGAAAAGTAATTGTGATGCATCATCCGCACACTTCTTCTTCTTAGAACAAAAAGGGCGATTGCACATTTCAAAAACAAAAACATGCAATCGCCTATGCCAAAGTGAGTGAGAAGAATTCACACAGTTAAGCGAATATCAAGAAAAAAATCCTATAGAAAAAGTTCTTCTAAAAAAGTTTGGTTTCGCATGGTTCCATCATTTGAATGACATGGAAGAAGAATGCGGATGATAAGGATGATGATGGAAACAGAGATGGATGAGATGAAAGAGCAAACGTTGGAACTCCGAATCGAACAAAAACTTCCAAAAAAGTCGTAGTTCACTGTTTTCTTTGTTGAGGCTTCAAAAAAACTCACTTCGACATTTCGGTAGACCCACATGTTGTTGATGACGTCCAGCGCCCTCGTCCTGTCGTCCACGTGCTCAATATCCAAGATCTTGACTTCCACCTCGCCCATATTCGCGCCGTCACACGATTGCCACCTGAAAAATTCCAAAATTAGAACAATGCCAGCGGACGCGCACATAAAAACAACGAAGGATTGAGTAGGAAGCGACAGAAGATGAGAGAGAAGCGTTAACAGAAAGAAGAAACAAAAGAGATTGAAGAAAATTAGTGAGCGAGGAGTTGCGCGCCGAAAAACAGTCACAGTAGAAAAAAAACAAGTGAAAGCGCCCGCAAAAACAGTGCAGAAGCAGAGAGGAAGAGAGGAAGGATGAAAGAGAGACTGAAGAAGTGTAAAAGAATAGTGAAAGAATAGAAAGAATTGATGGGAGCGAATTTGCGCGGCGGGGATAGCGAAAATTTGCGATGAAACAGATGAGCGCGCGCTTAAAACAACCAAGGAAAGATTAGAGGAGAGGGTAAGGATGAGAGGAAGGCGAAAGGAGTGGAGGGAAACAAAGAAGATTAAAGAAAATCAGTGAGAAAGAAGTTGCGCGCGGGTGGGATACTCAAATTGCGACAAAACGAAAAAACGCGCGCCGGGGAGAACTAAATTTCAATAAAACAGAAGAACGCGCACGTGAAAACAACTAAAGAGAGAAGAGGAAGAGAGAGAGGATGAGAGAGAGGAGAGAAGAGAGTGAAGGAACAAAAAAGAATGAAGAAAAAACGTGAGGGAGAAGTTGCGCGCAGAGAAGTGGTTAAAATGCAGTAAAACAAATTTAAAAGGGCACAAAAACATTCAAAGAAGAAGAAGAAGGAGATAGAAAGAAAGAAAGAAGTGAAAGAGATGAGAGAGAACGGAAAAGAAACGAAAAAAACATTTTCGAAAATGTTTCTCGGCGCGCCGCACCGAAATTGCGTCATCGCGCTGACGCGAAATTCGATCGATACCAAATCGATCTAAGTCCGGCAGCACAGTGGGAGCGGTGCTGCAAAAAATTTTGCCGTTTTTGAGTGCGCGGCAACTGTTTGGTACTGCCATTAAACTTGGCAGCACTGTATAACATTTCCAGCACGGTCGAACTTGTGCCGAATGGGCGGGGCGATGGGCGGAACAGGCCTCGCCCACCGAGACTAGTGCTGCTCGAATGTCTGAGAGATGTGCCTGGACAGTGCTGTGTAGGAGTGTAGAATCCATTTTATTGAGCAACGCTGGGCCCACACAGTGAAGTTTCTGATATTTCATTCACATCTTGCAAGTGCTTCCCAGATGAGAGGGAATGAATGAGCTGCAGTGAGCGAGCGACGTTTGCTGCAGGTCACCACAAAGTCGCCGTGACCTCATTTTGGTGTTGCATCGGTTTCTGGGCGTGTTTCTATGCACCTTTCTTGTCCAACTGTTGAGCAAGGTACTTCATTTTGGCATAGAGCATAGTAGTATACTCCATAGTTTATTACTAAGCGGCCGAGTGCTTGGTGACAGTTCTTTCACTACGAAGGCAGCAGGCCTCTTAACCAGGATCAATCTGGTACTTGTTCAGTATGCGCATCATTTACTCGTCGAGCTTTTTCATCCTCCCATTCTCACTGTAGGAATAGATGGTCTGACAACAGTTACTGACGAGGTTCTGCGAGACCAGATACAGGTTGGTCCACTTGAAGTGTGACGGGCGATAGAAAATCCATTTTCATGAAAGATGTGGTGATTCCTTGAAGATTGGGCACTATCCCACGGTTCGAGAAAACACTGGAATGCCGTGAGACCAATCTTCAGGATTCCTGGACAAGGGAAGTTTGGCGGTCAAACTCCCCCGATCTCAATCCCTTATCTTCTGCTATCTAGTCGATTTTGGAGCAAAAACCTTGCTCTTTTAAACGTGAATCATTAGATCTGCTGAAAAGAACTCTCGTGGCACGGGACGAAACAAATGACTGCGCGCATTCACAAGGACTTCCAGAAGAGATCAGCCGCTTGCATTGAAGCTAAAGGCGCTCATCTTGAATATGATGTATGAGATCCAATGTAGAATTCCCGTGTATACCCAATGAGAGTGAATGTTCCTTATTTGAATGGGTTATTGCGAAGTTGTCGGCAGTTTTTCGCATCACATTTCATGTGGACCACTCTGTATGTTGTTTTGAATGGGTGCTCTTTGATCACTGTCATCAGTTGTGGGTCGCAAGCCCCAGGAAGACCTATGCGACATTCTTACTTTTGAAGCAAGGCACACTGAGTCGAAAAATGCGGAAGCAGCTTTGCGGTATGGATTCGCCCACACTTCCCTAGCCAAAACTATGTGGTATGCAGAGCGGCTCCTGCTGCGATGTCACCGCGTTTTAACTCGCTGAAGTGAGTTTGGCAAAAAACGTGTTTTGGCGCCTTTCCTTCTAGAACCAAAAATTCACCAAAGGGGTGAATTTAGTTCAAAATTCATAAAATATTTGAAAAAGCCTTAAAATCTGCTACAGAAATATGTGCAACTTCTCATACCGGTGGTAAGAAACACTGGGAGTTTTCTGCATCGAAGATGAAGCAACGATAATGCCAAACGTACGTAGACAAGGGTGACGATTGCGGCGCGGCTCTCATGGACAGAGACGCAGGCGCACAAATAATGTGAACAATGTGAACATTGGAGAATGCTGCTGTCCCGAAGCCTCATTTGATGTCGAATTTGCGTTCAGAATGTGAGAGTGCTTCGATATAGCTTTATTGGATAAGCTTTCGGCGCGTAGCGCCTTCTTCAGATCTTAATATAAAACAATATAATGCAACACGAGACAGGACAGTAAGTGGTGACATTGTTTCCACCCACCGAGCTCCCTGGTAGAGGATAAGTTATGACATCGTTCAGGACTACAGCTGGTGTTTATTGGAATGTGATACTGTAATCAACTTCTGGTGGAAATATCACTTTCTCCTCTGCTATCTACTAGATCAAGCGATGAACTTTAGCGCCTCCACTAGTTCATCCTTATTGTTAATCTCCGGTTTATACCGTTTTATTTCCTTCGCCTCCATAATTTTTCTTTCGAGAGGTCTCTCAAGATGACGGTGAAGCACACTTACTTCAAAATCTGGGGCAGATTCTCGCGTATGTACCGTCAAACGGTGCTTGGAGAAGCTGTTTTTAGGATATGACTGTGGCCGGACTAGTGCTCGTCGATGCTCGTCTAGTCGTTTCCTCAGTGGCCTCTCTGTTTCTCCTACATACTGTTGACCGCATCCACTGCATTTGATTAAGTATACTGTCCCACGTAGGTGGCAGATTTTCTTGTTGCGACAGTATCGACACTGTTTTCCGTCACAGCCTGCTTCGTATAAACGAGATGATGTTAATATCTCCTTGAGTGTGGGAGGTGGTGTAAAAATGAGATGCACTGGTAGTCCAGATCTTCTGACAACTGTGTTAATTTGCTTTGAAGTAGCTTCGTTCAGATAGGGGAGTACCAATGCAATACCATCGGAAGCTGAGTACGGTTTCCAGGACCCAGCATTCCCATGGTTGTACCCGTTTTCAAGGAGGATGTCATGGATCTTCTCATCACCTCCTGACTTGTCTGTGGAAATACGATCGCTAATCGCCTTCATATTCCTCACTACATTTGATTTCATGTAAAGTGGGTGGGCACTTCGCGAATGTAGGATTATATTCTTGGATGATATTTTTTTGTGCCATCGTATTTCCTTCACTCCTTCGCGAATCCGTACTCGTGTATTCAGAAATGGTAAAAAACCATCACTTCCAGGTTCCTCGATTGTGAACTTTATGTGGACATCCTTGGAGTTTAGATTCTTGAAGGTGGAATTCAGTTCAGTCGATGTTTCCCCGATCACAAAGACATCGTCGATATAGCGTTTATAAAGTAGAATTCCAGCAGTAAGGGACGCCTTCTCAATGTGATCCAAATACACAATGGCAAGTAATGGGGCAATGCGAATCCCCATAGCTAGTCCTCGTTTCTGCGCGTAAATCTTGTTGTCAAAACGAAATATGTTACACGCAAGTGTGGCCTTCAGGAGGGTCTCAATGTCTTTGCTAGAAAAGCCCCACGTGTCCACTTCATTCTTGTGATCGTTCAGGAATTCAATCACAGTCTGAACGGCCGCACTGTTGTTGATATTCGTGTATAGCGAGATCGCATCGTAGCTTACGTAACAGGCGGTATCCGGGATCCGACAGCGTTGAACTGCACTGATGAACTCGTCGGCATTTGCAATGTGAGCTCCGACAAATTTAAGAAGTGGAGCAAGTATTTTCACTAGAAGCCAACTTATTCGATCCGCTGGTCCTCCGCACGACGAAATTATTGGTCGTGTTTTTATCCTGGCGATATCTATGTGTACGAGGTCAACGTTCGGCTCAAACTTATGTGTCTTGATTAGCGAGTAAAACGTTGGGACCTCAGGGTGGTTCGTACAGAATCGCGATACTGTTTTTGAGTCCCATTTTCTGCGGAGAATATGCTTGACTGCATTTTCTAGTAGTTGACATGAACGGTTGAAGGAACTGATTGAGCTGGATTCGTAAATACTATCGTCAGCGATCTCCCTGGCTGTCAAGGTCTTATCAAGCTCCTGAGGCATTATCACGAATCCACCGTCTTTGTCACCCACGGATATTCGTAAGGTTTCTCTTGCTTTCTTCAACTTCTTCAATCCCCTTCGTTCTTGTAAAGTAAGATTTGACACAAATCTCGATCTTGAAGCACTTTGATAGATTCGCATCAAATCAACTTCGAGTGTCTTAAGTTTTGGCTCCAGAACTGGAACAAGGTTCGGGAGGCCGACATGGGTTCTTGGGAAGGGGAGAGATGCAATAAGCGTGGATGTTTTATCAAGAACTGTTGGGCCGTTCTGATGTCGCCGTCTCAAGTTATATGTGAACTTGTGAATTCCACACAATACTGAGTCTAGAATTTTCTCGGTTACCGGCTGTGCCACGGCAAATGAAGGACCAAGGTTTAATAACGCTTTCATGTCGTCATCGACCATCTGTGTGCCAATTACTGTGCAGCGTGGTGGTGGTACTGCCCATGGCTTGATGAAAGACAGATGGTTATTTTTCTTGAGGACAAGGTTATTAAATTTCTTTCGAAGCCGCTCTTGTTCTTGTTTTCGAATGACTTTGCAGACTCGCTGGTTTTGATTAGAAAATGCGCTCCATGATTCCGGTGGTAAAATCGTCTGAAGATGGGATCGTGTCTTTACAATTCCGCTGATGCATGCACCACGTCGACGTTTACGTCCAGCAATACTTGCACTCAGTAACGATGATTTTAGACACGCAGTAGTTGTTCTGACTTTGTCATTATGCTGGTATGGAATTCGCGAAAGCAAAGTGTCGATGAATGCAGGGAAGACTCGGTAGGATTGACAGCGAGATAGGAAAACAATAGATTCATCGCAAACGGTCGCTGTTTGATGGAAAGCACAATATTGTAACATGACAGCAAAATTAGCCCTACTGATATTATGAACACGTTGTAGGCTCTTCAGATATTGGAGAATGCTGCTGTCCCGAAGCCTCATTTGATGTCGAATTTGCGTTCAGAATGTGAGAGTGCTTCGATATAGCTTTATTGGATAAGCTTTCGGCGCGTAGCGCCTTCTTCAGATCTTAATATAAAACAATATAATGCAACACGAGACAGGACAGTAAGTGGTGACATTGTTTCCACCCATCTTCAGACGATTTTACCACCGGAATCATGGAGCGCATTTTCTAATCAAAACCAGCGAGTCTGCAAAGTCATTCGAAAACAAGAACAAGAGCGGCTTCGAAAGAAATTTAATAACCTTGTCCTCAAGAAAAAAGAAAATGTGAACATTCTACAAGTTTCAGAAGAGTTCAGCTACCTCTATTTTTGAGGAAGTTATGACGAAACGACGCCTTACTACGCGCAATCCATCTATCTTTTCGACAAGGACTGTAGTATTTGAGTCACCAAGCGATCACATTAAGCCGAATCACAACCTGAGTCAGCAATGTAAATGAAAAGAAAAAGAAGATTGATGGATCCTCAGGTAAACTCCATTATAAAATGGATCTCACTCCCTTGTTTTTGCTCGCGATCCGTATCTCTATGCAGCATTTGCAGCAGTATAGTCACGAATTGCAGTTTGCACGAATATGCATTCAAGATCAGAAGTAATACATATTTTAGGAGCTCCATCTATTTTTCGTTTTGCTACGTTTACTTGTCATCGCAAGGTGAACGCATTGTCAGCGCTTTGTCATGTATTTCAGCTTCGTTCGCTGGACTCGTAGTAGTCGCAAAGCAACGTTCTCAGCATATCATAAATGTGAACCGAATACAAACCATTATGGCTTACGTGCAGAGAAAATGGAGTAGTGGTCGCGAACACGCCTGGCCGAGTTCGTGGCGGTACGAGTTTTCCTCGCTGATAAAGCCATTGCGGCGCGTGGTTTGGCGCAAAGATAGTACGAAATGCGTTCAATTCACAGGGCTTCGTGGCGGGACGCAAACCCGACATCGGAGCACTCGTCCGCGCGCGAACACGGCGTCTGTGACGCAAAACAGTTCAAGGCCATCCATCGTGAATTAGGTTGTCTCTGGAAGAGTATTGAAAGACCCAAGTTTTTACAAAGTTTAGGCAAAAGGGCTGCTGATTTAACCAGCGATGGGGCTCAGAGTTTCATTGGCATAATCTAGGAGACCTTTGTTCGAGTAGATTAATCTGATGGTCCTGACGCACAGATTGCAGGATCTTAAAAAAGCGATTTTGCAGCGATTTTGATTTAGTCAAAGAATCAGTTAACTATCTCGTGTTTTGCTACATTATCAACAAAGGACTCAAGTTTTCCTTGGGCTAAAGTTTTCTGTGCAGTCCGATGCACACAAGTTGTTCAAGCCTGGGAAAAAAGCAAAAATTAAGACAATCAGCTTAGAAGCGATGGAGATGTCGGAAAATGAAATTAGTCAGCGCAGCGGAAAGTATGCGGCATCAAGGAGCACAGCAGAGAGACAAGGCAGTGCAGCTAAGGCAATTATGACCGTTAGATTAGGGGAAGAATCACCAGAAATTTCGTTATTTTTGTGGAGATGAAGTGCAGAGAAAATCAATTTATACAACGCCGAACATGGGAAAACTCTCAGGAAGCCACTCCAACAGAGGATAATATTTATTCATCAATTAAGGTGTTCCACCCCACTAGCATTAGGACATAGATTCACAGCTTTGTGTGGACATATATTTGCTACTTTTAGCTGCAGAACCGCATTACGCCTGTTCTGAGATTCCTTTACGATTCCTTTAAAGTATCCAGATATGCCGAGACTGATCGCTGCAGAAGCTATTTTTTTTTGAATGGCCAGGCTGAACAGTATCGTTTTGCTTGGAGTTCATGACTTCATTCGTTCTGAATTGGTTTTTTGCTATAGTGCACCTATGAATGTTTTCGAACAAACAAAAATGAATAAGGGAATAAATGAATTAATAAATAAATTAATAAATGGGAAAGCGAAGCGTTGCGCTAGTTCTTTGTGAAATAAGCTGAACCTAGCGGAACAATGTAACTAAGTGAACGAGCGGCTAAGGGAGAGCAGTGAAAGAGCTCTAAGAAAGGCGTGTGGGGAGATGATAGGAGCCAGCAGTGGAATTTCCAATGCAACGTGATGATGGACAACCGGAAAACCTTGCTTTGTGAGGCGCACCCATTGGAATGCGATAATTGCAGAAGCACGCACAGCCTCATCTGAACAGACAGCGGTGACGATATTTACTATACATTTTGAACACCTCGAAATTAGGCTGTGCTCGAATACCATCCATCAACACTGACGGAAATCCACCATCATCCAGCACGCAGAGGTATTTTTTGCTCCTTAGATGAGTTGTGTTGTAAGTGAATGAAAATACAAGAATTCATTGTCTGTTTAGGGGAATAATGAAGTCAAAGTTGTGTGTTCCATGATGAATCAGAAACCAGGTTTGTGAAGAATCGCAGGGGAGAGATGTTCTCTTCCGGCACTGCACTCTAGACGTACAGTCCTTGTCGAAAAGATAGACGGATTGCGCGTGTGGTTTCATATAGTCGCGGTCGCAGAATCGCGGTGGGACCTACTGGAGCCTCTCACTTGGAGCATGCACTCTCCGCAGCCATCGTTCAGGTCCCGCCGCGTTTCTGCAGTGACGGAATCCGTCTATCTTTTCGACAAGGACTGTACATTACGGTCCTCCTTCCGAGCCCAACATTTCGGCTGCAATATCTCTACAGATTGGCGGTTCGTTACAGCCGTTCCATTTCTTTTCATTTTCTCTTCTTATTTCGTCATAATGTAGCAACCGTTCACACGGTCTATCTCACAAGGGAAGTGCAAGAGGCTAACCCCGGGGATCCCAGCGAGCCACCCATTTTCAGAAGCCTTGTCTAAGGTGATTATAATCCATACATATTATTTTTGCCCAATGGTCAGGATGCGCCCAAGAGAGCGCGTCCAAGATTTTTCTTCTTCGCTGCCATAGGGGTCCATTTTACATGCGATTTATGCAACGTTGACGGCTCAAATTTACTGAGATTACTGTAATTAGCTGTCTCATGGAGTGTAGTGTTTGGAGACACAATTGTGAACGACCCTTCTCCGCTGGGTATGAGATCATAAGCAATTGCCATAGGCATAACAGCCGTGGCGGAGTAGACGAGTGGGTAGCGTGTCGGATTGTCGGCCAGAGGGTCGAGGGTCTGGATCCCGTCCGCGGAATCCATTTTGCATTTTTGAATTTGAGGCTTTTAAACTTGTTTAGAGTATTTCTAATGACTAAAACACATCAGATATGTGCGCCATTACAAGAATTACTGCACGAACTTCGTCCTATTCGTTACTCACTCGGCCACCTCATCGTGGCTGCCATGATTGGAGCAAGGACTCATGGTCGCGTAACCAGGCGGAACCAGGTTATTCAAAAATGCGTCTGCAAACGTTCGATGATTCATGGGACAGCTAATCACGCCAACCACTGCTGGATTGCGTGGCCAAAGTTCCATGAATCCAAGCCAGGACTCCCTTGACAGCGCACTAGAAAATTGGTATTATTCAACCATCATGAACCCAAACTCTTCAAAAAAATTTTTGACTGAAACTTTGCATATGGGGGTTGAGATGCTGAATACGAATATCATATCCATTTTGTACAGTAAGGCTATTTTTGTAGGGTTACGGTAGGCGCGCGGTAGTATGAGGTGGTGCACTTGTCATAACCCTACAAAAATAGCGTTACGGTACAAAATGGATATGATATTCGTATTCAGCACCTCAAATAACCCCCGTATGCAAAGTTTCAGTCCAGAAGACTTTTTCAAAGATCTAGGGCGTGTGGGAGATGAATGATGCCGGAAAGTCTTTGGCGCGCTCTCCTGCGCGCATCAGGACAATTGAAATGATGTACATACATTATCATAGCCTTAGACAATGTTACCAAAAATGGGTGTTTCGTTTCGATCCCCGGGGTTAGCCTCTTGCACTTCCCTTGTCAGAATGACAGTTCATCTTCCATGAATGGTGTATTTTGAACAAAATTCGTTGACACTAATACTCTACAGTCAGACGATCACAAGTTAAAGCCGTTGAAGTTACTACGAATAACCAACTTTCTCATTATGCATGAAACCATAAATCATGTGTTTTGTGTTTTTTATGTTAGCCTTCACCAATTTGAAAGGTTTTTTTTCCTTTCCTTCCCTGCCGAGCAATAATGCTAGTGGAAACACTCTGTTCATACTTAAAGTTACTCGGCATCCAGACTACTGAGTGAAGCATGTTATCTTTGACTTGAGTCAATCTTGGTTTTTTTCATGGGTCTGCGGACTATTTGCTCAACCTTAGTAATTGTTTTATGTGGATTCTGTTAGATCAGGAAGTGCACCAGAGTGGACTTTGTCCGCAACTGCGACCGCAGTGGTTTCGGCCGGCCGATAGGTTTTTTCCGTAATTTTTGATATGCATATGGTGTGATTCCTTCCATCTTGATGTTCCGCTACAGTTTCCGATGGAACCAGCCTTCCGGCCTGCCGATACCACTGCGGTCGTAGTTGCGCACATAGTCTACCCTGGTCACGCCCCAGCACAGTTCTTTCGGATTGAATAAGTTAAATGATCGATTCATTGAGCGTGGAGATGCTGCTCTTGCTTTGAGGGGCGCAGTAGGGGCGACTGAGGTCGAAAAACAAACAACATCTTGCAAGAAGGCTTCTAGTACTTTGAGCGGCCAGGCGACTGTACGGTGCAAGTATTTCGATTGGAGCACATATTCTTCAGACACCGTGGGATTCTAAGGATTCCTGTGCAGTCTAAACGCAACCAATTGCTTTGATATCTTCACTGACATGAGAACCTAGGGAGTACCGCAACTGTTCCAACGGATGACCAAAGCTTATGTAACGCACGAAAGATATACGCGAAAAACGCTTTTTCCGGAAATTACAAGGAACTGCTGTGAAGTCCAGACTCTAAGATTGGCCTTGAAGGTTGGAGTTTTGGGAGATCTAGGAGGGCACTACAGCTGTATGTTCAGTATTGCCAGAACCGATGTACGGCACAATGAATTTATGCGGACGAGACCTCAGGTCGCCCTCCAGTTCCACCAGGTCGACCTAAGCCACTTAATGAGCACACACTTTTTTAGTTTACATAATTTTTGGACTTGCTCACCACACACTTTTTCTGTGGGGTCCGCTTCATCCTTCAAGCACCTGATGGATGCGATCCATGAAGTGTGGAATTCCTAGGAGTTCTTGGAGTGTTGCTAACTAGCGATTATCCTACATAAGGAGCATACATTTTTTAAAATTTACATAGGTTTTGGTCATTTTTAGCAAACACGTGTGGTACCCCCTAAGTTCATTTGTTACTGAAGATTGCTAATCATCCCGTTGCGTTTGCGCTGCGTAGGAATCCTTGGAATCCTACGGAGTCCAAGCCCGTAGAACATGTTCTCCAATCGAACGACGCAGCGGACTAGTTTCAACGCGTTTTGCCTTGTAATAAGAATCACCCGTTCATCCTCACATGTTCCAATGACCTTTTCAAGGGCAATTTATAGGGAATTTATAGTAGATGCGTGCTTCAGACGCACGCATCCATTTGCGAAGAATTTCTCATGAATACCGGTCAACGCGGCATGTACCTCCTCACTGGAAAGAACGTATCCCCCGCGAGTCCATGAACGCGTTCCCCTGAGCTGCATCAGCGGTGCGACTGGCCCTATCCTTCATCATATAAAGGCCACAGATGCAGTTGTTTTTGTTGGCATTCCTCTTGAGCACACTTTCAATGTGAAAAACACTCCGCTACTAAACTAGTATGCAGAGTCTTAATTTATTCGCACGAATTTTTAGCTGCAAAAACATTGTTTTTAAAGCTTGTTCTGACCTGTTATGCAAATCTGCTTCTTCTTACTTCAGCTGTTGCTTTTGCTATGATCGTAGATCTTTCGACTACTCCACACTCAGGTTTTTGCATTCATGTCTTGCTCATGACCGTCATGACTAGTAATAAATGGCTTTGTCTGTCACGTGTCTGCCTCTATTGAAGCAAGCATGAATTCCATGTAAACATTGCAGTTATGTATCAATATGCATGAAGCTTAACATGATATAAACATAAGACACATGATAAAGCTGTCGAAGTTACTACGACCAGCCAACTTTTTCAATATGCATGAAGCCATACTCACTGCGATCCAACCAGAGCATCGTGCATAAAAGACGTTTTTCTGCTGAGTCGTGCTTACCGGGAAACTAGTTTGTGTTGGCTCGTGGAGTCTTCTGGTTTCCACGCTGTGGATGGTGAACGGCTTAGCAGTGCTTCTACTGAAGCGAGCATAAATTTGACGTAAATTGTGTAGTTACAGTGGACGTCAATAGCGGTGGCCCATCCGCCTCGTGAAGTATGCCGCGCAACTGCTCCGCGTGCGTCATAAACGATGTTTTCTGCTGCTTTTATGCGATATCCAGCAGCTCCCTATCCGATTCCAAGTATTTCCGACCAAATCGGAAACAAATCAACTAGAAATAGCATTCCGGCAGCAGACGACACCAACCCGGCGCTACGTCCTCCTTAAGGCGGATGGGCCACTGCAATTGACGTCCACTGTATGCAGTATCATGAAATCATCGTCATAATGAGAGTCGATAAGATGGAAGCGACTCAACGCAATGCAAAGTGGCAAGCGACACTCATCTCTTTCATAGCCTCCAGCATTTCTATCACAGCCTGCACACAACTGTCGGAAGCCAAGGTTTTAGAGTAATTTCTCTTACTTCTGAAGTATAACCTGAGAGTGCAAACTGAGGGAAGTTCTTTCACGCGCAATTATGTCACATAAACTCAGGTCCCTATACGTGTTTGGAGATAAATAAGCATTTATACAGGGTTCTTATAAGTTCTTGCGCACCATATTTAGTACCACCACAGCAGTGGAATTCAACGTAATGGCATGACCCCTATGGCCACACTAAGCCAACTCAATGACAACTTAAATAACCTATAAGGTTGGGAATTTGTCGACGTTTGTTTTTGTAACAGCTCAAAGGAGAGTGGGAGACGCCCCCAAAACGGCACGGAGCAATGATGTCATCTTAGAACTGGAGGCACTTTCAGGACAGAGCTGTTCTATTCAAATCAGAAAAACGGAGTACATGTAGAAAGCATTGGAAAATTCTGGGGTGAGAACGGAATTCCGTTGCCTCTCTTCCTTCTAGAATTTCAACACGTTTCTGAAAAGATGCCTGGTCAGAGCAAATTTTCTTAGGTTTTTGTGGTTCACAACATGAGCGTCACGCTCAGTCTTATTTGAACAGCATTTTAGGTGAGAAGAGACCTTGCAGCAACAAAATCAGACCGCATTGCCCCAGCGTGGCGTTTCAGTAAGGCTCAAAATCTGTTCATGGAGCAAGTGCGTCTACTGAAGTGGTGCGGAAAGGAAATCCTGTGCAAACTCGACTGATGCATGCTAATATTGTTGAAGAGCAAATGAAGAGCTACATTATACAAAACTTTGAGCTCGTACCATAAAACTGAGGAGAAGCTTTGGGAGAATCCAGATAAGAAACACCACCGCGCCGCGATGGGTGCCTCTCCCACTAGAATTTGAGCTGCTACAAAACAAATGCTGACAAATTCCCGATCTTATAGGTCATTTAAGTTGCTATTGGCTTGGCTCAGTGCGGCCATAGAGGTCATGCTATTACGTTGAATTCCGCTGCTGTGGTGGTACTAGATATGGTATGCAAGAACTTATGGCGCACCCTGTACATGTACAGTGAGGTTGTTAAGTATGGATCGCGTTTTTTGAAGGTTAAAAAGGGAACAGGAAAGCAGCCATCAACTAAACTTCCTTGCATGAGCGTGGTAGCTCCTCAAAGTTAGCTCTGGAGTGTCTTTCAAGCTTTGACGACAAAAGGTGGTTAAAATGGAATGGTCTAACCCAAGCTTCCGTATTTCATTTGGAAGAACGCAAGAAACGTTTCTTAACCTTCATCGTGAATTCGAGAAAGGTTGTACTTCTGGTAGTGCCATAGTCGCTAATGCGTGGAACTCGAAGCCCTCACAAAAACTATCTACCCTGATGTCAATGATGAGGAACTTTCCATGATGCGAGCAGGAGAGCTTATGACCCAGTTAACAGACTGGAACAAATACATCCACCTTTTCGCAGTCATGAAAGGGGCCAGACCTGGGTGAAGCTTATGAGAAGCATAAAGGCATGGGCCAATGCACTGAAAGAAGCCGGCAAGTCGCCAATGTAGTTAGAAGTAGCACAACCCAAAAACTTCGCACGCATCTCGTTACAGAGAGAAAGCAGAACTCTCGAAATCGGGGAAGTAAGGGTTTTGCAAAGCAAGGCTCAAGATCCAGCCTAGAACTGCCGGCAACACAGATCTCGACAACGACCAACCCAGAAAAGTGTTCTGTTTTCGCTGTGAAGAGAAAAGGGCAATGGAGAGGGAGTAGGACATTAGGATGATAGTTGGCTAGTTGAACAGTCATCTGCTTCCCACGCAAACATGCTCGAGCGAACGAACAGCAATTCTACTCGGCGCAAGGAGCTTCTGTGGAAAGCATTCCTCAGTAATAAGACTACAACAGAATATGATGAACCACTAAAGGGGTGGTAGACCGTTTTGATTACCTGTTTGCAGTATTTGACAATTGACCCAAACCTCTCGCGTGGAGCATGACATCGAAATTGGATCTGATCAACCAATCCGCCATAAGGCTCGCCCGAATTGAATTGCGCAAAATCCTAGATGATCTCGTAAAAAAGATATCATCGACCCAAGCCAATCCAACTGGTCATCACCAATCGTGTTAATACGAAAAAAAAAACATGGAACTCTACGATTATGCGTAGATTACTGTAAACTGAATAAAGTGTCGCACATTGACGGCTATCCTCTGCCACGGTCGAAACAATTCTACAAAATCTTAGTGACAAGCGATACTTCTCGACCTTAGATCTTGCATCGGGGAGCGCTTTCGTCACAACAGGAAGCCTCTTTCAATTCGAATCACTTCCTTTTGGACTCGCGTTCTCCCCAGCCGTATTTCAGGGGCTAATGCACTCAGTCCTAGGGCCTCTTCTGAATTATGAAGTCTTCTGCTATTTAAACGACATAATGGTCGCAACAAGTACCCTCGAAAAAAACTTACAGATGCTTGAAAAGGTTTTCTCAGCTTCAGGTAAAGCCCGACTGTAGCCGAACCCTCGGAAATGCGTCCTGGTGGAAACGAAGGTGCAATTTCTGGGACACGTGATTGACCAGAAAAGCCCATGGACCCACGCAAGGTTGCTGCCTACACAGACTATCCTGAACCCACCATCAAGATCAGCCATGCGCACCTTCTTGGGAATGTGCTCGTAATATCGCAAATTCATCATAGGATTTTTAAAAACTGCAGGACTCTTACACGGAATCACCTCCAAAAAATGCTCATATCAGTGGACGACGAAAGGAAAAGGCTTCTCCAAAAGGCTCAAAATAGCGGGTTTTGCCATGATCGAATGCTATTTCGCAATCCTGGAAAACCATCACATTAGGAGAGTAGTGCCTCACAGTCATAGGAAAAGCCTCTTCTTAGATGTTCATGCCGGACTGTTCGCTGGTCGCTTTGCTCCCAAAAAAGATCCTTCGCTCCCTCTCGCAACGCATATTGAAGGCAGCAGGAGCTGAAATTCTCGACTCTGAGGTGAGCTGCGGGTGGTGAAGTACTGACTCGGCACATCATAAATGTGAAACGAACACAGACAATGGCTTACCTGCAGAGAAAATGGAACATTCGTCGCGAACACGCCTGGCCGTGCTCGTGCGCGGACCAGTTTTCCCCGGCGCGAAAGCCATTGCGGCGCGTGGTTTTGGCCGAGTCCCGCCATGAAACCCTGTGAATTGAATGCAGTTGGCGGTATTTATGGTTGATGCGCGTCAAATTTGACGCGGCGATACACAATGCAGAACGAAGAGGAGAAGAGAATTCTTGGCAGGGAGCGGATGTTCCTGGTTTTGCCGTCGCGACGTCCGCGAGAACAAACTGCGTTCTGATCTTCGCCGCACCGAGATATCGCAAAAACTTCGTGAAATTTCAGGCCGACGCGTCAAATTTGACGCGCATCAACCATAAATAGCGCTCTTCGTTTTCCCTTTGCGCCAAACCACGCACCGTAATGGCTTTTGCGCCGGGGAAAACTCGTCCGCGCGCGAACACGGCCAGGCGTGTTCGCGACGAATGTTCCATTTTCTTTGCAGGTAAGCCATCATTGTTTGTCTCTTTCTGTGTAGGTAAGCCATCATCGTTTCACATTTATGATGTGCCGAGTCTGTACTTCACCACCCGCAGCTCAGCTCAGAGTCGAGAATTTCAGCTCCTGCTGCCTTTAAGCGAAACAGTGCGTATCGATGTGACCAAATGGTGTAAAGGATGCAAGCCTGTATTTCGCACAACAACAAGAGAACTATCACGTCACCACTCAAACCAATAACCACTTCGAAACCATTTGAGATAATAGGGATCGATATCCTTGACATGAAATGGGACCTACCGCAGAACGGAGCAGATACACCCTCAGCGTAGTGGACCATTTCACAAAGTACATACACAAAGTGCATACCCTATCTCGACAAAGGCAGCGAAAACTTTATCCCGTCTTTCACTTGAGAGATGGATTTCGGACGGATGTCGTCTCCCGAAATGCATTCTGTCGGATCAGGAGAAAGAGGTTATTTTATTTTATTTATTTATTACATGGGGAACAATTAACGTGTATGACATACCATAGTAGCAACTGTAGTACGTGAACGAAGCAGTGTATTCTACTGAAAAGTATCGGAAACATTTGATGACCTGATAAATCGTTCTGCCAATATTCTGAATTGTTTCACTTTAATAGGGGTGCGACAATTTTTGCTGAGATTTAAATACTGCTTTCCTGCACAATTAACAAGAGAAGTGTTTCCTTGTGGATGTAACTGTTTTATGGAGTGAAATTTCATTTGAGTCACCCCCAGTAGTGGAAGTGATGAATTCAAAGAAACTCGTAATGTTGACATTGGTGATGCCAGTTAGTATCAGTTTGTTGCAAAAATAATTGCCGTTTTGGGGCTTCTGTCCAAGCAAAGCAAAAGTGTAGAGATTTTCCTCCTCTTTCAAATGCTGCTTGAACATTCTGGCTAGCTCCTTCTTGAGGATTTTTTTGAAGTCTCCAACAAATAATGAGCCGAAGCGATTTTCGGGTGATTATGTTTGATGACTTCAAACTCGATCACTCATTGTCGGAGGTATGCGGTAATCTTGCGCTTGTTTTCGCTTGGAATCGCCTTCCAAACGGACAGTGAACTTGGGGTTCGCAAAGTTCTCTTCTTACAATTTTAAATTCCAATGCAACCATGGTCGTGGTCTTGGGATGTCGCTAGACGACAAGGCTTTCAGGACAGCCGTGTAACCTAATCCGGATCTTACCATCTGGATGATGAGAGCAGGGGTGGAAGCTCACTACACTACAGTTTCAATATATCTGACTTCAATCAACAGGGTAAGAAAAGTGCGGACGTGACAACAGACGATCTGAGTGATGACAAACGTCTTACCTGGCGTGACATCTTTTCTAACCTAATTTCTTCGTCCCAAAACGACCGTGTAATTACTGTGCATGAAGCTCAGTTTCTGTACGATAAAAAGAAATGCGAATGGGTATGGGTGGAAACGATTTCCCACTTCTGAAATTTCCCAAGCCAGATCTTCTCTCCAGGGAGGTTGTGTTAGGAGTTTGGTGGTGCTGTAAAGGTGTGATTGACTGCACACTTCCACAGCCTAGTCACTCATTGGAAGCAGAGTCCCAGCATTGTAATTTCGAGTTGAGATCCGCAAATCTGCTATAGATGTGGTCGGCAGTGGTGAACAAATGCTGGTTTTCCCCTGCTCCAAGGTAGCGTTAAACCACACATTGCAAAACTCACCCGGCAAAAACTGATGCAGTGAAGCATTGAAGTTCTCACTCAATGCTCTTATTCCTCAGACCATTATCCTACTGTACCGTGCTCCAGACAGAATTCTGCGACAGCAGCAGATTGCTGATTTAGAGCATGCTGAAATCGCCTTTCAAAAGTTTGCGAATTCTTGTGATCTCATTTTATGCCGTAGAGGAGTGAAATCCTCATTATATTGTCGGGAAGGATCTACCAACTTGAATGGTTTCTAAACCTATGAAAAAGGTGGTTTTTGAGCCGAGTTACAACACTTTGAACTGAGGGGTCCATTTCGGCAATTAATTTCGCAACAACCTAATATTTTGCGAATCATGACTAGATCATTGATTTTCTCCGTTCCAGAAGTGAGCTAAGATTTAGATGATTAATACGGGCAGAACTACTGGGGATGTTTTCGTAGTTGAATCCATTCATTCCTAGATACTAGCGCCCCTTCGGGACGATAGAAGGCGGGGTGGGGCAGCCACTTGGTGCATAAGCAAAAGCTGTGCGCTCGCCGAATCCCTGGAAAACTGACAAAGAAGCGAAACTAACCATTAAATGGGCTAAAATATGAAGTCTTTCTTATTAGTTGAGAATGAGCTTGACAAGTCCGTTCTCCATCAGGGCGTATTCGTGCGTTTTCCTGGGCCAACGCATGCGTTTTCCATCGGCGGACCTGTGTTCTGCCGTTCTCCACACTATTGGGCCAACGCGAGCTCCTATTCTGGTCCTTTACATTATTCGGCCGCGCTGGGCCTGTCTTCAATCGGTGGACCCGTACTTTGGCGTCATTTTCACTGTTGGGCCACAGCGAACCCGTTCACAGTCGGCAGAACCGTATCTTGGTATTCTCCACCTTATTGTATCACAGCGGACCCATCCTATATTGGCAGACCATTATCCTGGCACTCTTCGCACCATTGGGCTACGGCGAGCCCTTTTTCCATCTGGGAGCCCGTATCCTGGCGTCCTTCTCACTGTTGGGCTACGGCGGACACTTTCTTCATCAGTGGACTTTTATCCTGGCGTTCCCCATACCACTGGGCCACGGCGGGCCCTTGCCCCATTGGAGGGCCCGTATCCTGGCGTTCCTCACACCAGTGGGCCACGACGAACCTGTTCTCCGTCGGAGGACCCGTATCCTGGCGTTCTCCGCACCACAGGACCACGGCGGTTCCCTCATCCATTGGTGGACCCGCATCCTGGCGTTTTCCACACCATTTGGCCACAGAGGCCCTTCTCCCAAGGTGAGGGCTCGCATTCTGGCATCCTCCTCACGGTTATGCTAAGTCGGATGCCTTCTCCATGAGCGGACCTGCACCCTGGCATTCTCCACACTACTGGAACAAAGCGAGCCCATATCCTGGCGTTCTCCACCATTAGGCCTCGGCAGATCCTTCTTCCATTGGTGGATTCATATCCTAGCGTTCCCAACGTTGCTGACTTGCATGCTGGTGTGCTCCACACTACTGGGCCATTCAGCCGTCGGTCAACCCTTATTCGGGTGTTTTTCCTCACAATTAGGCCAAAACGAACCCTCTCTCCACCGCCGAAGCCGTATCCTAGCGTTTTCACCACTTTTAAGCCATGGTACACCTGTTTTCTATCAGAGCCCCTGTACCTTTTGTAAATCCCGAGAGTAAGTGTATCCCTAGACTTCCCCAGTTCAAAATGAATAGAAGTGAACCGGCGATACAAGAGATAGTTATCGTGGAAATGATACGTATCGATTGTCACGTTACATCGCCATAGATCGCTGCCAAACGGAGCTCATCGCCCGTACTCTGATATGGCAAAATAAACTGGCGATGTGATGATAGCGATAGTGGGAGCGATGTATATCGATCGCCACGCCACATCAGTTACCATCTCTCATGTCTGAAGCCTCCTCATTCACGTTATCCATGTGGCGATCGCTGGCTGTCGTGGTGATCGCGACGGCAGCCGGCTGTAGTGGCAATCGCCACTATTGCTGGCGAAGTCTGGAGATATTCTAATGGTAAAGGCTTGGAAGTTACTCAGAAATTTGTTGATTTTGATCAACTATTGGTTGATTATTTACAAAATGTCACGCCTTGCTAAATTGAAGCGTTAATTCAGCACGTTAGTGCGCAATCTTTCCAGAAATGAACGGATATATTGACTGTACAATTGCATCGAGACCTCACCATGGGACGCTGCTGAAGCATCCACCACATGAGGCGATCCCATAGGTTCACGCTACAGGCATCTCTTCAGTGGAGGTGTGTACATCGTCGCAACAGTGGAAGGGTGTTTTTCCTGCTGCGTACATTGTGCAGGCCGAAAGATGTAAACACTATCTCACCCCTATGCTGCGAGACCGCCAGCGGAGGTGATGAAATCACCATCCCGTGCATGCGAGAGAGCCAGCAGTGACGTAATTGGCGAGTCCCGAAGCGAACGTGTCTGAGTCTCTAAAAATCGGCCATTTCGCTCCACAGTCTGCGCCTCAAGATTGTGGTGTCTATGAGTGCCGCCTCGTATCTATAGCCGCTCTAGCCCCCTTACGGCGCTTCGTTTAATAGATAGCCTTCTAGTGAAGTTGTTTCCATCCTTTTAATGTTCGATTTTTTGAAGCAGATAAAGACACTCGTACTGTATTTTAGAATAGGTCTTACATAGGTCTTTTATGCTATAATTACCATTTTACTATTCTTTGTAGAGAACGACTTGAAAAGGGTTTCTTGGAAATCGGAACTATGTATGAATGTTTTCAGCGTATTGGAATTTCAGCTGTCATGCAGCTCAAGCTAAAAATAATCTCCAGAGGAAACGAAATCAGAAAAGCAATTTTCTGTAGGAACTCTAGTGGTATGACGTCGATTGTCACGGTAAGTGATGGTGGCCAACTCAGCAGAATTCTTTCGATTTCTCCTTTATAAAACTGAGTTTGTTTGAGTCAGTTCAGTCATGAGTTCGAAAACAAAATCATGACTGAACTGACTCAGCTGATGGGTATCAAACAAATATTCACCAAAGGCTATAATCCAAGGGAAAACGGCCTTACCGAAAAATTCAACAGAAAAATCATGAGACTTTCGTATTGTTTTATGTTGAACAGCACGCGAGATTAGTCGCCAGTTCATTTATAACGGCCGTCGTTTCGGAGCCATCTCCTTTTTCAGGGCCTGAAATGGGTTAAACAACTGGTTGAAGCTGCCCCATCAAGTGCATTAGCAATCAAGCTAAAAGCTCGAAAACACATTTTTCATTCACCGGGAAAGCTCCTACACAACTGAAAACTGTGTACACGTACACACCTGACAAGGCAAGTGGGTAGCGCGGGGTGACTGCTCGCTCGTCGTCAGTGTATGCGGGCAATGAAGAGTGAGCGCTCGCACGACTTGATCAGAATTGACAAAGTTCCATATAAGAGGCAAGCTCGCTGGTGATCGATAAACATTCATCTTTACAATTCATTGATAGGCTCTTGGTTCTGATTAGAAAAGTTATCGTGCTTCTGTACTCGATATGCATCTAGTGGTATGGATTTTCTGGAATTTTGTTCCCCCCCCCCCAAGTGTACTTTAATTCTAAGTTCTAGGGGTCGTGCTGTTCCATCTATGTAAACGCCACACACCTTGTGATAGATGGTTCTCGATATCATGCACTCTCCATTTTTCCCAAAAGGACAGATGATACAGTTGGGTATAGTGCAAAGACGATCATATAGTCGATTCCTTACTAGCCGACGCTTTAGATTATCGGAGGGCACATCCACTAGTTTCACAAGATCGTTCAAACTCAGGCCCGTAGTAAAGTGTCATGGCGGTGAGATGAACTCCAAAACTTACCACCACACTTTGGGTGATGATTGCATGTCAGCTCACTTGCATGGAGTTGAAGATAGCAGATCATTGCCATCCACGTCATTGCTGGGGCACGCAACAGAGGAGATCATCGCCCTTCTCGAAGCTGATCGCCTTCTCTAGCTGTGGAAATAGTGTGAGAGGCGAGTTTACGCAGAATTAGCTACCCCGACCGTCTCATTCTGTGTCTCCTCACCTTTTCCACTAATTCCACAGCATGAGAAGGCGATCAGCTCCTATCAGGGCAATGATCTCCTCTGTTGCCGTGCTCCAGCAATGACTTGGGTGGCGATGACTGCTATCCTATACTCCACGGATGTGAGCTGGCATCATTGCCTTAAGCATGGTGGTGAATTTTCGAGTTCATCTCTCCGCCATGACACTTTACTACGGGTCCTGATTTCCTCAAACGGACCCGTACAGTTCTGCTTACCTCGTCTGAGACGAATAGGATGCACAAGGGAATCTTGTTTCCCGGACCAACACCAAGCTGCTGGTTCTGAGAGGTCTTCATTGGCCGCTTACGACTCATAGAGAATCTCGTGCTTCCGTAGCCGTCGGAGGCAGCTATGGAACAGGGAAGTTGCACGGATTCTATTAGTTTCTCCTTTGTGCCTGAGCAAACGGTGCAGTGCGAAACATGTTTTCCACTACAGCGGTCTTTGTGGAAGTCGGTTGAGCCGATCTACAGTGAACAATGATATTCATTTTTACTGGTAGGTTTGCGGAACCATTTAGTCCTGTAAGTGTCTCCATGAAGATGTACCTCTACATTAACCAAAGGCAACCAATTTCCCTTCGGTTTCTTTCTCGTAAGCCTTATATGCTGGCCTGCTGAATCAGTAGTTCGAAACATTTATCCATCTCCTCCTGTGTGGGGCAGACGATCGTCTACGGCAGTAGAGCAGTGGCCTACGCTCTAAAACAGGGTTCTCGACCTTGGCCATAAATACAGGAGCTAATCATTGCCCCATTGTGAGCCCCCTATCTTGCGTGGAATATTTTCCTGACCATCTGAAGATGTTGCAATTCAAGCACGCTTTCAGTAGAGTCATGATGTGAGTAACTGTAAGACCATACAAGTTTATGGATTGAGAGTGTTCCATGAGGAACTCGTGAGTGGCTTGCATGGCTGAGTCGTTGGACACATTAGTGTTCGAAGAAGTCACATCGAAGGACTCCATCACACAATCCTGGCTGCTCAGATGGTCAAGGAATATTTTTGTGTTTCTAAGATCTGATGGGACGTAACTGGGTAGCTGAATTAGTACTAGGTTTAGAAGCCAAGATATCTTGTCTGTTGGGCCGCCAACGCAACTGACGATCGGTCGTACTTTGACCCGTGGAGGATCGTTCAAACTGAGATCGTCTATTGATAGCTAGTCTTTATCAGGAGATATGGTACAGGGCGCACTGGCAGCTCGAGCCTCAAACGAGTTATTAAGGACCAGTCTGGCCGTCGGACTTCCAGACTCCTTCTAATGCTCGCTTCGCTCGCATTAACTCATCTTGTAACCACACCAATATTACTTATTGTCATACCAATTTCTCTAATGGAAAAAGGACGGAAAATGCAGCATCACACTGCTTTCTCTTGTACTCTTTCCTCTACGCTAAGAAACCCGCTACAGAGCAGTAACCTAGCCGACGACGCTAACCTCCTGTCCTGGTTCACCTGCAGCTCTCCGTTGATTGCAACCATTAAGAGCAGCTACATACGACCGATTTACCATAGGATGATGACAGAAAATGGTTGCCAGTTCTTGCATGTTATGGTTGGAAAAGTGATAAGAGTTAGCTTGAGTATAAAAGAGGGCGGTGGGGTATGGTTAGGTACAAATGAAAAGGAATCAACAGGCGAGATGGTGTGAAAAGGAGCAAAGGATACAAATGCACATTATACACAATCGTTTGACACTTACCAATATTGCGATCTTTTACGGCCCTCACTTGCAGGAGAACTCGTCATGTACTCAGAACCCCAAAAACAACTTATTGACAAGCATCTGGCGAGCAATTATCTGATCGCATTTGAAACTTGCTTTTCCAAAAACTTGTCGACAACTTGGTTTTGCACTTCCTTGTCGACAACTTGTCCGCCTAAAAGCTTGTCGACAACTTGTTTTTAGTCTTCCTTGCCGACAGGTGGTCGACCGTATGAACCTGTTCTCGACCACTGACAATATGTCGGCTCTACACTACAAAATATGCCAAGGTAGGACCTGGGCATGGGGAGGCTTGCAAAACTGTCCTTCATTAGGAAGCAAACGCTTTCCAAGGACTGTACCATAGCAACCATTGCCCTGGTGTCGTCAATGATTGCATCGTATGCTACGCGAGTATGGGAACATGACTCTCTCTCGTCGACAGGTTGTTCAGCTAAAAGTTTGTCAACAACTTTTTCCGCCGAAAGCTTGTTTGCAAGTTGCTTTTTGGAAGAGCTGGACGACAACTTGTTTTTTCTCTTCCTTGTCGACAAGTTATCGAGAAAAAAGCTTGTCGACAACTTGGTTTTGGGTGGCATGATGACGTCAAACTTGTCGACAATGATTTGCTAGTTAAAAGCTTGTTTGCAAGTTGTTTTTGGGCAAAGCTGGGCCGTCAACTTGTTTCTGGGGTTCTGAGTACTGCTTTTTTTAATGATTTAGGCGCACTCCTCCAATCCATTAGACTCTGATAGGAGCCTTCGAGGCTATACTGACTGCTGCTATGCGCTGTATCGGAGGTGCGTACAAAAGTGGATATTTGCCGGCTGATGAGTTCGGCGGTGTGATAAGTGGACTTCATGTGATCTACCCCCACCCCCCACCACCCCCCCCCCCCTCCCCCTCTTGACGCTTTCAAACTGTTGGAAACTGCCACACCCTTATCACAGCGATGGACCCGTCTCCCCCACTTTTGGGCGCCGGTGCACCTTTATCACAGCAGTGGACCCGTCCCTCCACTTTTGGGCGCTGGCACACCTTTATCACAGGACCCGTCTCTCCACTTTTGGGCGCCGGCACACTTTTATCACAACAGTGGACCCGTCTCGCCCATTTTTGGGCACCGGCGCACTTTTATCACAACAGTGGACCCGTCTCCCCCACTTTTGGGTGCCGGCGCACCCTTATCAGCAGTGGACCCGTTTCCCCCACTTTTGGGTGCTGGCACACCTTTATCACAGTAGTGGACCCGTCTTCCCACTTCTGGGCGCCGGCGCACCTTTATCACAGCAGTGGATCCGTCTCCCCCACTTTTGGGCGCCGGCGCACCCTTATCACAGCAGTGGACCCGTTTCCCCCACTTTTGGGCGCCGGCGCACCCTTATCACAGCAGTGTATCCACAGTGACTCTTCAAACAACTCAGGGATATGATTGGAGTAGGATAACCGCCCTACTATTCATTCAAAGCAGGGCGAACGAATTTCGTGACACACAGACACACACACACAGACTAAGCGCGTTATTATAAGTCATGATGGTTTGAGGTCGGCATCCTTTGCTATGTTGACCTAGATACGGTCCAGCATGCTGTACTGTTTAGTGAATTCTTCCTCAGAAGATAGCCGATAAAGTGTGTCGTCACGGAGATGGAGTTCTGTTATTGCCTTATCTAGGTTTTGTGGAATTATGGGAGTTCTGTTATTGCCTTATCTAGGTTTTGTGGAATTATGACGAGTTCACCACCCTTGTCGCGTATGCATACGCATACTTGCTCAGAAGCTGCTATTGTATAATAAGTTGTGGATTTCCCTGATTCCCTCTCTTTCCGCCAAAGATAATTTCGGAACGTATCTCCCATTCTTGTGCCTATCATGAACGTTAGCGAACGCACGGAATTTTGCATCCACCTCGGTGAAGAAACTGTCTTGCTTCAGGTGGCGCTGAGGAAATGGGATTGATGGAAAGTTAGTTGTTTGATCATGTCCATCTTTCTCCTGTCTAGCATGATAGCGGAGTCGATTTTGAAGCCCTTGTAGGCACCCAATTATTTCACATGAAACTGCAGCGGAAATGTCATGGAGAGGAGCTCTACCCAAGTTCTAGTACGGGTCGCGTGGTATCAGGAATCATTATATGTACCTCCAATCACTGTTACTCTATGAGTAGATGAGGGCTGTCGTGCCTCCTCTCTACATTCGCGGTCGTCATGAGATCTTGGGGTGAGGGTTGCGAGTGGTCGTGAACCTTTGATAGTGAGTAGACCATTCCGCACCGTCGTTCGATCGGAGCAGATATTCTAATGGTTTAGACTTCATTGGATTTTAGGGATTTTTGCACAGTATAAACACAACGGAATGAATTAAAATTGCCAGTAACAAGGGGTACTACAAGCGTGTGCTGCGAACGAACCATGCTTATGTGAACTAAAAAAGTGTATGCTCCCTATGTATGCTGGATACCAAACTACCGCTAGTTAGCAACACTCCAAGAACTCCTATGAATTCCACACGTCATGGTTCGAATCCATAAGGTGCTTGAACGATGAGGCGGACCCTGAAGAAAAAGTGGAAGTGGAAGTCCAAAAAATATGTGAACTAAAAAAGTGTATGCTCTGGAAGGCCTCAGGTCTTCCCCTAGGTCTCCTAGGTCGACCTAAGTTCACATAGTTTTTGAACTTCCGCAGCATACGCTGTTTGTTCAGGGTCAGCTTCATTGTTCAAGCACCTGATAGATGTGATTCATGTGTGTGGAATTCCTAGGAGTTTTTGGAGAGTTGTTAACCAGCTGTAATTTGGCATTCAGCATACATAGGGAGCAAACACTTTTTTAGTTTACATAAGCATTGGTTATTCGTAGCATACACTTGTAGTACCCCCCCCCCCCTAGTTCTTTTGTTAAATATCTCAATTCATTCCGTTGCGTTCACACCGCGCAGGAATCCTTAATAGCCTACGGAATCCAAGCCTGTAGAATATCTGCTCCAATCGAACGACGCCGCGGACTGGTCTCAACGCGTTTTGCCTTCTAATAAGAATCACCTGTTCATTCTCCCGTGTTCCAATGACCGTTTGAAGGCAATTCAGTTTTTACCTTAGTAATGTTTTTGCCGCTTTTTATTTTATTATTTATTTTTTTATTTCGTTTATTTTTTATTTTATTTTTTTCCATTCTCTATGTGTCTATGTTTTTTTTTGTTTAGATGGATAGATCATAGGTCGCAAGCCACAAATTTTCTGGACTCGCTATGAAGCCCCCTTCACTTTCCGACTCTTTTACGAAGCCCAGCTTACCCCGGGAAGACCTGCACCGGGACCTGGTCTGACCCACTCGTGACTGTCTTTGCGAACAAGTGAGAGGTACCGCACTGTCGCACATTTGATGTTATCTACAGTTTATATAATACATAGCTCGCACAACGATACAAAGGCAAAAAGTGGCTTATTATTGACAAGCAATCGTTATTGTTTCTCTAGATTCCTTATAGTAATCCAGAGTGCTTCGAGCGCTTTTCTGCCGAGAACTTGGCCTCTGATGTTTTTGATTCACAAGACATTTCGAGCTGTTTTCGGACACAATTGAAAGCTTCCTCTAAAATTGTAGCCGACAAAAGCGTAAACACTTTCGTAGTATCGTTTGGTAGACTTGGAAAACAATCACAGGATCAGCATCCCACAATGAACACAATAGGATTTGTCTCGGGACAAGGTGCCTTCTCAAGGTGACGTTTCTCTTCTGTCAAAACCCTGAGCAGAACCACATTTCTGTGGAATTTCTCACAGGCAGTCAGAAAGAAAAACCATCATAAATAGTTGGTATGTCACTCGCCAACGTTCAAAGTTCTGTAGAAATGAATAGCGTGAAGCGGATAGACCCAGTAGGTGTCCGCCATTTAGCGGGTGATTTTCATGGCAGCACCATGTGTGTGAGGGCTAGAAAAGAGTATCAGGGAAACCGCTAGGAAATATATGCTTCAAAAACAGGAAATAATAAATTCAGTTCCAAGACATTGAAGGAGTTCCCCTAAAAGTACTGCATGAGGGAGTGAAAGCTCCTAATGCCCTCATTCCACTTTTATTGTTCGGAGTGAACTCAAAATGAGATGTAAAACAATTACTTACAGTAGGTTGATTGTCCCTTGCATCAGTGGTATTAACTCTCATTTGGAAATGCAGGAAATGGATTTTGCAGTTAAATGGATCGTTTTGGCTCACTAGTGCACCCATAGATGTAAACAGCGCAAACGGTGGTAAACGCCAAGGAACAAAAGGTATTTGAGCACTTCGTCCTCAGACAATAGAACAGGAAGTCAGTCATTGTTAAGTATTTTGCAGCTTCCTCTCATGAGGTGGAAACACATGTATGCGCTGTTTGAAAATTTTCGACGAAAAGCTTCCATTAGAAATTGAAGAACACCAGGATTCAGTCGGAGTGTGCTCCACAGCAGCCACTTTCATAGCGTTTGTTTCCTGATTTTGGAGCAGATTTCTGTCAGTCATTTCTTCTTATATTCGTTTCTTATCCTTAGACACATTGTGCTGCCACAGAAAGCACCTGATAGATGGACAAGTGCTGCCTCTTTCAGGCTCGCGCTGTCTTGTTTCCACAGGGCTCTGCTTGTTGGCAACAAGCCTTTAATGGCAGTGTATCACCTAATATTAAATATCGAGATATCGACAGAATCCGCTTCCACTCGACGCTCTGATCCCAATGATGTACTTGAAAAATGGTCAAAAACGTCAATGTCAAATTATGTCTCGATTTTCAAGGCATAATTTGATATTGACGCGAGCGAATTTCTTTTCTAGAAAGCCAGAAGAAGCGAAGCCGAGAAGTTAGAATTGCACATCAAAATGAACTTCTCAGCCGTGTTGAAAAACCATACAGCACCCTCAGCAACTACATATTCGCTACGGAATGAATCCTCTTGCCCACTGGCCCCGATTTTTGAAATCCTCGCCCAAATTAACACGGAACTTAAGGGGTATTCGACGTTCCCGTGTTTTTTTAAGTACATCGTGGTGCTCGCATATGTTCGACTGACGTGGGAAACGAAAACTCGAAGACGATCTCTGAGCTTATGCGCTGCCTTTAAGGAATTCCTTAAAAATGTGAAAACCAACTAGCAAGAAAAATGTTTCTTTGAGCTTGGTGACCAGGAGTAGCAGTGCATGTAAAGTTACAGAATATTGTCTATGTAAATTTCAAAGAAGATGCCTGTTGTTCTCACAAACAAGCATGAATCCGAGTTTGCCTACCTCTCACCCGCATCTCACCCCCCCCCCTCCTTCCTCAATAAAAAAACCCCCTTTAACCTACACTGATATTATGTGCAGACAACCCTTTTGAAAGTTATAGAAAGAGCTAATGATGAAGGAATGAATAAAACAAAATGTGATGAAAAAGCAGTTTGCAGGCTGCTAAACGAAAAAAAAACGAAATAAACGAGAACATCGTGGAAGCTCCGCCTTCCGAGAAAAGAAATGATCAGTTCACTAAAAGGAGAAGTTCCACGCTGTAGTTCCTCACGGAGACTAACTCAGACAATCCACGGATTAGAGCCAAACCGACTCCACCCATTCTTATCCGTGGCAACGCAATAGCAACTGCTGTTACCACGGCAACGGTGGGTGCTGTTGTGTTGCTGTTAGCAACCAATAGTTGCTATTGAGTTGCTATTCGAGCCACATATGGCGGCTAAGTCTCACCAAGTTTGAGCATACTTCACATGTCACATCTTCACGATGGCACACGTCCACACGCGTCTTATCACGGCTATCAGGGTATCATGATCACATGAGATCGCCATTCATCCATCTTTCATTTCTACGCTAGCGGCTTTTCGTAACCGGTCGTGAAGAAGAATGTAAGTTGTTCTGCACTTGTTTATTCGTTTTTTACAAGGGTGCACCTGCTTCCAGCGCTGGGAAAAGCCTCTAGATGGGTCCCACGGAACTCTCGGACAGAGAGTATCAGACAGCTTCGAAGCATTATCGGCCGAGGAGTACGGCAAACAGTTAGGGTACCACGTCCCACCGCGGCACTGGTCCGTATTCACCTGGCCGCTTGGAATTCCCTGCAGATAACACGGAAGGATTAGTTCTGCTCTAAATTTTTGAGAAATCTTTTCGCCCAGACTTCGCATAGAGATCGTTATCAGCGTCGAAATAAACTCCCGACGCAGAACTTTAGAGGATTCTGTGAGGTGCCGCGCCTACATTATACCTACCATAGCCCTACAAAGATGGGGTGCGATACAAGACGACCACGATTCTCGTGTTCAGCACCTCAAATAATCCACTTATGCGAAGTTTGGACGGAGAAGCTCTCAAAAATTCGGGACAGAAGTAGCCGAATAGTGCCACTTGACCGCAGATTCCAAGGTCACGCTTCATCATTTTCGATTCCTTCACTGACACTGCATTGTAACCGCTCAGCAGGGCTTCGACAAGGACTGGTTACCTTCAGAAAACGAAAATCGCAAGGAAAGAAGACCAAGAAGTGCGTGCGACCATAAGAATAGAAAACTAACAAATTGTCAGTAAAAATAGATTTTGGTTATTCGAATCTCTGTTTCTTCTGAGGAAATCTACGTAAGTTCTCCGATCCATGGATTGAGGAAATTCAGCAGAATCTTTCAAGCTTTTCGTGCAACTGAACATTCCATTTTCGGATGCAACGAGGGATCTAGTTGCTGTGTAATTGAGTAATCATAATGTAGCTAAACAAGCGACCAGCTTCCTAGAAGGTGTACATGAACAAGCGGTTGGACATCAGGGCTTAGTCGTGGTTCCGCTTTGGCGTAGACTAGACGAGCCCCATGGGTATCACCTGGTTAGACGAGACCCAACTAAACTCATGGCACAGTACATCAATCTCTCAGGCGACGTACGTGGGGGCGGACGCTGAGCGAACGGAAAAATCGCTGTGGAGTCGCTGGGCCCGGCACAAAAAAAAAACGCATGCATCTTTGCATCTTCAGACATCTGTCGGTGAGCTTGGGTACGTATTTGTTTTGTCTCCTAGAAGAGATCCGAAGATAGGGTCCCTCCTAACAGCAAGGAGTGAAATAAGCCCGGGGTGTAACCACTGTAGCAACGCTTTAGCTCGTTCTCACCGTCCTAGAAGCTCGAAAATCCGGTATTTCTGAATAGCGGGTGTTTTAAAATCCAATGATGGTAACTGATGACGAGACTTTGGCAGGAACTTGACTCAAGGTAAACGGGACTTCGTGAAAGATGAGGTGAGCAAAGCAGACTTCGCAGCTGGGACTTGGACCTTGGTCGGAAAATCGCACAATCCTTTGCAGATGATTGAACCGAGGAATTTTTCATCCATGAGTTCCATTCTATCTGACTGAAATAAGATTAGAATTGAAATTTTTTAAAAATTACGATTGAAAAAAGACTTTAGCGGCTTTACTCATGGCATCGTTTGTACTAGACTTATGAAATGACAGATTCTGCACGACTCTTGCTGGAAACAGGCACATAGTTGCAGATGACGAAGTCCTATCCGAATCTCGAAGAGAATTGGATTTAATCGAATTTGCTAAGAGTTACAGCTGAAAACGTAACTGCTTGAGGAAGTACTTCACCCAAACCACTTCTTGGATCTGATCATCAAATGTAAAGCTTGAACATTGTGGTAATTTTGGAGGTCTCTCCTGGCAATGGGAGGAAACATGAGTACGTGGCGAAATCTCATGTGCAATGTTAAAACGCAGTTTTTGCGACCGATTTGGCAAGATTGGTATGGCGACCTGTTTGGCAAGGTTTGTATTACGACCTATTTGGCAAGGTTTGCATGGCGACCCATTTGGCGGGAGATCATGTTTGGCAGGACATTTGGCGAAGTTCGTTTGCCTGGCCCGTTTCCTAGGTTGCCAAACAAACCTCGCCAAATGGGTCGCCAAGCGACTTTAGAGTAGGAAACGGGTTTGCAAACGAGCCTGGCAAACGAACTCCGCCAAATGTTTTGCCAAACACGATGTCCCGCCAAATGGGTCACCATGCAAACCTTGCCAAATAGGTCGCCATACAAACCTTGCTAAACAGATCGCCATACAAACCTTGCCAAACAGGTCGCCATACAAACCTTGCTAAACAGATCGCCATACAAACCTTGCCAAACAGGTCGCCATACAAACCTTGCCAAACAGAACGCCGTACAAACCTTGCCAAATAGGTCGCCATACAAGCGCTTCAACATTGTACGTGAGATTTCGCCACGTACTCCAATTTCTTCTCATTGTCAGGGGAGGCCTCCAGAATTATCACAATGCCCAAGCTTTTCACATTTAATGGACGACACTACGATGAACCTACCCTATGGTGTCGCCATCAGTAAAACATTGACTTGTCCTGAATCAGAAGGAGCAGTAGCGCTATGAATTTTCAATGGAAATTTCTCCTCATATAATCTCAGTAAAGGCAAAATTATCACAACTGCAACGTACGTAGGCAAAGAGATGGAGTGGCCACGTATCTTTCCTGTCTACCCTTCCTCAAATCTACCTAGTAATCTCACTAATCCTCAAGAAAATTTAGAGAACGTACCGAGAGAAGCAGATGTGCAGATGTTCCGAAGGAAATGCCAATTTTCCCGTCCGAAAATCCACTTCCACTAATGAATCGTATTCGCATTAACCGATCGCTACTCTCCTGTCTTACCAATTCAACAACCTTTTGGAAAAATACCATAAATGTTTTGATGGTGATGATGGTGATTTATGTCTTTACACTTGCCCAATAACCCACAAAATTAATTTCATATCACATACCAAAGCGATATACACAGCACCGTTACCGAGTTCCCCTTGAACGATGCAGCGAAATCAAACGTCAAATCGAAGAAATGTTACGTACACGCATTACAGAACCGAGCACTAGCAAATTCATTTCACCAATTGTTCTGGTTCGAAAAGGATCGAATAAGGAGCAGTGGCGTTTTACTGTCGATTATCGACAAATTAATGCAATCACGGAAAACGAAACGTATTGCATACCTCACGTTCAAGATACTTCAGACCTTACCAGTGGAAAGAAAATCTATACCGTTCTTGACTTCGAGGGCGGATTCTTCAGATATCACTTGAAAAGAAACATAGGGATCCTTTCTTGGTCTATACCAATTTACAGTAATGGCACAAGGTCTCAAAGGTGCACCGGGAACTTTTCAGCGAGTAGAAAATAGCCTCATACGCGAATCAAAAGCTTGTTGCTTTTTATATATCGACGATATAATTATCGCAAGCCAAGGCATTGGGGAACAGTTTCGTGATTTAGAAGGAGTATCTCAATTTTGGAATGAAATTGACAGCCGAGAAATGTTCATTTTTCCAAACCGAAGTGAGCTATTTAGGCGTTTTGCTAAGTAAAAGTGAGACGCGTCTCAACCCTGAAAAGACAGCCAATATTGCAAATTTATCTCGTACGGACGATGCCAAAGCTGTAAAATCATTCTTAGGAGCAGCGTCATATTTTCGTCGGTTCATACCACGATTCCCCTTCATAGCAACTCCTTTGAATAACTTACTAAAGAAAAATGCTCAATTTGTCTGGACAGACGAACACGAAAGCTCATTTTTAACGTTAAAAAAAGCTCTAGCACGAGCACCACCTTTGGTAACGCCCACATCTGGCCAGCCGTATATTATGTATACATATGCGTCTACAAGGTATTGGTGCCTGCTTGCTACGGAACAATCAAAAAACGGATTGAGAACACCCAATAGCTTACTGTAGCCGCCCTCTCACCAAGCACGCGAGGAACTACGCTGTCATAGAATTGGAAGCCCTAGCAGTTGTTTTTGCTTTGAAACATTTTTACCCATATGTGGCAAATGCTACCATAATGCTGGTTACTGATCATGCGCCTCTGAAGTCACTCATGCACATATCAGACCTTGTTGGACGACTAGCTGAATATCGAACGACCATACAGGCGTATGGAATGAAAATCGAATATCGTGCTGGAAAGCACAATACACTTTGTGATTTTCTGAGTACCCAGTAACGGATGTAAATTCGATTCAAATTAGTTCGTTACCTACACTACAAGAAATCCAACAAAGTCAAATACAATCGCAATATAAAGGCCTCATACAGTTTCTCTCTGAAGAAATTGAAGACGAAGAAAAGGTTTTCTGAACAACTCGATAAGTATTCCATCTTCAATGATATTAGGTTGGTGCAAAAATAATGCGCGTTTTTCGCTGCTTCATCTTCAGTGCTGAAAACTTCCGGTGTTTCTCATCATTGATATGAGAAGTTGCACATGGTTTTGTAGCAAATGTCATGGCCTTTTCAAATATCTCATGCATTTTGAGCGAAGTTCATGTTTTTGGCGAATTTTCAGTTGTGGAACGAAAGGCGCCAAAACAAGTTTTTTGCCAAACTCTTTTCAGCGAGCTAATACTCGACGGCATCGCAGCAGGAATCGCTCAGAACACCACCATAGTTTTGGCGAAGGTAGTGTGAGCGAATGCATTCCGCCGAGCTGCTCCCGGATTTTTCGGCTTGGTGTGCTTGCTTCGAAAGTTAGGAATGTCGCATAGGTCTTCCTGGGGTTTGCAACCCCCAACTGATGACAATTATCAAACAGCACCCATCCAAAACAACATATTTGGTTTCGCAGAACATTGCCGGTGATTGTTGTCAGACCATCCCTCCCTTCAGTACAAATAGGAGGATGAAAAGCTCGACGAGTTGATGTTGCGCATACTGAATGAGTACCACATTGATCCTCATTGAGAGGTGTGCTTCGCACCTTTGTAGTGAAAAAATTGCGACCAAACAGTCGGTTGCTTAGTGACCAAATATGAAGTATAGACCCTCTTCGACAAAATGAGGTGCCTTACTCAACAGTTGGACGAGGAACATGCACTGAAATACTCCCAGAAACCGAAGCAACACCAAAATAAGGTCACGGCGACTTTGTGGTGAACTGCTGCCAAAATTGCTCACTGCAGCTCATTCATTCTTCCCAATCTGGTAAGTGGTTTCAAGACGTAAATGAATTAAATTAGAAACCTCACGGTGTGACC
The DNA here is from genome assembly GCA_037903475.1 of Ancylostoma caninum. Taxonomy (NCBI): domain Eukaryota; kingdom Metazoa; phylum Nematoda; class Chromadorea; order Rhabditida; family Ancylostomatidae; genus Ancylostoma; species Ancylostoma caninum. The sequence goes on from JBAJFG010000019.1 coordinate 2,068,743, forward strand.
CCAGCGTTGCTCAATAAAATGGATTCTTCACTCCTACACAGTACCGTCCAGGCACACCCTGCACAACAGATTCCTCACAGGTTCGAGCAACTGAGCTAGGAAGTTCGGACTCCTATATCATAATCAGCAAGCTTCTCGCTCACTGACTACCGCTTCCCCGTGAACCTGGACTACTTCTTCCGGGAGAATTTTCTCGAAGACTAAAGTGATACCAAAACTGCCCTCCGGAAGTTTGTCGATTCTAGAAGGTCCTGTCAGAAATGCACGGTAGCAGTAGAACGTCTGTTTTATTGCTAAAGATTTGCGGATTACAACATTTCTAAGCCTATTGAAAAAGATCGATTTTGAAAGGAGTTATGAGGTTCGGAATCAAAGGCATGAAAACGCGCATTATTTTTGCACCAACCTAATACTTTGTATTCTAATTTGCATGATTCACCAAAACTGCTTGTACCTGATCGAAACGTGACAATCAGGATCATCGCAGTATTTCATGATAACCCATTAACCGGATCGCATCTTGGCATATGAAAAACTTGTAAGGCAATTTCTTTCGAATACTTTTGGCCTAAAATCTACAACGACATAGCCAAATTCGTAAAGACTTGTTCCGTTTGTCAAAAAGTAAAAACACCTTCAGGAAACATCATTCGCGAAGAGTTAGGTTCCTTTCCCATACCTCAACGAACTTTTGAGCAAATCCACACTGTTATAATTGGTCCTCTATCACAGTGTGTCTACGGAAATAAGTTCATCTCCATAACCGTTTGCGCATTTAGTAAATTTGTAATTTGCACACCATTCCTTAACCAAACCACCGACATAGTGGTCAAAGCATTAGTAAATGATGTAATTTCGAAACATGGTATCCCGAAAGATATTGTTTCCGATCGAGGATCAAACTATACTAGCGATCTTTTCGCGCAACTCAATAAAACGCTAGGAATCTCTAACAATTTTACCACCAATTACAACCACAAAGGACTGGACAAATCTAGTTGAATCGAAAAACTAGTTAAAGTTATCACGGATTCATATACATCTTTGTGGCTTGATTTCTTCCAGCTGTTTTTGCTCATAACTGCAGTATTAATGACACTACAGGAAATAGCCCCGTCTATGTTGTATTCGGAAGGCACCCGATCACATGGTGTGATATTACTCACCAACTACCATTACGTCTCTCGTTCGCCACTGACAGCTTCTCCGATCACTTCCAAATGGCGTTGAAAACCACGATTATCGATGTTGGAAAGCAGATGGCCGAAAAGACGGTCAACTACAAGTTAGGTTACGACTTTCAACATAAACTCTATGCAAACGATATTTCTATTGGAGATTTTGTTCTGCTAAGGGACGATACCGTTCGCCCGGAATTCACAAACTAATGAAAGGTCCTTTCGAAGTAACCCAAATTACTCGACCTAATGTTACGATTGTCAGTGTTATGAGTTTATCTAGACCTCAGACTGTACATATTGACAGACTGAAATTGCATTATGCACGTCCAACGTCGGTTAGCATTTCCACCCAAAATCTACCCAACCATAATTCGCCGCCAACGGAAATGCCAAAAGACGTAGGACAACCTACAAGACGTTCTCAAAGTCTTCCGGATAAGCAAAACCCTTCCAGCCTTCCCAAAGAGCAGCCCGCTGAGAAGGATCAATAACCATTCAATCACGTTCCTAAGAACGATAATAGTTACCAGTCTGGCCGTCCGGCTAACGCCGGACTTCCAGACTGATGCTCGCTTCGCTCGCATACTGCACCGGTGTATATAAATGGAAAGGAAAGAGTGGTTTTTCTCCAAAGGAATGGGAAGAGAACACCGATACGAAAGGAAACAATGTACATCTAGGCGATTTAGATAGGAGGGTCCGCCGAAACAGGATAAGCGTACCCCTCATGCAGGAATAGACCCGCCTAGCGAATTCCTATTACTTGTGGAAGCCGGCGCACCCTTATCACACCGTTGGACCCGTCTCCAGGCGTTTCCCCACTTTTGGACGCCGGCGCACCCTTATCACACCCTGGGACCCGTTTCCAGGCTTCTCCCCACTTTTGGACGCCGGCGCACCCTTACCAAACCGTTGGACCTCACACCATTGGACCCGACTCCAGGCGTTTTTCCACTTTTGGACGCCGGCGCACCTTTATCACACCGTTGGACCCGACTCCAGGCGTTTCCCCACTTTTGGACGCCGGCGCACCTTTATCACACCGTTGGGCCCGATTCCAGGCGTTTCCCCAGTTTTGGACACCGGCGCACCCTCCACACCGCGGTGCACTCACCGCTCTCCACTTCTCCATCCTTTAGAGCTTCTCTTCATTCTTTGAACCTCACCATACCCGTCCCTATCATCTTGTTGACCTCGTTATCACCATCACTGGCCAATCAGGGAATTTCGTTTCTGACACACACACACACACACACACACACACACACACACACACACACACACACACACACACACACACACACACACACACACACGTGACAGACGAAGTAAGCCCGTTATTATAAGTCATGATTGTTAGTTTATTTATGGTAAAGTTTTGTTTCATTTTTTTACAGGAGTAAGTTCTTCGAATTGGCGGTTCAAAGAATATCAGTAGTGGAAAACAATCCTTCTTTTTGATTGATTCGCCCATATGCTGAATGAAAACCGGTGTGCAATGCTAAATTCAGCGTGTGGAAATCGCTGAATTTTCATTTTTTAAACAACAGTCAGTTTACGCTAAGCTATAGTCGGAAGATCTAGTATTGTCAAATAATCAATGTAAGAACATAAAACATAAAACTTATATTGGATTTAAGATTTTCTTCGCTGTACTTTTTTTTGCTTTCGTCCATCATGACTTATAATAACGGGCTTACTTCGTCTGTCACGTGTGTGTGTGTGTGTGTGTGTGTGTGTGTGTGTGTGTGTGTGTGTGTGTGTGTGTGTGTGTGTGTGTGTGTGTGTGTGTGTGTGTGTGTGTGTGAAACGAAGGCGTGGCCTAGAGTGAAGAAAATGTTCTACACCGGGTCCACTGTTGCTGTAGGAGTGCGCCTGCGGCTAAAAGTGGGGAAACGACGAATTCAACGGTGTGATAAGGGTGCGCTGGCGTCCAAAAGTGGGGAAACGCCTGGAGTCGGGTCCAACGATGTGATAAGGGTGCGCCAGCGTCCAAAAGTGGGGAAACGCTTGGAGTCGGGTCCAATGGTGTGATAAGGGTGCATCGGCGTCCAAAAGTGAGGAAACGCCTGGAGTCGGGTCCAACGGTGTGATAGAGGTGCGTCGGCGTCCAAAAGTGGGGAAACGCCAGGAGTCGGGTCCAACGGTATCCACAAGTAATAGGAATTCGCTAGGCGGGTCTATTTCTGCATGAGGGATACGCTTATCCTGTTTCGGCGGACACTCCTACCTAAATCACCTAGATGTGCATTGTTACCTTTCGCATCCGCGTTCTCTTCCCATTCCGTTTGTGTCTGAATGAACCACTCCTTCCTTTCCGTTTATATACACCGGTGGACCCTTATCACTTGAATTACCACAACAACCAGTTGAGCCTAAATCATTTCAAGATAACAATTGCACTGAATTGGTTACACTCAGTTCTTCACGCCACTATCTTCGCTCATATGGAAGGGTATAACTTCGTTCATATGGGGGAAAGCTACCACCTACGGGATCAAGGGTTTCTCAGGAAAACGATAGAACTGCGTGAAAGGATGCAGATTTTATCAATCCATCTACACTTTTGTGTTTGCTTTCAACGTGCAGTATGCGATCGAAGCGAGCATCAGTAGAACTCTGCAAGTCCGGCGTTAGCCGGACGGCCAGACTGGTATCACATATGTACCATTCAACACATCGACAAAAAACATCACATGTCAGACCCATAACTCAGAGTTGAAATGTCTGTATAACTACTCCCGCCCCACCTCCTCCTGTCATACAAGATTTCCACACGTGAGCTCTCCATCGGAATCCTTCCTCTCCACACCACAACACCCACGACAACTACTCCGATCCATTTCGTCTACGCTCGAGGACGAGCTCCACACTTTGGGGAGAGTGCAGTTGTGGGTCGCAATCACGTGTAGTGGTTCACCGAAGCGGCTCTGCTCTGGAGCATACCGAAAGGGTTCAAACCATCCGATCACTGCCTTCGCTTTTTCTCAAGGCTCGAAGACGAGCTTTTCCTAGGAATGGGGATGTCAGGATGCAGCCCACGCATCCTCTTTTTATCTTCAACTCCCCGCCTCCGAGCATGTGTAACGCCGGAGGCGGGTCCGAAAGAAAGAGAGAGAGAAGAGCTGGCTCCCCCCAGGATGGTCGCATCCATCCTTCCCCACCCACTTCCATATAACCATTAATCTAATTCTTTATATATAATAAATCCTATAAAATCAGCTGTGTACACAGTAGAACTTCCATCCTATTCAGTTTCATCCTGTGATCCTGACACGTACCAACCAAGCGCGAACATTGAAGTCCTTTTCTGGGCATGTTAACAGTAAAAAAACTCACATAAAGTCACAACTCACATGAAGTCTTCGAGGATTCTAAGCCGTAACATCTGTGTCCGTCAAACGCTGTTGAGCTGTTCATTGTTCATGACATTCTCAACGTGAAAGGCGCAGATCCCACGAACATCTCCAGCCACTTTTCAGCAATTTCAAGTAAAACTGCTGAACGGAAAATGTTAGGCACACAATAATAAGCAAAAGAATAGATGCAATAAAATGAAATGATGATTACAATAAAACGAGATGATGAGTTTTGCGAAGTAAGTTTTTTCTTGAACTCTAATGCTTGAGTAACTTTTTGTTACTGTGCTAAGAATAGGAGATTAAAAGAGCTTCGAAATGTATAGGATACACGGCATGAAATTTGCGGATGAGTGTACGAAACTTTGGAAGTTCTGGCTAGTTCTGGCATGAACCTCAGATGGTCGCCGCGTCCACACTTTCTAGCGTTCCGTATTGGAGGGTTGGTCAAGAAAAGTCTTCTTTTATAGACAAAATGAAAGAAAAAAAATGAAATGTCTTGCTAGAAATGTTTTGCTATTTTATCTCTCTGCACACACAAAGGTAATTTTATTAAGAATCCACAGAAACTAGGGGGACCTTGCCGATGGACACATCGCCCACGGTGTCAGTGATAAGGGTTGACCTGTTCTAGCCACAGCTCTCCATTGAAGTGGGCCGAAGCAATAGATTCACCTATTACAGTCCACTCAGGGCGTTTACTACAATGAAGAGTTTCTCGCCAGCAAAGACAATCGAGGGAATAGCTCCAACATCTGCCTGCGAAAATTCCTCCTGTTCTTTCTTACAGTATCGGATGAGGTGTAGGTTTTTTGAGAATGGTAACGATGGATGTTTAGCTTCTCCCACACAATTTCCGTATGGTCTGCGGACGATTCTCATCTCTGTCTCCAATTTGCGCAAGGAATCTACGGTTTTCTGTCGATCTTGCTCCGACTAACCTTCACTTCCTTAGGGGTGGCTGTAGCAAGAAGATGTCTATCCTCTTTATTCTCATTGTTTTCGAACTCTTTGAAGATTTGTATTGCATCTTGAAGCTCTCGCCATGTGCGCCATAGACCTTCAATGTCGACGCAGTTAAATAATGACAGTGCACATGACGTTGGAAGCAACCACCTCCAGATAACTATTACTTGGGAATGTAAAATAAGGAACTAATGGGAAAATGAGAAGAGAACGCGAAAAAATATGAAAATCCCGCAGAAATAGGGGTGGGTGGGTAATTTTCGTTGTAGAAGTTGAGAATCCCGCTTCTCGGCACCATCTTTCGCGGTGAGTTCAGTGTGCCCACTCAGGCATCTCCCACAAAACCATGCAGGTAGTAGAATCGACCACTGGAAACTAGCGTCTCGCAGTTGTCAGGTGTCTCAATGGATACTCGGAATCCTCAAAAAAAAAAAACAGGGACCACGAGCCTTTCTGAATTTTTAAAGAAACCATACGTATAATTATGATAAGGACCTCGCGAAGATTCTCCCTACAAAAAATGACGAAAACGATTCTAAGTTGAGACATCACCTTAGCAAGCTTACAATGATAGTGACAACCGCTCTTCACCACCAGGCACTATATTCCTTTGGAATCTACTTGTGTTAATTAAGTAACCATAATATCTTCTTCTTCATTCGTTTCTTTGCATTATATCGGCGTAATAAATGAAAATAAAAATGGTGAGTATGCCTTTGAAAAGTTTTTAACCCTTGATCTTTGCTCAAGTTTTATTCAAAGCCCTGACTCGCTCTTAAAACTTTCCTTGATTCCCACATTTCTTGTTGGAATCAGAAGGCAATTATCCGAAGTTGATTCGGACCAGCTTGTTCCGAAATGGCTTTGAAGAAAAATCATGTCCATGGTGTTGCTGATCGATCAACCCTCTCGATTTTTCCACTTAGAAGTTTGTCTGCCGTTTTCTCCAGCTGGGCTTGCCTTTTTTTGTTATATGAGGAGCACAGTAACTACATATTGCGCTATATCACAACATCTATTTAATGAACCAAGAAAACGATACAACTTCATAATTCCTCGACTAGATGATTATGCAATTCCAATCACGAGGGATCAGTTTCCGTCTCCCATGGTTCACCTTCGAATGGAGATTTACTGGGAACCTTTTCCTGAAATTACCAGGGATAAGTAACCTCAAAAGTGCCAATATTTTCACGTATACAGTCGCGGCAAAAAAGATATGATCAGCGCCATTTTGAGAAGAGAATTTTTTGTTACAACTCACTCCTATATTGAGTTTTCCAAATGAAATTTGGGTATGTTGAAGCCCTATGGGTGCTTCCAACCAGCAGCTTATCTGGACAGAAACTCAATTTTAATGGCTTTATTAAGCCCAAACATCAATTTCCTCAGCTTCTTTCGATTTCGTTCAATATCTTCACTACCACCTTTCGAGAAAAATGAAGAGTTGATACAGACTAAGCACGTAAATGACCATTTTTTCCATCAGGTGTCATTGCTGCACTTTCCTTTGCTGCTCAAATGCGTAGACCAAAATAACTGATCGAATTTAACAAAAAATCCGTTTTAATGTATCTAATGAATATTGGCTGGGTTACAGTTCCTATTTCAATGTCAACATAGTTGTTGGTAGTGGATATCATAGAAATACTCACCGTCGGAACGGTTGTCTTTTGTTCGAGTTCATTGAAAACTCTTTTTTTTTCAATTTTTCGAACTTTTTGGTAACCACACTTTTTCATGTAAAGGGAATAACTACAGAACACGACTATTACAGCAAAGTACTCACTCGAGATACAATTTAGATCAAGTTTTCTGCGAATCGAAATGAGAAACGATACAGATGAGGAACCATCGCGCTGATGAAAATGATGAATTTGGACTTAGAACACGAGAGTTCTGTTTGAAAGCAGTTTGCTTCAATGCTACGCAGCGCGAAGAAAGAGTACTTCAATCCGCATCACATCCTAAAATTTCGGCAGAATTGCTCAGTCCCAAGTTGAGTTATAATGAAAAGATCGCCCTTCGGCAGTGCCACTGATCATATCTTTTTGACCGCGACTGTATTTTACAGCGTAACAATGACTGTTGTAAACAAGTCAACACACCAGAGGTAATGGACCATGGCTAACAGAAACGAAGACAGGAGAACCGGTTTTGAAGTGCTCTGCTTGCTTCAGGGCTTCCTCCTTCAACAGGTCGAGCATTTTTCCTTCACCCTTCAGTTTGTCTTCCATTTTGCTTCCTTTCCTCTCCTGGTCTCGAATGGTCTGTAAAGAGAACAGTATACAGTGGCTACAACGTGGACTATTTGGCACGGCTACATAGTTACAATTTTGAAAAGCAATGTTTTTACTACATTTCAGCTCTTTAACGGACATTTGGAACCAAGTTTGAGTGGGTGTTGAGGCTAAATGTATACATCCTTCAGTTAACTTACCCAAGGGATAATTTCAATTCAAACTGAGTCAGCAAGCAAAACCTCAGTTTCGTCAATTCTTCTAAGAATCTGCCTAACTTTCCTTGCATGTATACGCAGGAGAGAAGAATGATTTGAGATTGATTTATGTGATTTGAGGGCACTGTCTCAACTCAGAATCGTTTGTTCCCGAGATTTTCATAATTAAGGGCTCTCTAGGGGACCTCTTCTACAATAGTACACATTATTCCTCAGAGAGTGAGAAGGAGAATGATGGCGTGTGAGCAGAGAGAATTTTCAGTCCGACTGGGTCGCGCGAGGGACCATTTTTCCGGGTGTTGCTCTTTACCGAGCAATTCGAGAAAATTTAGTCATACTATAGTACTAGTCAACCCAAAAAGCCCGTAGTTTCATTAGTTGAGTTGCCTCTTCTAGACATCAACCACTTGCATGGAAATTTGAAGACAACCGTACGTAAAATTCGAATTGTTCTTCTCAAAAACTAGCCTTTCCGAATATGCAAGTATTTTCGGCCATGCCAATTTCGGCTACACTTATTTCGGATGGAAGCATCGAATTATTCCTACGACCACGAAAACTGTGTAGTTTTTCGCCAAAGATGGACGTTCTTCGTGTTGGCATGGGACCGCAAGCCTGGCTGAAGTACGAACCAGTCACTATCAAAGAATCGGAAGAGAAAAGAACAACTGGGCAGAACTGCAGCAGAACTACCGAAAACCAGTGGTTGTATACCAACTCTCTGAGGTTCGAAGGCAGCCCTCACAGAAATTCCGCTATCACAGAATTTGCTGTACTCAGTAGTATTAGTAGTACAGTATTCACTCTCGTCAAATCCTATGAAGAAAGTCGTTCCAATGTCACAAGTTCAGCCCGTTTGCGAAGAATGGACGAGTTGCCCGTTTTGAAATGGAGGGAGGTGGGAATGGAGGCAAGTCTATCCTAAAGCTAGTAGGTGCGTGCAAAAATCCTGGTGCTATTTCACCGTTCCACGTCGTTTTGCTCCTTGCGTTTCCGATATCATGCGACGGTTTTCATGTATTCTGGTAGCCTGAAACATCTGCTACCTATGCCACTTTTGGCTCGGGTCTACGTCACAGCGTTGCTCTGTTTAGTGTATAAAACCAACGCTATGAGCTGTGCAATAATTTCGGGAGTTGCGCTTCATGAAATCAAATCGATACGATCAACAAGAGGAGCGACCCATAGCATCAGTAATGTGTTTGCGGAGGGTATGTTCCCTGGAATGCTAGATGCTCGAGGGTTCGTAGGAACTCTTAGCGGATGAGTGCCTGGAAAATGCTTCACAAGCTGGTCAGAGTTTGGTCTTCACAGAGGCGCGAAGGAAGAGCAGTTTGAACCCGACCCTATGCAAAGTGCGCAGGGCATTACGAGGAATTTAGTCAACAATGTCTCGTCACTTAAAAAAGTCGGTATGAAGGGGAAGGTGAGTAGATGGATTTTGCGTGAGTTGGGCGAAGAGCACCAACATCCACAGTAACAAGTCCGCAGATATTCGGCCTTGAGATTTTCTAACAATTTGTTTCATGGAAGAATTGTTATAGTTGATAGAGATCGGGCTATGTACGGAAATAGGAGGAGGTCATCCCAAAGTCGAGGCTCCCGCACCCACCTAAAAAATGGCCGAACCATCGCTACCTTCTTCAAAAAAAAATTGACATTTCGTGGTCGACGCGTGAGTCATCTGCAAAGAATTTTTTTGAAACGAATGCACAATAATCGCCCAATAGTACGCTTCTTTCCCTATACTTATAATGGGAAAGCTTTCAACCATAGGACCAACACAGGCGGAATTATGTGGTCTAATCTGGCTGTGGAATAACGTAACAGCATGTTGCAGTGTCAACCGTATAAAGAATCAGCCATTCGTGCTTCGAAATTCTAACCTAACCTGTGTTACGTATTATTGTATTACTCGTTGGACCTGTCCCTAACAGACTACCCCCATTTCAACCTTCTATGGCTTTACCTCCGCTGTAAAACTTTCAATGAACACACCTTAATGAACGTGTGCCATTATTAGGAGTGTAAACCTGTCATATTCTTAGTTTCTGGAAAAATCTTATTGTGCCATATTGGCAACATTACGGAGATGCCAATGCTTTGTTCCCAACAAAATTGCTGACTTTGAGCCAAGTTATGGCATTTTGAAAAATTAGGTGCAAGTGCCCCGGAACTTTGCACGCACCTGATACAATTACAATGCATCGGAGTCCGATCCGGTCGAATTAACAAGGATAAGAATTAACACACTTCTTCTTATCCGACCGAATCGAACCCCGATTCCCTACAAACATAGCTTAACACACATAACGGACAATACGACCAACCGGTGGGTCGTACGGGAAGTTACGTAGAGGACAATACGACTCACCGGTGGGTCGTATCCGTTTTATCCCTTTCTCTTAGGTGGAGCTCCCTCAAATTCTGCCCCTAGGGGTTATTCTACCCGGTGAACACGGAAATGGCATCCATTTTGTACCATAACTGTGGCACTGTAGGATTACTGTAGTCATACTGTAGATGCTGTTGATGTATTTTCTCACAGCGTCTACAGCAAATTTGAACTTTGGGGTGACTTGACGTGCTGAACATAAATACGCCATCAGTCCTGCATTTTTTATCCATTTTTTACCGTGGCGCAGTACAGTAGGGTTACCGTAGCCATACTGTAGATGCATTTTGTTCACCAAATTCAGTGAAACTTTGGCAGGTGGGGGTTTGTGACATGCTGAACACGAATTTGAGATCCATATTCGAGATAGGTGCCATAGTCGAGTTCAGAGTGTAAAATAACCCCAGTGTCGGACAAATTCTAATGAACAACCTTCCCTACAGTTCCTACAGTATGATCACAGTAACCCTGTAACATGTAGTGAAGCGATACGGTAGACAATGGATTTCATATTCTTAATCCGTATGTGAAATAACCCTCCTGCGCAAATTTTGGTTGAATTCTGATAGAAAAAGGTCTTTCGACAGTTTCTACAGTATACATACAGTAACACTACAGAATTGTTTTACCAAGTGAAATAGATGGCATAGTTGTGATCAGCATGTCAAATATGGCTTAATTCTCGCAAAACCGGTGAGGAACGAGCGCAAACTCGCGTTGGTCCAAAGTGGCCCTGAGCGGAAAATCTGCGTTGTCGCGAATGTGTTGAGGAAAGAGAGTGACTGTAAACGAAAACATTCACTTCATGCTAGAACTTGCCCTGCTTGAACGAAATGTAATCTCTTTAGGCCCATGGCATACTTCACAGTGACACCGTCGCCGTGAAGGAAATGAGCGGAAATGATGAGGAAAAATAATATTATTTCTCACATCTTTACAGCTTACGTGGAATAGCGTGCTGGCATAGGAGCAATTGTGCGAGGGAAAAATTGTGCGATTGTGTTTCATTAGTGGAGAACGGTCGCAGCGCAGCGTCGCTGTGTAGTGTGCCATGAGCCTTATATCTCGAGGATGGCGGTATCTACGACGGTGCAACTTTCACAGAATTGTTGGAACAACTGCTGAGGATCCAAAACGGTCAAAAACTACGAAGATTTCCGTGGTTGTTGGCTTCGAAGAGCCTTCGCCTGAAGCCCCCAGGATCGCATACACATCAAACATAGGAATGCGACTAGAAGAAACCTCGTCCCTACATAACAAGTTTGTATCGAAAGTATAAAGACACCTAAGTCTTGTCCGTAAAGAGGCTCGCATCCTTTTAATCGGTCTATTTACTTCACTGGATCCAACAAATCAAGAGACCCCGCAGTTCCACTCAGTACTTCAACCCATATAATTTTAAGCTTTAAGGAAAAAAGTTGGAGAATTTGTGTAATTATACGTAATTAATTCTTTCGATAATTCTTTGTATCAAAGGCAGCACCCACGAAAAAACTTGTCACTCAGATTTTAGCGCAATCCTGCTTTTCTTACTATGGGGACAATGGGCGAAGTGGTAAATTTTGCCGGAACTCATACCAATATGGTCCTCGGATGCTTCCAATTTTCTGCATTATAGCAGGATGGCCGAGTTACTTGAATGGAGTAGGTCAAGGAAGTCAATAAAGTTGTTCTTATTGCCAAAATAGCGTTGTCCTCATTTCTTGGCGCAACTAGATATTCGACAATTTTTCAGCTTTTCTGAAGGAGAAAAAAAGCAAAACGAAAAGGTAAGGAATGTTTACTACGGAGACCTACCTCAAGAAAAGAAACAGTACTTTGAGTTAAATGTAAAGAGCTAACAAACAGGGTTTTTCATTCTTCCTTTTCTTTTGTTTGGGATAACCAATACTATCCCTTACACATTCTTTATGCATAAGGGAGGGCCACACCTCCAAATAAAGATAGGGATTAGTACTGATGGGTAATACAAGCGGAAAATGGCAGGAGGGGTTAGTTTTCCGTGACCCCATTACTAGTTGTTCCGCAAGGAACAAACCAGGGAGCGCCACCCCCTAGTAGCAGCCCTACTAAACCTTCGGGAAACTCCTCATTTTCCGGGACAGGCCACTCACCTCTTCGGTCTCAAAACTATAAATACTACACTACTAATCGCCTTACCAAAAGTAAGGCAGGAGCCAATCAATATTATTTGAAGGATTTTGGAAATCAGTATATAGGATCTGAATGTTCACGAGGATGCAGCATATGCTCATTAATTAAATTTGATAACAGCATAATTTCCAACGTTACCAGACTAAGAATTAACACTTATAAGAATATTAATTGCAATTGCCAAACTAAAGGAGTCGTGTATTTTATCACATGTGATAACTGCAAGCTACAATATGTGGGTGTAACCAGCAGAGCTTTAAGATATAGAATCAGGGAACATCTCTATTATATTAATCACAAAAGGAAGTTTAATCCTCTTTATACACACTTTCATGAATGTGGTAATAATATTACTATAGACATTTTAGACTCTTCGGAAGAGAACGCAGATAGAAGTATACTACTAACAAAAGAGCTTTTTTGGATTAAACTCCTCATGACCCCTATTCCTTTTGGACTTAAGGACAATATAAAAGGCTACGGAAATATAAGTGATATTACCAATCCTCTAAATTACAAATCTAATCATCCATTCTATTCCTTAACAGTAGTTAAAGAAAGAAGTAATAGAGGAAAAAAGAAAAATAATATAAAGGATAAAAAGGATAGAAACAAAAATAAGTTAGAAGGCTTCATTAAAAACATTGTGGATAATGATATAACAGATGGATTAGATGCTAAACAACTCTATACAAAGTTAAAGTCTCTCGATAAGACTTCTATAAACACTCTGCTACGGTTATCCACATCATTAGAATTTATAAGAACTATAAATGATAAAGTAAGGTTTATGTTTCTATGCCTGCTATGCCATTTCTACTTTGAGAAGGAGGATAAACAAAAAGTATCTAATCCAAAAAAGTTCATAAACATCAAAGTTAATTACATTTCAGATATATTTGAAGCAATTAATTGGAAAAATATATTCAATAGCAGAGATATAAAAACAGTTACAGTAGGCAATAAAATTAGTGATTATATACCAATTAGGGTAGTTTACACATACGATAACTCTATTTCTAGTCAAATATTTGACTATAACAAAACATTAAAAAGCCTTATTAATGAAAATTTGCATGAGATAGTCAACAACGATTGTATTTGTGAAAAAGCTAATAAAAAATATAGTAGATACATAAACGAACAACATAGGCATGTAATAAAGGGAATCTGGAAATTATTGAAGACAAACGGTTACGTAACGTTCTTAAAAAGGTACCAAATATAGGCATATAAAAACTGCAAATAGAGAAAAAATTAAGAATGAGTATAATAGAGTTAAGGAAGAGGTTACTAAAAAATTATCTAGTAAGTACAATCTTAAAAAAGATGTACAAATAAAACTGGAAAAATATTTCATTGATAGATATAGAAGAAAAATTAAACCATTACTCACTTACAATAATATAAGTGGCAGTCAGCATATATATCAGTTAAAAAATGTTATTAAGCAATATCAAAAACAATTTATAATATGCCACATACAGGTATTGATGAATGAAATGGGAATGAGTTACGATTCAATAAGCAAAAAATATATAGTTAGCGAACAAAACCAAACATATAAGTTCCTGCCCAATGCAAATAAAGAAGCTATTATATTAAAACATAAATTCTTTTGTATACGTAATCAATATAAAATAATTAATAATTGTAATCTACCTGCGATATATATGTTACCAAAGTTACACAAAAATCCTATAAAGTTCAGGTTTATCACAGGGGCTTACAATAGTAGCATAAAACCGTTAGCTCAAGATCTTCACTTTATTTTTACATTTATCAAAAACGATTTCATTAGGTATACGCAAGCAACAAGTTATAGGAATCACTGTATAAAATCATATTGGTCTATTAATAATATTAATATAGCTAGCGAGATAAACAACATAAAAAATGATAATATTAAGTTATATTCAGCTGACTTCACCGACATGTTTACTAACTCAAAACATGATGCTATCATTACAAGTATTAAAACATTACTGGACATATGCTTTAAAAACGCTAGTAAAAACTACATTGCTAGTAATGGGTTTCGAATATTTTACACAGATAGTACAGAAATGGAAAGATACAAACTATATAGACGAGAAGATCTAATATACTATGTGGACTGTTTGCTTAGGAATAGCTACTGTGTTTTAAGAGAATCCATATTCAAACAATTGAAAGGTGTCCCACAAGGAGGCAACTTTAGTCCCTTACTAGCTGATCTTACATTATCAGTGATGGAATTTAATTATGCAAAAAATGTTAAAAACGTCAAAGATAATTTGTTCATACCGTTTAGATACATGGATGACCTACTAATTGTACATAATAAAGAAGAAAAAGACATAGACATTATACTTGGACAAGTATATGAAAATAAATTGGAATTGAAAGTTAAGTAGCCGCTATACTCCTCGAGGAGTATAGCACCTTGCGTCGCCGTCCCCGGCGACGGCGGCCGCCAATGTTGGCGACCCCTCACAATCGATACGCACCGGCGCCGCAGTCGCCAACATTGGCGGCCGCCGATCGCCAATGTTGGCGACCAGTCGATACGCACCGACGTCACAGTCGCCAACATTGGCGGCCGCCGATATTGGCGATCGCCAGTAGCCGGCGACGGCGGCGGCCGCCGCCGCTCCGCCCACAATCAATGCGTATCGGCCTCACAGTCGCCGGCGACGGCGACCCAAGGTGCTACAGTCCTCGAGGACTATAGCGGCAGTGTTACACATAAAAATCAATATGAATGTAATTACCTAGATCTTACAATAAAAGTTATTGATGGATATGTACATACTAATCTTTATAATAAAACAGATGATTTTGACTTCAAAGTCATACGCTTTCCACATTTCAGTTCGTTCATAACTACTGGGGTTAAGAAGTCCACCATATACACGGAAACGCTTAGGATAACCAAAGTATGTTCCTCGTTTGAACATTTGGTTGGTAAGGTTAAAACATTAATTAAAATACTAAGGGACAGCAACTATCCAGTGGACATATTATTTATAAACCAGTCTGGCCGTCCGGCTCACGCCGGACTTCCAGACTTCTATTGGTGCTCGCTTCGCTCGCATACTGCACATTGAAAGCAAACACAAAAGTGTAAATGGATTGATAAAGTCTGCATCCCTCCGCGCAGTTCTATCGCTCTCCTGAGAAACCCTTGATTCCATAGGTGGTGGCTTTCCCCCATATGAACGAAGTTATGCTCTTCCATATGAGCGAAGTTAGTGGCCGTGAAGAATTGAGTGTAACCGATTCAGTGCAAATGTTATCTTGAAATGATTTAGGCTCAACTGGTTGTTGTGGTAATTCAAGTGATAAGGGTCCACCGGTGTATATAAACGGAAAGAAAGGAGTGGTTCATTCAGACACAGACGGAATGGGAAAGGAACACGGAAACGAAAGGAAACAATGTACATCTAGGTGGTTAGGGTAGGAGAGTCCGCCGAAACAGGGTAAGCTTACCCCTTATGCAGAAGTGGATCCGCCAAGCGAATTCCTGCTACGTGTGGAAGCCGGCACACCCTTATCACACAATTGGACCCGACTCCAGGCGTTTCCCCACTTTTGGACGCCGGCGCACCCTTATCACACCGTTGGACCCGACTCCAGGCGTTTCCCCACTTTTGGACGCCGGGGCACCCTTATCACATCGTTGGACCCGACTCCAGGCGTTTCCCCACTTTTGGACGCCGGCGCACCCTTATCACACCGTTGGGCCCGACTCCAGGCGTTTCCCCACTTTTGTACGCCGGCGCACCCTTATCACACCGTTGGACCCGACTCCAGGCGTTTCCCCACTTTTGGACGCCGGCGCACCCTTATCACACCGTTGGGCCCGACTCCAGGCGTTTCCCCACTTTTGGACGCCGGCGCACCCTTATCACGCCGTTGGACCCGACTCCAGGCGTTTCCCCTCTTTTGGACGCCGGCGCACCCTTATCACACCGTTGGACCCGACTCCAGGCGTTTCCCCACTTTTGGACGCCGGCGCACCCTTATCACACCGTTGGACCCGACTCCAGGCGTTTCCCCACTTTTGGACGCCGGCGCACCCTTATCACACCGTTGGACCCGACTCCAGGCGTTTCCCCACTTTTGGACGCCGGCGCGCCCTTATCATACCGTTGGACCCGACTCCAGGCGTTTCTCCTCTTTTGGACGCCGGCGCACCCTTATCACACCGTTGGACCCGACTCCAGGCGTTTCCCCACTTTTGGACGCCGGCGCACTCCTACAGCAACAGTGGATCCGGTGTAGGACATTTTCTTCACTCTAGGCCACGCCCTCGAATTTCGTTTCACACACACTGACACACACACGTGACAGACAGACTAAGCCCGTTATTATAAGTCATGATATAAGATTATGGAACACACGAGCAAAATTAAAACACTTATTAATAACATAATAGAAGAACTTTAACATGCAAGTATTAGGTATTACTTACTAATTAGCATACTACCTTGGTATACAAGGTATGTAAGTATACTAACATATATATATATATATATATATCAGTGGCGGACGCAGGGGGGGCGGGGGGGGGCGCGCGCCCCCCCCCGAGAATGGGTCGCCAAATTTTCGAAATTACTTTACAATACAAATAAAAATCTTGTGTTAGTTTATTTTTAATTGTTTATTTTTATTATTATTTTTAATATATTTTTTATTTATTGTTTATTATTATAATTAATATTATTATTAATTTTATTTTCCGTCTGGGTCCCCAAAACGGCGGAGACCCCACTTTTCTTCCCACGCCCCCCCTCCCGCCCACTTTCTGCGTCCGCCACTGATATATATATATATATATATATATATATATATATATGTATGTATATACAATACCGCCCATAGTTTTTGCGAAAAAATCGGGTGGCGACGGATTAATCGTTAACAAACCGTCGCCGTACTGTAACTCCTTTCAAAATGAAGCTTTTCCAAATCTGAGCACACCTTCGGATTGCTCATCGAAATTGGAATTGAACAGTATATAAAATTACTTGAACTTTGACTTCGAAACATTTGTTTTTTTCAAAAAATTGAAAATTTTCCAGAATTTCAGCAATCAGGTCAGAATCTGAAAAAACGTTAAAAACCGAGAATTGAGCAAAATTCAATGACCGTGTTCAGAAGCCTCAATCCTCAATTATTTCCTCGGTTTTTGACGTTTTTTCAGATCTTGACCTGATTGTTGTGATTGCTGAAATTCTGAAAAATTTTCACATTTTTGAAAAAAAAAAACAAATGTTTTGAAGTCAAAGTTCAAGTAATTTTATACACTGTTCAATTCCAATTTCGATGAGCAATCCGAAGGTGTGCTCAGATTTAGAAAAGCTTCATTTTCAAAGGAGTTACAGTACTGCGACGGTTCGTTAACGATTAATCCGTCGCCACCCGATTTTTTCGCAAAAACTATGGGGGGTATTGTATATATATGTATAGATATCAGTGGCGGACGCAGGGGGGGGGGGGGGGGGGGGGCGCCCCCCCCCCCGAGAATGGGTCGCCAAATTTTCGAAATTACTTTACAATACAAATAAAAATCTTGTGTTAGTTTATTTTTAATTGTTTATTTTTATTATTATTTTTAATATATTTTTTATTTATTGTTTATTATTATAATTAATATTATTATTAATTTTATTTTCCGTCTGGGTCCCCAAAACGGCGGAGACCCCACTTTTCTTCCCACGCCCCCCCTCCCGCCCACTTTCTGCGTCCGCCACTGATAGATATATATACCAGTCTGGCCGTCCGGCTGACGCCGGACTTTCAGACTTTTCCTAATGCTCGCTTCGCTCACATGGCTTCATCCCTTCTTCATTCAAATAAAGTCACAGATATTCCACCTTTTGCTTTAATGTGTCCCACACCCTTTCCATTGGTTTTTCTCATGTAAAGATGCACTTATCAAAGAGGATTACCCTTCTCGAAGCAATTTTATCATTTGCTCAACTGAAATAGCTTTTTGTAACTATATATAACCGGTTCAACCTGGATTGACCGCAGAAAATGGTCTATCACCAGTCTGATCGTCCGGCTAACGCCGGACTTCCAGACTTCTATTGCTTGCTTCGGTCGCACACTGCACGTGGAAAGCAAACACAAAAGCGTAAATGGATTGATAAAATCTGTATCCTTCCACGCAGTTGTATCGCTATCCTAAGAAGACCTTGATCCCGTAGATGGTAGCTTTTCCCCATTTGAACGAAGTTATGCCCTCCCATATTAGCGAAGTTAGTGGCCGTGAAGTATTGAGTGTAACCAATCCAGTGCAAATGTTATCTTGAAATGATTTAGGCTCAACTGGTTGTTGTGGTAATTCAAGAGATAAGGGTCCACCGGCGTATATAAACGGAAAGGAGGGAGTGGTTCATTCCGACACGAAAGAAATGGGAAGAGAACACGGATACAAAAGGAAGCGATGTACATCTAGGTGATTTAGGTGGCAGGGTCCGCCGAAACAGGGTAAGCGTACCCCTCATGCAGAAATAGATCCGCCTAACAAATTCCCATTACTTGCGGAAGCCGGCGTACTCTTATCACACCGTTGGACCCGATTCCAGGCGTTTCCCCACTTTTGGACGCCGGCGCACCCTTATCACACCGTTGGACCCGACTCCAGGCGTTTCCCCATATTTGGACGCCGGCGCACCCTTATCTCACCGCTGGACCCGACTCCAGGCGTTTCTCCACTTTTCGACGCCGGCGCACCCTTATCACACCGTTGGACCCGACTCCAGGCGTTTCCCCACTTTTGGACGCCGGCGCACCCTTATCACACCGTTGGACCCGACTCCAGGCGTTTCCCCATATTTGGACGCCGGCGCACCCTTATCACACCGTTGGACCCGACTCCAGGCGTTTCCCCATATTTGGACGCCGGCGCACCCTTATCTCACCGCTGGACCCGACTCCAGGCGTTTCCCCACTTTTCGACGCCGGCGCACCCTTATCACACCGTTGGACCCGACTCCAGGCGTTTCCCCACTTTTGGACGCCGGCGCACCCTTATCACACCGTTGGACCCGACTCCAGGCGCCCCAGTTTTGGACGCCGACGCACCCTTATCACACCGTTGGACCCGACTCCAGGCGTTTCCCCACTTTTGGACGCCGGCGCACCCTTATCACACCGTTGGACCCGACTCCAGGCGTTTCCCCACTTTTGGACGCCGGCGCACCCTTATCACACCGTTGGACCCGAGGCGTTTCACGGCGTTTCCCCACTTTTGGACGCCGGCGCACCCTTATCACACCGTTGGACCCGACTCCAGGCGTTTCCCCACTTTTGGACGCCGGCGCACCCTTATCACACCGTTGGACCCGACTCAGGCGTTTCCCCACTTTTGGACGCCGGCGCACCCTTATCACACCGTTGGACCCGACTCCAGGCGTTTCCCCAGTTTTGGACGCCGCGTTGGACCCGTCTATCCCCACTTTTGGACGCCGGCGCACCCTTATCACACCGTTGGACCCGACTCCAGGCGTTTCCCCACTTTTGGACGCCGGCGCACCCTTATCACACCGTTGGACCCGACTCTAGGCGTTTCCCCACTTTTGGACGCCGGCGCACCCTTATCACACCGTTGGACCCGTCTCCAGGTGTTTCCTCACTTTATGAGGCACCGTTGCACATCGCTGGACCTTCTGGTCGACCATCTCTCTACCCCACTCCACCACACCATACCCGTTCTTAATCTTTTATATAATCTCGCAATCATCACCAATCACCATCACTGACCAATCACAGTGCGTGTGCACACGCACGCACAGAGTCACATAATGTCTGTAATACTAGCGCCCCTTCGGGACGCTAGAAAGTGGGGTGGGGCAACCACTTGAGGTATGTGCAGAAGCACCACACATGCGAAATGCTCAGGAAAAGAGCAAATAAGCAGAACTAATCATTAACTGAGCTCAAATACAAAATCCTTCTTATGAGTTGCGTATATTCTACGGGCCTGGCCGCCTCGTCAGGCTTCGAGTCTTCTCGCGATCCTAGCCTTCCTTCCCTGCAAATTTTTAATCACGCGCCTACATGTAAAGCTAATTTCCGATACAATGATACTACCTACTTTTTTGTCACATTTTTTACATGCCGATGGACCCGTTATGAGCGGCCACTTTCAACTCTGCGCAGGAGTATCTTTCACATGGCTTTAGCACTTGAACAACACTGTGTAGCTAATGCCGCGCGAATATCACCTGAAATGATTCAAGCTTCACGTTGCTGAGATAGTCCAACTGATGAGCTTCTGCTTCAATGTACAGGGAGGAGGAAGAGGGGGTCGACTGAGACACAAATGAGTGCGTAGCGTGCTCCTACTCCACCGGTAGACGTGCATCTTGATGTTTTCCCCACTATTGGGCCCCCTGCGGATCCATTCTCCATTCATGGACACGAATCCTAGCATTTTCCCTTAATGGGAACCCTGCAGACCCATACTCCATCCGTGGCCACGTATCCCGGCATTTTCCCCACTAATGAGAACCATGCGGACTCACTCTCTATGCGTGCACCCATATCCAGGCGCTTTCCCCACTTTTGGGCCAGGGAAGACCCATTCTCCATTCATGGATCTCTATCCTGGCGTTCCTCCCACTATTGGGCCAGAGCAGACCCAATCGATCGGTTTGACCCGTGTCCTAGCGCTTTCCCCAATATTGGGCCCCCTACGGATCCATTTTCCATCCATGGACACGTATCCTGATATTTTCCACACTATTGGGCCATGCGGACCCAATCCCCATCCGTGGACTCGTTCCCTGGCATTTCCCCACTAATGGGCTCCTGCGGACCCAGTCCCCATCGGTGGACCCGTATCCTGCCGTTTTCTCCACTATTGGGCCACCCTTTCTCGATCAGTGGACACCCATCCTGATGTTTTTGTGAACTACGGTGCTCCGGCACATCAGTCCGTCATCAGTGCACCCGCACTCTTTGTAAATCTTGAAAAAAAATGGAAGAAAGTTAGGAAATATTTAGAAAGTTTGATCAATTACACAACTGGTTCAAGAAAATGTCATAACAGCTTATAATGACGTGTTCTTCGTTCGTTCACCCTGTGTATTTGATTGTACTGCTCTTCTTAAAAACAGAAGAATCCTCAAGTTGCATAATCCCCACGGGACCTCAATAGTGAGAGGTGCGCAAGGAGCACATCCTACATAAGGAAACCGAGTGAATCCTATCGTTACGCCTCCACTCATCCTTTCGAAGTGATTCAAGTTCAGCATTCCAAGATTGAGTGCAGTTATGGACAAAGCTCCACCAGAGGGGCTACTCTGCTCCGTACATTGCTGCTATGCATCGTCAAATCGTTGTAAACACTGTCTCGCCCGGAGGGCTCGAGACCGCTAGCTGCTGGTCCCACCGCGAAATCCCGAATGCACCCGACTTCCACCACGTCTATGCACCTATGACGAAACATCGGCCGAATGCCCCGTCAGCTGCGCATCCTCGTGAGCCACACTCTATAATCGAGCCACGTCTAAAGCATGCGATCACGTGCTACTCCCCCTACGCCTGCGCTCTAGAAAATTTTGTTGCACTACCATGATTTATATAAGAGATATACAAAGTATATATATATATATATATATATATATATATATATATATATATATATATATATATATGACCTTCCATATACACATATCTGTGTACTCACATCGTTTCTTTGAGTATATTTACAAGTTCGTGTAGGAATAAGCGGAGGAATTGCGTGGGCATACAAGGTAGAACGATCAGGGACAGGAATGGGCCTTTTACATCGATGTTTAGCATGATTAGTTATACACAACACATTGATTACTATCAGTTATTGAAAGAATCAGTACATGCGCCTTTTATAATGACCTAGACAGTCCATTTATTCGATTGTTTATACTAGTGAAGGTTTAAGGACTAATAAGCGGCTCTTTCCAATCATTATCTAGCAGGCTTGTTGATGGGTAACCACACTTAAAGCAGTATTCGCTCAGTAATAATTGCGGCTCACATAGGATAGTGAACGCGCTCCATTTAGTATTGAATACTCAGCCGTAGCCAAAAGACAGGCGCACATTTACGGCCTAATTTATCAGAATTTAACTCTTTCGTTCCTTTCCTTTCATCTATTTCTTTCTTTCTCGTCTTTTCTTCTTTTGTTCTTCTTATTCTTTCTCATTCTGGTTTCTCTATCTTCTTCTTTCCTTTCCTTCTCTTTCTGTTCTCCTTTTTCGGTCCCCCTCTTTACTGAAGAGCCTCGGGGGGACCGGAAGATTGTGATTCGTTTAAAGGAAGAGGCGAAACGAATCACAATTTTCATTTCTTTAACAATAACCTTATTAACTTTCTTTCTTTTGTATTTAGGTGTTTCTTCGTCATAGTTACCTTTTTATTGCCCTGCTTGAACGAAATGTAATCTCTTTAGGCCCATGGCATACTTCACAGTGACACCGTCGCCATGAAGGAAATGAGCGGAAATGATGAGGAAAAATAATATTATTTCTCACACCAGTCTGGCCGTCCGGCTAACGCCGGACTTCCAGACTTCTATTGATGCTCGCTTCGCTCGCATACTGCACATTGAAAGCAAACACAAAAGTGTAAATGGATTGATAAAATCTGTATCATTCCACGCGGTTCTATCGCTCTCCTGAGAGGCCCTTGATCCCCTAGGTGGTCGTTTTCCCCCATGTGAACGAAGTTATGCTCTCCCATATGAGCGAAGTTAGTGGCCGTGAAGAATTGAGTGTAACCAATTCAGTGCAAATGTTATTTTGAGAAGTTTAAAGTTCAACTGGTTGTTGTGGTAATTCAAGTGATAAGGGTCGACCGGTGTATATGAACGGAAAGGAAAGAGTGGTTCATTCAGACACAAACGAAATGGGAAGAAAACACGGATACGAAAGCAAACAACGTACATCTAGGTGATTTAGCTAGGAGGATCCGTCGAAACAGGGAAAGCGTACCCCTTATGCAGAAATAGACCCGCGTAGCGAATTCCTATTACTTGTGGAAGCCGGCGCACCCTTATCACACCGTTGGACCCGACTCCAAGCGTTTCCCCACTTTTCGACGCCGGCGCACCCTTATCACACCGCTGGATCCGACTCCAGGCGTTTCCCCACTTTTCGACGCCAGCGCACCCTTATCACACCGTTGGACCCGAATCCAGGCGTTTTCCCATTTTTGAACGCCGGCGCACCCTTATCACACCGTTGGACCCGAATCCAGGCGTTTTCCCATTTTTGAACGCCGGCGCACCCTTATAACAGCGTTGGATCTGAATCCAGGCGTTTCCTCAATTTTGGGACGCCAGCGCACCTCTTCTCCAGCGACGGACCCGTTGCACATCGCGAGCCGTTCTGCTGACCACCTCTCTACCCTACTCCACCACACCGCACCCGTTATTAGCCTTTTATAGGATCACACAATCACCACCAATCACCATCACTGACCAATGGTAGTACGTGTGCACACGCACGCACAAAGTCACATAAAGTCTGTAATATATATATATAGAGTATGATCTTTCCACGGATCTCCCTCATAAGAGGGATCCCAGCCGGTTAGTCGCGAGGCTACGTGGCGCGTCCCCAGGTGGCGGATAGGGGGCTAATCGCGGACCACACGCGACCTTGTGCCTGCCCTGAGACGCGGGTGGATTCAGGGGATGGACTCCCTGTTTCTGCAGTGTCGGAACGATCCATACCTTCTGCCAGCGCGTGGGTGTGTTCATGCATGCGTGCGTGAGTGTACTTGCGTGTCTGCAGATTGTATCCTGCACATCTATCCGACCAAAAGCCCTGCATTCAAGTGACTGGGAGGTACAAGGGAGGCGGTTCGGAGTCGCCTCCAACAAATAAGCTCCATCGTCCACTCCCGGGAAGCCCGGCTAACTTCCCGGTGAAATCCTACCCTAGCTACCCGCGGGGGAATAGAGCCCAGCAAGCTATCTCCTAAGGGTTTTCTTTTTCTTAAAGCTCGACACAGCAATAATAAAGAGTGTTCCCCTGATCTCGGAAGAGTCACTGGTACGGCGGCGCCAGTGAGGACGAGGTCCGAGGGGTTATCTAGGCTGCCTAAAACCAGAAGGACTATGATGACGATCTGTACCTTCAACGCACGCACGCTTGCATCGGAGGCTTCTATCGAGGATTTGATGATGCAGGCCAGGAAGATCAGGTACGACGTCATCGGACTGACCGAGACGAGGAGACACCGGCCACTGAACGCCACCTTCGACACTGGAGAAGAACTGTTCCTTGGAACCTGCAACAGTAGAGGAGTTGGTGGAGTCGGTGTCCTCGTCAACACGAACTTGGCCATGAACATCGATTCGTTCGAACAGCTAACAACCCGAATCGGACGTTTGCGACTGAGAAGATGTGGATCAATACCGGCCTTGACAATCTTCGTCGCCTATGCTCCAACATCCAGCTACGACGATGAAGAAATCGAGGCCTTCTACATGGACTTGGAGAAGTTCTACAGGGAAGACCACACTTTCTACAAGGTCATTGTTGGCGACTTCAACGCCAAGATTGGCCCTAGGAGAACGCCTGAGGAACTTCACATCGGTACCCACGGCCTACAGTGGAACGAACAGGGAGAGAGGCTGTCTGAGTTCATCATGACGACGAAGACCATCCATGGTAACTCACAGTTTCAGAAGCCAACCTCCCTACGGTGGACGTGGGAGTCACCCGGTGGAGAGTACCATAATGAAATTGACCACATCATCGTCAATCGAAGGTTCTGCCTGACCGACGTCGGTGTTGTACCGAAGTTCTACACCGGAACAGACCATCGCCTCCTTCGTGCAAGATTCTTCTTCTCGCGCAAAGGAGAGAAAGCCGCGAAGTTCAAGAAGAGGGCTCCCAAATCCGTCATCAATTGGGATCTCTTCACTTCGTTAGCCGGCTTTTGGGAAGATGCCGTTGTCGACAACATCGACGAAGAATACGATCGGCTTGTTCAACATCTCTGCGACAGCGCAAGGAGAGCCGAGGGCTCAAGATCCACCAAAAGACGACTGTCTTACGAGACCCTCGAGCTGATACGCCAGCGCGGAGTCGCGAGAGCCGCAGGCAACTACCAACTGACGTCCGAGCTCGCAAAACGGTGCAGAGAAGCGATAAAAGAAGACCTTAAAGAGAGACGAGCAGCAGTATTGGCCGAAGCCGCAGAGGCAGGAAGAAGCATTCGCAACGCCCGCCGTGACTTCGCCAATCGTAAGACCAAGATGACCGCCCTCCGGCGCCCAGAAGGAACAATTTCTTCATCAAGACGGGTAATGGAGAAGGTCATCCACGACTTCTACTCGGATCTCTTCGATAGCCACGTCCATCTCCCCCAATATCACCCAAGGGAGGATGGATACGTTGTCCCATCAGTTCTCCCTTCCGAAGTCCGACATGCCATCAAGTCGGTGAAGAATCGTACAGCACCGGGCCCCGACAGGATTCGACCGGAACATCTGAAGAACCTACCGCCAGTTCTTATCACCACCTTGGCTAGGCTCTTCACGCGGTACCTGTCGGAATGCAAGGTACCGAACCAATGGAAGACCAGCAGGACCGTGCTGCTGTACAAGAAGGGAGACCCACAGGACATCGGCAATTATCGCCCCATCTGTCTGTTGTCCGTCATCTACAAGCTTTTCACTCGAGTGATTCTAAATAGGATCGAAAGGACATTAGATGAAGGACAGCCGTGCGAGCAAGCAGGGTTTCGAAAAGGATTCAGTACGATCGATCACATACACACGGTCACTAGACTCATTGAAGTATCGCGAGAGTATAAGATGCCTCTCTGTCTCACGTTCATCGATTTGAAGAAAGCCTTCGACTCTGTGGAGACAGAGGCGGTCCTCAAAGCCCTGGGCAACCAGGGCATACCTACTCAGTACATCAAGATATTTCGTGAGCTCTACAGCAACTTCACGACCAGGATTTCTCCATTCTACGACGACATCACTATCGACGTCAAGAGAGGGGTTCGACAAGGCGACACCGTGTCGCCAAAACTATTCAGCGCCACTCTCGAAGACGTCATGCGAAGACTGGAATGGGATTGCATGGGAGTGCAAGTTGATGGCCGGCGACTTAACCACCTTCGCTTCGCTGACGACATCGTCCTTATAACACCAACTATCGGCGAAGCGGAACGGATGCTGGCCGACTTTGACGACGCGTGTGGAAAGATCGGTCTCCAACTGAACCTGACGAAGACGATGTTCATGAGGAACGGATGGGTCCCGGATGCCCCATTCTCGCTCAACGGAACGACCATATCCGAATGCTCCAGCTACGTATATCTAGGTCGGGAAGTCAACATGATGAACGATCTCGCTCCAGAGCTGGGCAGGAGGAAGCGAGCGGCTTGGGGAGCCTACAAGAGCATCGAGGACGTAGTGAAGAAGACGAAGAACACCAGGCTCCGTGCCCACCTCTTCAATACAACGGTTCTACCTGCTTTGACGTACGCCTCGGAAACCTGGGCGTTACGCAAGCAGGATGAGAATGCGGTCAACGTCATCGAACGCTCCATCGAGAGGGTGATGCTAGGAATAACCCGCCTCACACAAGTGAGGGCTGGAATACGGAGTTCCACCCTTCGTGAACAGTCGAAGATCAGGGACGCTGCCGCTTACGCCAAGTTGAGTAAGATCAGGTGGGCCGGACACGTGATGCGTCTTAACGACCACCGTTGGACAAGAGCCGTCAGCGACTGGACTCCACGGGACGTTAAGCGCACGACAGGAAGACCACCGACCCGATGGTCAGACTTCTTCACGAAGTCCTTCAAGGAAAGATATAATGCTCTTCGTGTCCCTCGAACGGACAGAATCCACTGGACAACTCTGGCTCGCGAGAGGGACAAATGGAAGGATTGCTGGCGCCCGCTCGGTACATCCGAAGATCAACGGGAGTCAAGGTGATCAAGAGTATGATCTTTACAGCTTACGTGGAATAGCGTGCTGGCATAGGAGCAATTGTGCGAGGGAAAAATTGTGCGATTGTGTTTCATTAGTGGAGGACGGTCGCAGCGCAGCGTCGCTGTGTAGTGTGCCATGAGCCTTATATCTCGAGGATGGCGGTATCTACGACGGTGCAACTTTCACAGAATTGTTGGAACAACTGCTGAGGATCCAAAACGGTCAAAAACTACGAAGATTTCCGTGGTTGTTGGCTTCGAAGAGCCTTCGCCTGAATCCAGGATCGCATACACATCAAACATAGGAATGCGACTAGAAGAAACCTCGTCCCTACATAACAAGTTTGTATCGAAAGTATAAAGACACCTAAGTTTTGTCCGTAAAGAGGCTCGCATCCTTTTAATCGGTCTATTTACTTCACTGGATCCAACAAATCAAGAGACCCCGCAGTTCCACTCAGTACTTCAACCCATATAATTTTAAGCTTTAAGGAAAAAAGTCGGAGAATTTGTGTAATTATACGTAATTAATTCTTTCGATAATTCTTTGTATCAAAGGCAGCACCCACGAAAAAACTTGTCACTCAGATTTTAGCGCAATCCTGCTTTTCTTACTATGGGGACAATGGGCGAAGTGGTAAATTTTGCCGGAACTCATACCAATATGGTCCTCGGATGCTTCCAATTTTCTGCATTATAGCAGGATGGCCGAGTTACTTGAATGGAGTAGGTCAAGGAAGTCAATAAAGTTGTTCTTATTGCCAAAATAGCGTTGTCCTCATTTCTTGGCGCAACTAGATATTCGACAATTTTTCAGCTTTTCTGAAGGAGAAAAAAAGCAAAACGAAAAGGTAAGGGATGTTTACTACGGAGACCTACCTCAAGAAAAGAAACAGTACTTTGGGTTAAATGTAAAGAGCTAACAAACAGAAAATCACATCACATTTGAAAAATCGAAATTCTGGGGAAAGTAAGGGATCTTACGGTCTAACAACAACTGAAATAGCGTAAACAGGGTAAGCAGATCGTTACAATGTAAAATTTCTCGAAATGAGCATGCAAAGCGAACGTTTTCTTTGGAAAACACTGACTGCGGCAGAAAACACCTGATTCGTATCGCGCCACATCTCATCCGCGGATACCCGGATACCAAAGCCCGTAGTAAATCCTCACTCAGCTCGGATCATCTGAGCTGAGTGGCTGTGTTGAATAATTAGGCCACTGCCCGAGTAAACGCTCACTCCCGCAATGAAATGTGGAAGCTCTGCTGAAAAATGATTCTCATCTGAGTACAATTTCAGAGTCAGGCTGACTCATTCAGCCAGGTTTTCAGCCGGAACTCGGCAATTCGGTCAGAGATAAGAAACAGCACTCTTTTTGGGTAGAGTGTCGGCTGAATGGATTTAAGTTGCTACGGAGTAACTCAAAACTATTCACCGATACCCTCCTTAAAACGAGAGCCATGATGGCGTCCAACGCTGTGATTTCAGGGCGCTCAAAAGTGATTCATGTGCGTGGGGACGGGTTCAACTGTGTGGTAAGGGCGCGCCGGCGTCGAAAAGTATGGAAACCTAGCACTGGGTCCAACGCTGTGATAATGGTGCGCCGGGGCTCAAAAGTGGAGAGACGGGTCCAAGTGTGTGGTAAATGTGCATACATATACGTACGCCTGGAGACGGCCCAACTGTATGCCGGCGTCGAACATTAAGGGGCTTTCATACATTTGCCGCGGCGGCGCCGCCGCCGCCGCGGCAAAAGTGGGTGCGCGGCAAAAGTTGCCGCTGAGCGGCATGCCACGCTTTCACACAAACGTCGCCCAGCGACAAAATACCCCCTCGACCATTCCTTGCCGCTTGCCGCTGGGCGACGTCGCCGGGCGGCGCCGCGGCAAAAAAGTAAACAAGCTCTTGTCGCGGCGACGTCGCCGGCCTATGCTTAACCATGGGCGACTGCCGCCGCGGCAAATGTATGAAAGCCACTTTATAGAAACATCTAGCAACGGGTCTAACGCTGTGATAAGGGTGTGCCGGCACCCAAAAGCGGCTCATACGCCTGGAGACATGTCCGATGGTGTGATAAGGGAGTGCCGGCTTCAGAAACTGGGTAACCGCCTTGAAATGTGTCCCACGTTTGATAAGGGTGTTACGGCATCGAAAAATGGGGAAACTAGAGGCGGGTCCCACTTTGTGATTTCAGTGCGCGGGCGTCCAAAAATGGAGGAACATAAAGGGGCGGGTTCATTTCTGCCTGACGGGTGCACTGCCAGTCGTTTCGGCTACCCCTCCGACCTATATCACTTAGGTAGAGATTAGTTCCTTCCACGTCCCTTTTTCCTATCCATCCCATTTGTATCTGAGTCACCTACTCCCCCTCTTCGGTTTATATACATCGGTGCACCCAAACACTTGCAATGCAACAACGCCCAGCTGAAAGTAGATCATTTCAAGAGAGCATTTGCAGTGAATCGGCTGCACCTAATTATTAATAACCGCTAGGTCCTAGCAAAAGCACATTATATCGCCGATCTGGGAGTAGGCTACCAATGAGGAGATCTTGGCCTTTTCTGTAGAGCGATGGACCTATGTGAATGGATGGATTCCGCAAGGTTTGCTAAACCCATTACCAAAAAACTAGTTCTCGAGATCAGAATGGCGTTGAGCTCGGGGGCAGAGCTAAGGGGCGGGGCCAGGGCACCGTCTGAATGTTACACTCCCGAAAGCGCACTTTCTGCCGGGAATTCGTAGTTCTCGTGAGAGTTCCTCATCCATCCCCTATCAGAATAGAAACTGCCCTCCATGTTTAACGTGCAAAGGAATACATGAATATAATGGAATAACTTATTGCCCAACGATTTTCCCAGTAGAAACGGAAATTTAGCAACGCACTGCTTTCTCCTGCTGCCTTACCTCTACGCAAGTGGTTCTGTATAGAGCAGTAATTTCCCGTCCTAGTGCACGCTTAATTCTAGCCTAACTGACATAGCTAGCCGTGTGCAACCGATTTACCGGGGAATGATGACAGAGAATGATTGCCATTTCTTGCATGTTACTGGCGGTTATTGGCGACAAAGGGACAAGGATTAGATTGAGTGGTTAGGCACAAATGAGAGGAATGAACATAGAAGGGGTTGTGGGGCTAAACAAAAGATAAAAATGCATATTATTCATCTACTGCTTCATATTCATCCGGGTGCCATCGTTAGAGAGTAACCACTATTGGAATGCGATGTCGCTCTTACATGATGAAGAACATGTCGTGAAGTGTTTCATCGCCAACTGGTGCAGACTCGCTCCTGCAGCAATAGTGCACTCGAATCTCCCACTTTGAGACGCCGGCGCACTCTTAACAAACCGTTGGACCCGTCCGCAGGCGTTTCCACACGATCGGAGGCGCACCCCTGCCGCGGCAGCTCAGGCAATGGAACGGGCGGACCGCTGCGTTGCAAAATAGCCGTTGCGGGCTGATCGCGGTACCAAAAAAAGATTTTGCGGGCTGACCGCGATACCATCCAATTCGAAACTGCCTGACCGCGCATCAGAATTTGTCCGACCGCGGACGGTCCACGGTCAGCCAATGAAGTTGTGCTCGTTCCGCAAGGTTTGGCGGACCGCGGGCAGAATTGAACCGGGGATTTCGAAACAACATCAGGTACTGGAGTGGACGTTCGTGCGATGTTGCCAGGACGAAGAAAGCGACATCCACATATAATTGGAGTCAGAAAATATGGAGGTGAGTTTATGTTGCCATATAACTTCCACCGTAGGAGTATTATAAATGTGAAGAGGTGTTAAATTTGGCGGTTCACTCCACAGTTAGAAGATTTAGCTTGAAGATTTATATTCGTTCCAGCGGGTAAAGTTATTGCTATTACTTCTCTTCTTTAGAATTGCTCGAAAAACGGAAAATAAGGTACAGAAAGCATCTATTAGGGAACAACTGCATAAGCTGCAAAAGTCGATGGACTTACTCAGAAGGGTACAGGACCTACTAAATCTGTCCACCTTCTTTTCTGCATCGTATGCAGAGTATGCGAGCGAAGCGAGCATCAGTAGATTTCTGGAAGTCCGGCGTTAGCCGGACGGCCAGACTGGTTACATAATACCTCCGCAGCAATCGCGCGAGTGCATGAGACAGCGAATTCGTTAAATCTTTCATGGAGGCTCCATGTACAGCGAACTCCAAACGGAGGTAGTCAAGAGTCGGGACCGCGGCGCAGCTCTCTTGGGTAGAGACATGGGTGCTCAACATGCAGAGCGCCTGCGTCTCTGCCCAAGAGAGCCGCGCCGCGGTTCCGACTCTTGTCTGTGTCCGTTTGGAGTTTCTTGTAAACTCAGAACCCCAAAAACAAGTTTCTGATCGCATCCGAAACTTGCTTTTCCAAAAGCTTGTCGACAAGTTGTTTTCACACTTCCTTGCCGACAAGTTGTTCGCCCAAAAAGCTTGTCGACAACTTGTTTTCAACAACGAAGCAGTGAAAACAAGTTGTCGACAAGCTTTTCGGGCGAACAACTTGTCGGCAAGGAAGTGTGAAAACAACTTGTCGACAAGCTTTTGGAAAAGCAAGTTTCGGATGCGATCAGAAACTTGTTTTTGGGGTTCTGAGAATGTGTCAGACTTACATTCTTCACTATGCGATCGATTTCTGCTTCATCGATGTTGGTGTCGCTTTCCAGCAAAGCCTGAAATAGAATTTTACTTTGGACTTGCAGTTGAGTGTAAGAAAGCAGTTGGGTCTCTCCATGCATTTTTGGAGGTGCTACGAGAGAAAGAAGCCGCCAGCGACAGAAATCTCGCTCATTTATACAACATTCGATGCTGTATAAATTCGGGAGTGTTGTCAATACAAAGCCAAAGGCAATGCAATTACTAAGCTTCCAGAGTGATAATCCGGTGCGGCAAAGATATTTGTATGTGATCAAAAACTACTCAGACCGCAATTCTCTGCGACTCGCAGAGAGAGAGCTCGCAAAATGTATCCTGCTCAGGCAATAACACAGGGCTATCCGACGGCGATTACCCGGTGACCCGACGCGTTATCCTCGGGTCGCTCTGAAATGGCCGTCGGGTCGCACTGTAAAGGCTGTCGGCTCACCCGCACTTCACTTGGCAGTTAAAATCAAAATCAACCCTACCTGCGCTTAGCTGCTCGTGGCAGCTTGGAGACAAGCAGATTTCAACTTAGAATGTCCGGAAAGGAAAATGCAAACCTTTCGACCCCCAATCAGTGCTTTATCGCAGCCCTTCCAACCTTTAGGATCCGAACCTGTCCTTCGCACCGAATTCTGTCTTGGAAATCCGCTTTCTTATCCACTCGGCCACTCGTGTCGACACACCATGCCGTTTTGACTTCAATGCTGTTCTTGTCATCACTCCTATGGGACACGTCGAGGATGTGGAGGTCCACCTTGCGAGAAAAGCGGATCCGTTTTAAGAATTAGGGTGCGACGGGTTCACCGCTATCCATTGTGAACGCGGGGCCCTCCACATTAAGAAATTCTGCGCAACTGATCCATATCGTAGGCATTCTGAATTTTTTGCTCATTGCTTCTTCTTCTTAGCCAAATGTATGTTTATGAGATATCAGTGGCCCGGATTTGCTCACCATCCCACACCTTAAGATCAATCAAAAATGAGAACGGCGACGAAAGTGAAACGTACGGATGTGCAGACAATCAGAAGACCAAAAAGAGCAAGTTGCTGTACAGAGAGCGGTTCCGAACCACTGAACACTCCTACGAGATCAATTCCATTCTTTCTTGATTTCTTTTAGGATTTCACAAATCCATGTCATAGCATAATCCGTGTTCAAATGCAATGAGCAACCAGTGATTTTGTTAGTCGGGGACTCATTCAAAAAAACTTGACTGGTCTCCCAGTAACCACGCTTTGGAAACATGCAGAAGAATAGCATCTAGCTAGCATGAAAATCTCTTCTCTAATGCAATTTGGGGATGCTTTCTTCACATGCCTTGAATTCCGCAAGCTTTTCCTTCGGGTCGCCCGATAATTTTCAGTATTCCCTCGGCCCACCCGGTGGGTTCCTATCATGCCCTCGGCTCAGCCGGTATTTCATCCAATGCCCTCGGGTCGCCCGATGCTCCACTTAATTTCCTCGGGTCACCCGGTAACAGGCCACGCCCACAAATTTGGTAGCTCGGGTGGTCCGATCGGGCCAATTTGGCCGTCGGGTCGCACGGTGTTGTTGCCTGAGTGCTCAGAACCCCAAAAACAAGTTTCTGATCGCATCTGAAACTTGCTTCCTCAAAAGCTTGTCGACAAGTTGCTTTCACAGTTCCTTGCCGACAAGTTGTTCGCTCGAAAAGCTTGTCGACAACTTGTTTTTACTGCTTCGTTGTTGAAAACAAGTTGTCGACAAGCTTTTCGGGCGAACAACTTGTCGGCAAGGAAGTGTGAAAACAACTTGTCAACAAGCTTTTGGAAAAGCAAGTTTCGGATGCGATCAGAAACTTGTTTTTGGGGTTCTGAGTGAGAATTCTCAGCCGCCCTCCGCAAACATAAGGGATTGGCGGCGCGAGCTCGTTTCATCAGCTCTTCCATCAAAACGCGTCTTTTGTGACGTCTTTTGTTTTTTTCGCAATGTTGCAGGGTCAACATAGAGCACATTGGCAACAACCAGCAATCCTCATATGTTTTTTATATATCCAAGTACCTACCTTCAGCTCGTCATCGAACTTTTTTTCCAGATCTACTGTTGCCCTGGATTTCACTACGGTCAGCCAGCTGATTGAAAAAATCATGAAAATGAACTGAAACGCCTCATATATCGAAGGAAAGATTTGTCAAAACGTCAACCAGACCTTCCCATGCATGCCGTCCAAATGAAAATACCAAATCCAATGAAAGCTGTTTCGTATTATCTCAAATTCGCGTATGCCCCACTCAGACAGTCAGTGCGTGTCAAAGACGTTCAGTGTGCGATCGGAGTAGTTTGTCTTTGCATTTTGTAGTACTTTGTAGGCGCGACAAACAAGCGTGCCATCGGCGTGAGTAGTGGTATTAGCGCACGGCTTGCGCTCAGAAACCATTGCGAAACAATGCGTGAACTTCCGTAGGGAAAAACACTGAAAGCGCCATTTCGCAATTAAACTGACTGACTCTGTGCATATCTCCCACTGTATCGGTGCGATCGTTTGTACCATCGCTTGGGTTTTAAGGTTCCAAAGCAACAACACTGTTAAAGCCAGCAAGTGCTGAAATCCTCGACTCGAAGCTGAGGTGCGGGTGGTGAAATACAGACTCAGCACATCATAAATGTGAAACGAATAGAGACAATGATGACTTACCTGCAGGGGAACTGGAACTGTCGTCGCGAACACACCTGACTGAGTTCGCGCCGCTACGAGTTCTCCTCGGCGATAAAGCCATTGCGGCACGTGGTTTGGAGCAGAGGTAGTATCTACGAAGTGTGTTCAATTCACAGGGTTTCGTGGCGGGACGCAAACCCGACATCGAAGTACTCGTCCGCGTGCGAAAACGGCCAGGCGTGTTCGCGACGACAGTTCCAGTTTTTCTGCAGATAAGCAATCATTGTCTGTGTTTGTTTCACTACATTTACGATGTGCTGAGTCTGCACTTCACCACGCGCACCTCATCTCGGAGCCGAGGACTTCGGCTCTTGCTGCCTTGAAATGCGGTGCTGTGCGCTCTCGCTTCATGTTGATTTTCTCCAATTCTTCAATACTCGAGCACTTCCGAGCAATTACAGTGGACGGCAAGAGCAGTGGCTCTTCCGCGGCCTCGAGAAGGAAGTAGCGCGACCGCGCGGTGCATGTCGGGATCGGTGTTGTCTGCAGCCGGAATGCTATTTCTAGACTCTTTTTTCCCGATCTGGTCGAAAATCCCTAAAATCGGGTAGAAAAGCTGCAATAAATAGCATAACAGCAGTAGAAAACATCGGTTACGGCGCGCGCGGCGCGGTTGTGCGACGTCCTTCGCGAGGCCGCGAATGGGCCAACGCCACTAATGTCCACTGTATACCATTTCGCTTTTAAAGTAGAACTGAACTGACTAGGTTCTCCTCCGCTGTATAATGTCGGGTTGTTGTGGGTACTGTTAGACATGCATTAGACTGTGGT
Source organism: Ancylostoma caninum (assembly GCA_037903475.1). Taxonomy (NCBI): domain Eukaryota; kingdom Metazoa; phylum Nematoda; class Chromadorea; order Rhabditida; family Ancylostomatidae; genus Ancylostoma; species Ancylostoma caninum. The sequence continues at coordinate 2,104,292 of JBAJFG010000019.1, forward strand.
ATAGCAGCTGACGGGGTTTTCGTTCTAATTGTTGGAAAAGTACAAAGTTAGAATATGTAAATCCGGTAGACGAACGTCTTAGTGTAGGTGACAGGGGGTTTACTACGGGCCCTGGCATGCGATCATCGCCTGAAGCGTGGTGGTGAATGTTGGAGTTGAACTCACCGCCATGACAACTTACGACGGGTCCAGCTTTCACTCCCACCCCTTAACATCTTCTAAGTGCAATCAACTCGGTCATCCTTTAATTCACCGCGAAACCAGGCAAGCGAGCAGGGAGCTACTCTCAGATGTGTCTGTTACCCAAGTTGGTTAGAATTAAGAGATAACATGGGCCCCATTTCGGATTTATATGTGAAATGACAGGAGTGCCTATTAGGTGTTAACATAAGTCCCTGCGCTTTTTTTCAGATGCACTTTTCTCCAACTATTTGTTATCTTTTGGGTACAGTTCATGGACGTTTCATACGCATCAGCCTTCGCCTACAGAACTTCATAAACATTTTTTTCTAGAAAAAGCTTTGCTTGAGTTTTAGGCCTGCATAGTGAAGCAGTGGGTCAATGAAAAACAGCGCTACCGACAGCTACCTATGCTGCCAATCAGTTGAAGCTCGAATGGCCATCAAAACTGGCCAAGCGACTTGTGTTCAGTATGGAGGAGACATTGCTCGTAATGACCAATCATCAACGACCTTCAATGCTCAAAGAAGACATATTTAGTCCCAATGACACTATCCACTTCGACGGAGAAAATCCTTTCACGAAGACCTGGAAATTGCTCCGAAGGGATCATGTGGTATAAATGGACGTCCTACTTCTCAAAGCTACTGAGTGAGTGAGATAATTATGCTAAAACGGCCAAATCGCGAGGGTACAGGGGTATCAAAAAGTTTCCGGCCTGGACCACTTGCAGATTAGCTACTGCAGTGAAATTTTAAAGGAAATAAATGTGCATCCCTCGAAGGACAAAACACTCTTCATGTTGTCATTTTTTTTAGACTTGCCCAATTTTATAAGAATTTTTATCACCCGAACATAAACACCGAACGTAGACTCTTTTTCGTTATTTGTTTTGTACCGCTGAAGCGCCGTTCCAGATTTTCTCAGGGATTCTAGTAGCTAGTCCTTAGATCATGTCTATGAACTGGCTTAATTAGGGAAATCCATTAGCATTGTAATAAAGCACTTCAATTTTATTTAAAAGGATGCCTCATTAAAGAGCCTGAATTCCATGGTTCAACTTCTGCAGTCATTTTTCTTGGCTCATTTCCGAAACGGGGGGAACAAAGTAGCGTTGTAATTATCTACTTCATTGGGGTTTACGTACATGTGGTTAAGTGATACGATCTTTTCTCTATCGCACAGAACTTTGGGAAAGACATTTTCACCCCCGCTTCCGTGTTCGATCGCACTGCTCTCAGAGATCTGCCCGTCCTGACCCATTACTCCGCGCTTGGGACTTCAAACCTTGGCAGTGAATTCGCTATTTATCGGCAGTCAACATACTACGGAACGTTCTTTTCGCTTTCTACGAAACTCCCAAAAATTTTCTTTGAATATTCAACTGGAATTTTCTTGTTGGACGCCGAAAAGGTTTTAGAGACTCAATGTTCTGCGATGGTTAAAATTCTTAGATGGTAGCCCAAAAAATTTCCAAGGGAAGTTTTGAATAGCTTAGGCCCTTGCACGCTTTCTGCTCCTAAACTCTTTCTGCAGTGCTCAGTAATTTTTTCTATAGCTGCAGTAATCTGTCTTCGTCTTGTCTCTGCTCGTTGATCAGGGGTCGCTTTGTTTCTGACCGATTGTCACTCCATTAAAAACACTGAGCTCCAAAATTTTATGTGGGAATGCTAGAAGACTTACTCTTTATTCAGAATTCAGGGGCGGATTTAGGTTTTGTGCAATGAGTTTCGTTTACAAAACAAAAATTCGTCGGTTGCTTCTCGCTGGATATACATTTTTCGAGCGATAGTCATACCTTGGCTTGAATAAAACGTTCTTATTTCTAGGAACTTTGACGAAATTCCATGAAACTTTGCAAATTAACATGAAAGGCTTCACACTACATGGTGCTCTCAAAACATGCAGAAATATGGAAAAGGCAAGCGGAGGCCGGAAACGTTTTGATACCCCTGTATAATCATCTTACCCCATTCTAACGTCGGCCCCACTCTTATTATCGCAGCCAAACGGGCCCCGCAACAGTTCCATTGCTGACGTTCTTCCGCGTTTATAAGCTAAAGAGCTTACAGCTTCGAACAGTATCGGGTTCTTTCTGGTGTCTATTGAATACAAGGAGGAAATGGTGTTTTTCCTCGAATTGGCGTTTTTCTTCTTAAGCCCGAAAAATGAGCAATTCAATAATTCTATGAAATCACGTGATGGTAGGATTGTAGTGGAAGGAAAGTGCTCTCTGAAAAGTTCAGAACATGTTACGGAACACTACAATGGAAAAAATCGCAACTGAAGAAAGCGCAACGACTTGTGTAAACACCCAATATACAACACAAGGAACACACTACTTTTAAATGAACTGAATGCATTAAAAAGCATACAGGTGGGACTTAAGTTATTGCAGAGTGATTGTCGATGCCAGTGCGTTTTCCGCGGACAGGGGAATTGCACGGTGCCGCCGCGCCGCTTGCGCTGGAATTTGCGTTGTGGTAGCAAATCTGGGTTTTACTAAGTTTTTCATCATATCTGATGCTATTATAAATTGATCAATATTTGATGCATTCAGAAAAACTAACAAAATATCAAGAAACCTCTATGTTTTGCAGCAGCTGAAAGGATTCTAACGTGAGCGACGTAGTCGCGCTGCGTGCTGGTCGAGGCCACGGAAAACGGACCCTCATCGACGTTTGCTGTGCATTGTTTGCTGATTATTTCTCTGCAAGTGTTTTTTTTTTCTCGCCGACCGAATTCCTTTTGAATTATTAGGTGTTAACATGAGTCCTTGCGCTTTTTTTCAGTTGCGGTTTTTCCTGACATATTGTCATTTTTCCGCAACGTGCTTTATACCTTCTGAAAGCGCTTTCATTCCTCTATAATAGAGTCAGATGAGTTTTTACAAAACTACCGGATCACTTAGTTTTTGAGCTTAAGAAGAAACACGCTAAATTGAGGAAAAACACCATTTCCTCCTTGTATTCAATAATGACCAGGAAGCACCCGATACCGATATTTGAGCGTGCAATCACTGCAGAATATACACAAAGGACATCACCAATCGAACTTTTGAAGGGGCAGTTTGACGGTGTTGGCAAGGGTTGGGCCCGACGTTATTGTGGACAAGATCAGTTGACCCTCACGATTGGATCCTGTCAATAGGATTTCCTCAGTTATTTGGTAGCTTCAAGAAGTATGATGTTCATAGAGACCTAACGTTTCCTCTGGAGGGATTCCCATGTGTTCGTGAGAGAAATCTATCTTGTCGAAGTGGTTGGTGTCACTGGGACTAAATGTGTCTTCTTTGAGCCTAAATATCCTTGATGACCAGTCTTTCCCAACAAAACATCTCCTTCATGTTTAGTAGAGGTCGCTTGCACAGTTTGGTGGTTTTTCGAGCTTTAACTGAATTGCAGGGTATGCATTTGTCGGTTACGCTTATTTTCTTTGACTCATCGCTCCTCTGGTGGGCTTAAAACTCATACAAACTATCGTTTCAGAAAAAAACTGCTCAAATTACTTTCATAGAGGAAGATTAGCGCTTTTGAATGTTACATGACTTGTACCTAAAAGATAACAAATAGGTGGAGAAACGTGAAAAACGAAAAAAAGCGCAAGAACTTAGTTAACATGAAATACTTATGGCCGATCCTACTCAGTGACGTGCCAAATGAAGCGATATTTGTTCCTTCTCAGCAAGAAAGAGAAACGTTAGCTGTAGTCACCTGCGCGACGATAATGGACGTTGGACTGCTCTATACAGCTCTACACTGGACTGCCCTTTGTTCTTGGTGATTTTTACTTCAAAGTCCTTCCTTTCGTCTTAAATTTCATCATCATTGCTGATCTTTGTTCTTCTCATGTCAATCATCTGTGCTCATTCTTCCCTCTGGAACCATCATGTAGTCTGTGGCAACTCGAACCGCTCGTGCGGATAGTTCTCGGCCTATTTTGTGTGCTTGGAAGAATCTGAGTCCTGTCTTAATAGGCTATTCATCGGTCTTTAGTTTATATTTAACGCGAGAGATGCCACATGATAAAAGGTATTCCCGAAAAGAAGATTGGTAAGGGAAAAAAATCTATGCCTCAGATCTTCTTTTCTGTCAGTCGGTTGCACTCTTTCGCAATAGCTGGGAAGCCCTTGCGCAGGGGAGCCAGTCGGCTACAGACAGACAGTTTCGCAATAGCTTCAGCGTTTATTATTTGGATAGAGGGGATTTGAATCCCTCTATATAATAAAGCGCTAGCCCCCCCCCTGTGTACTTTGAACGTGTGGCTATGTGTCAGGGCTGCTATTGGTCAAACTCGCCGCTGCGACCACGCCCAACTCGTGACTGAAATGGACAAGGTTCCAGCTCGATTGCGAAACCCGCCTCACAGGGGGTATAATCTCAAGGGCTGGCAGGATGCGTCTTCTCCTCAACAATCTTGAGCTACCTCTCCTCGCACTTCGTCGGTTCTATGCGGAGCAAATTTTGCAGCATTTTAATTTTGCTTTCTCTGAGCTTTGTTCCCCACATTTCCTCGTTCTCGTTTCACTTCCAAATTAGTTGTTTCGGAATTTCTGCTCCTTACCCCTCTATGCTCTCATACAAAGACAATTTCCTACCATTTCAATTGCGTCCTCCCAGAATTTATCCGCCCGACATTTCTTCGGAAACTCATCGCGGAATTTCTCTTCCTCATATTTCCCCTGTACCATGAGGAGAAAATTCCGGAGATTTCTAAATTCGTTGTCCCGGAATTTCTGCTTATCAGGTCTCCTCGCTCTTATGCCCAGGAAATTTCCCAGCATTTTTGTTTCGTCCTTGCGGAATTTTTGCACCCCACATTTCCTCAGTTTCTAGTGGAGAAAATGCCATCATTTTTATCTTGTTCTCCCGGGATATCTTCTCGTCACATTACTTTGATCTCGTGGAATACTCTGCAGATTCTCAAATTCACTGTCCCGGCATTTCTGCTCTCCATTTGTGCTCGCGCCCACAAATTTTCCACCGTTTTAATTTCGTATTCCCTAGAACTTCTCCCATTTTCCCGCTCCCATGTGAAAATCCGAGTCAGAGCGCCACTTGGCGGGGTTTTTTTTCAGACTTTACCCAGCCCGGAGGTAACGTGGCACACGGGTCCGAGTCAGAGCGCAGCGAAGCGGCGCTTTGGCTCGGTATATTTATAATCAGTGAGATGGTAAATTGGAAAATATAGATCCAGACGAATATTCTGGGGGTGAGAAAATAGAAATGCTAGAACATATTAAATGACAGGAAAGATCCAAAGAGGGCATGTTTCACCTCTATTCTATGCGCTTTTGTGTTCACAGTACAGAGGATACCGAAAACTGTTCACATGAGTTAGTTTTCTGCTTAATACGATGAGGAAACAATCATTTGAGGTGGTTGAGGAACAACATCGAGACATTAGGTGGGAAGGCGGGACAGTCTCTCAGCCAAAGTGTAACTTCTTACTCGATTTTTAGCTATCTGCCATGAGAGCAAGGGAAACGTTGGTAATTGAAGTGCCATGGTAAAATTGAAGAGCAGCAGCCCACCTCACGTTATGCTGGTGGCACGAGGCCTATGGTGTTGGAGAAGGAGTTTGAGATCACTCATCAAACTTCGGGAACCGCATTACTAATTAAGTTCAAAGATTTCATTCCATACTCGAAGACATTCACGACAAGGTCTCTGATTTTCATGTAACACATGAATGTAACAATTACCTCGATCTTTTGGCGTCTGGACTACCATATTTATTGAAATTCCAAGATCATATATTTGTATTATGCATATTTTTTGAAAGGGTACAGAATATTGAGAAAGTACTGTAGAGAATAAGCCCTTTCGAGTTAGCTTCGCCTTTTTTGGATGTTCTTTGTTAAATGATGTGCTAATGACGCTCCTTCACATCGTTAGTTAAGCACTGACGCTAATTTCCACGGCACCGACAGGTACGTATGCGGTACTGACAGCTACAGATAACGAAACAGAGCAGAAGGTGGCGTAGACGCAGATGCAGCCAGACTGCTTCCCTGTCTAGGCGGTCACTCAAACCTCTGAATGCCCCGAGTATCAGATTGCCTGCACTGGTGATTTCATGGAGATGTCCATGTGAAGAAACGAATATATGGAATGAACCAAAACCGGTGTACAATTTTATTTCGAAGACAATTAGGGCATCGATGATGAACGTGCTATAGCTTCAGCTGGCTTCATTTTGACTTTCACTAGAGCGAACGTCTTTTACGCGCATTCAGCTTGTTCCCCATCCTAAAAGTATAAAATTAATTCCTTCCACATTCCTTGCGGTCAGCTCATCTGAGCGCACCCCTCATCGCTGGGATGAGCAAATTCATCGCAGCGATGCTGGTCTGGTACTAATGCTGGTCACTAATATGATTAACATTTTGTATGAAATGTAAAGAAGACCGTGAAACGTAAGAATTCTGAAAATAAATATGATGCTAAATTGATGAATGTAGGCAAATTTCTAGAAGGCCAACAATATCAATGTGATCATGCAAACTCCACCGATCTTCACTTCACTTCCAAAAGAGCCTAGTGGAGGGCCTTTACTTTGGAGGGGAGTTGGGTGGAGCCGGATTTCTCAGCATCCAAAAAAGCTAAAGGAGGGGGGTGGGCTCACCTATAGTAAAATAAGGGAGAAAGAGCAGTACGTGACCATATCATAAAATGATGCCTGATTGAGACAATTGGGCACAATCTCATCCGGAACAAAGATGATTTCTTGGATGTTGCGCACGAAATTTTTCCAAGTCCAGAAAAGGTCAGCCTAACTTTGGCTATGATAGGACAAAGGAGAAAGAGTTTTACGCCAGCATATGCAATCAAATACGGCTTTGAAAAAGAAGTAGAAAAGGAGACTCTAGATTTTTACATTTCTTTCCAACTTTTGAGACCAAATTTCGGGAAAGCCGCGCATATATGATGCAAAACATATAAAGCTCCCCTGCGAAGCTCACAATTTGCGAAGAGTGCCCCGAACAATTAGGTGTTCAGCCAGGTACGGCCAGCGCCGCGCCATTTCGCTCGCTCGATCATTTCTCAAATGCGACTTTATCTGGTATGTAGCGGAGGTTTTTCCTTTCAAATCGTGGACTGCATTCCTGTATTCGTTCGCTAGTTCACAATTCCTCCGAACATCATAGTTTTGGATATTTCACCAAATTTTTCAGGGTTTTCAAATGCGACTTTATCTTCATATTCGTCTCGTACATCTGCGCCGATATGACTTAGAGCTGGATTTTGCGCCGGAGACTCAGAAGCCCGGTAGGTGAGCACGTTACAACGGTACAGGTTTACTGGGAAATCCCACATCAAGTACGGAATGCTTTTTCGACACCTCCCCTCTGTTGTACTGGTATCCCGAGAGAGGAACATGTGGAACAAGGGTACTGATACGCCAAAGTCTGCAAAGACCAATGATGAGAAACGGAACCTTCTGATCTTGCCGCGAAACGCTCTCATTGTTTTCCTCCTGCCTTCGTAGACTTTCATATATACTATCCTTTCTTGGTATTAGGCACCTGTTAGTCATTTCGAAAAGGTCCACGAACGAAATAGTGGTGAGATCCTGTAATCAGTAAATGAACTCTAGAAGATTCCCTAACGAGATTCTTTTGCTTTAGAGGGCCTGTGTTTGCTTTGTTGGCTTAGAATCAACGACAGTGATGCTGCATGAGGAAGGATGCTTTAATTGGTAAAGAAACCAAGGAGGCTTAAGTTGACAAAGCCTGAGTTCTTAAATTCGGTTTGGCCGGGGTCCTAACGTGTTTGCGGTTCAGGCATAGCAACCGCAGGCAGGCAATCTCTTTGCTCTTGAGTTTCATTCTTGATGCATCGCGAAATGACTTTCCCGATGGATGCGCAAAACCCTCCCCAGCCTTTCCCAGTTCCCGCTAATTTCCTCGCTTATCCACGGGAATTCTAATGTAAAACAGAAGAAATCGGCATTCCCTCGGCTTTCTCAAGCGATGGTTCACTTGGCTACAGATAGACACTTTCGCAGTATTTATCTAAAGAGATTAATGTAGGCGGTGTCAGTACTCATGAGCCACTTGGCAATGTTTGTGTCCAAAATCAACTTTGCCAGCCTTTTGGCTATCTATAGCTTCCAAAAATGCACAGCGATATGTGACTTTATTGGGTCTAACCTAGCTGCTAACATCTGTGAAGACCGTCTCAGAATTCTCTTCTCTCCTATGAGAATATGCGCTTGCTTCTGAGACGTTGCTAACCAATACCTTGTTAATGTTGAAAGCTCACATCTTTCTGAAAGAGCTTCCCCAACCTACAGCTTATGCGCGCTTGCAACCAAGTGCATAACCAACACTAAATCGAGCCTTCACTGCACTAGGGCGGAGGACCTACAAGTACGGGAATCTACAAGTTGTTTGTGACCCCATTCCAATGAAAATAAAAATAAATAAATAAAAATTCTTTCAAATGTCGAGCTGTTATAAATATTATACTTCGGAAACAAAATGAGTGCGTTCGCAAACGAAATGTCATGGGAGGTCGAACCCTGGTCCTCAGACATTCAGCATTTGGAGCGAAGGTCCACACCGTTTCTCGCCGCATGACACCTGCGGGACAAACGCAAATGGGCGGAGTTGGCGCGCCTATTCCGCCGTTGGTCGCGCCTTATCCTGCATTTGACCTGCTGTGGTCTTGCTTCGGGGATAAGAGTTTAAGGAAGGTCATGCTCTATTGCAACCGGTAACTACAAAAATATTTTAAAAATGAGTTCGCCGGGCATGTATGTGCTCCCTGTACCAGCGCTCGACGAGCCAGACATTCGCGGCGAGGCGGATTTTCCCATGCGCGCCGCGTTGGCACGCGACGGCATCCCACGCATTTTGCCAAATGATGCACTGGGCCACAGTTTCAACCGGGCCTTAGTTGGCCATACAAGTTCCGTAGGGCTCGTCTAGTCTCCGCCACAGCGGAGACTAGACTGTCTGCCTGCTTATTTACGCTTCGGCTGCCACGTATCAATGGAGAAAAAAACAGGGTGCAGGTTAATCTGCATATCCCCTGCCTCATGCGCGCTCACAGCAGGTTTTCCTGCTCCATCCGCACCTTCAGCAAGTATTCCTGCTCCACCAGCAACTACCTGCCGGAGCCTGCATCGGCCAAAAGTGGGCGGGTTCACCGGCGCTCCAAACACTCGAATGTCTGAGTCATGGGCGTGGAAGCCTGCAACGCACTTCACTCGGCCACTTCCAAAAGTCGAGAGATGTTACATTGGCACATAGGCGAATCATCGCCTCTGCTCTCAATTTAGTGCCTTCTTACAACACAAATTTCGAGGCAGAACTACCCGGCACTGTTCGGCTAGTTCTGCCCCGAAATTTCGAACTGAAATTGTTCGCCCTAATCTCGCCTAAGGGGGTTATTTGAGGTGCTGGACACGAATATCGTATCCATTTTGTACCGTAACTCCGTTTTGTTGGGTTACGTTAGGTATACTGTGATACGGTATCTCTCAGAATCCTTTCAAATTTTGCGTAGAGGGGTTATTTTGAGCGCTGCTTATGAATATCGCGATCAGCGCCCAAACGCTACCCTACCATACCTCTAAAGCGTACAGGCGTTGATCTACCCTACCGCCGCTTGCCTCAGACAATCGGTGAGTCGGGATCGCCGCCAACTCGCCTGATTCCCGACCCCTGCCGCCGCGAGTCGCCTGACGGCCGCCCATTTCAGGTGACCTCACTGGGTGGTTTACTACGGGCCCAGATGTTTTGATTCCTACACCCCTATCCATGACTCACTAGGTAGTTTAGATTTAAACCATCATTGTCAAAATGACCTACTTGTTTGCTCGTATCATGACGATCTTATTACTCGTTGTGGTATGTTATGTTTTTAGAAAACATCACAGTACACTTGAAATGCTTGATGCGCTTTACAATACAAATGAAAATCTTGCATAAATTTATTTCTAACCGATTATTTTTACCATTATTTTTGAAGTAATTTTTAATAATTGTTTATTTTTATAATCAGTATTTTTATTGATTTTATTTCCCATCTGGGGTCCCCGAGGCGGCGGTGACCCCACTTTTTTCTAACACCTCCCCCCACCCGCTTATTACTTACATGGCATTTATGTTGAGTAGCTGCGCAGACAATTCATGGGGATTTCTAGCTCGAAAGGGACCTGTCACGGCGTTGAATTTTAGAATTTTCTGGTATTCCGGGTCTGTGTTCCTGTATTGTTCATTCCACCTCGTATTCATAGGGAAGTCAATCCTGGCGATGGCGCTCTTCGTTATTAACCACCAGAACATTGCGATAAAAAATCGGAAATGCATCTGAAAGAGAATGATGCTCGACTGCCTGCTTTTTCATAAACGGTAAGCTCAGTGTGAGAGTAGAAACCATCGAAATTATGGACACGGAAGATGAGATGCGATGTAAGCGATTGTTTTCTAACAACCGCAGCTCACGTAATTCACATCAAAAGATAACGTCAGCCGAGATATGTAACACTGATGTTAAAGGATAAGAGACGTGTCAAAAAGCGAAGGTATATATAGCGAAATCGTTCAGCAGAGGAACGGTCTGATTCATACGAATTTTATGCTCGGATTCGTCCCCGTCTAAATCGTTATGCTGGGAAAGAGATTAAAATTGTTTTTTTTCCTAAACGGCGTTCATGCGCACCTTACAATTGTTGTTTCGCAATCTTGCTGAGAAAACCTACCGTTGCGCTAATTCAGCCGGTTTTCGCTACATAACGGGCACCCGAGAATCTGAAATGCAGCCTCTCACTCACATGACATTAGCTCCAAACTCAGAGGTAGAGAAAGCTACTACGCCTATCCATACATATGCTGCGCGTATTGCCGCATTTCGCCTGCCTCGACACTGCCACTGCGCTGGCAAGAGAATGACTGGTCCTCTTCATCTCAAAAATCCATTTTCCCAGCCCATATTGTGCATTTTTGAGCCTGTCCTCTCTCATAAGTTTCGTAAATTAACATCTGCCAATCACTCATTCTACGCCTATACCGTAAGGAGTTTTTGGAGGATCTGGTCAGAGGAGATGAGAGCGGACACTCCATGACAACAGTCGTAGAAATGTCGTTTGGCTTCCACATGGGGAAAGCCACCAGTACATTCGAAACCCGGGCTACACCAACGAAAGGTTCTGTTATGCTGCTTCTGTGACGCAGAGGGATTGCTGTACTACGAGTTGTTTCCACATGGCAGCACAGTAACAGCTACCGTCTACATGGGTCAGCTGCAGAAACTGGCGGATGCGATCAAAGAAAAACTGCGAAGACATGCCACCGTGGTCCTCCCTCACAACAACTCCCATCGCTAGAGAGACCCGTTCGAAAATAGCGGAGTTCGGCTGGGATACGGTTCCTCATCCTCCACACTCTCCTGATCTAGCACCTTCTGATTACCATCTATTCCGGCATCTGAAATTGTTCCTAAGCAAGAAAAAGTTTGTCGATTTCGACCATGTGAAATCGAAGGTCTCCATCTTCTTTGAGTCGCGGCCTGCTCGCTTCTGGAAAAAAGGAATCAGCGACCTGCCCAATCGTCGGAGCAAAGTGGTAGATAGCAATGGTGATATATTATTGATTGAGGATGATTCCCAATAAAGTTGTAAAAACAAAAGTGAGACGACGCTAGTTTTTTTCCATTACTCTCTCCTCAACCTAATACATTGCTGTTTTGAGAAGTTCGGAATGTGTTAATAGCTCAAACATGAATTGAGGTGAGCCTCTACCTTTGATTTTTCTCCATGGAAAATCCTTCGCAAATGGATGTGTGCGCCAGACGCACGCATCCTAGTATAAATTTCCGTAATGTGGAAGCAAGAGAATCAGTGGACTTGTAACAACGCCACAGAGAATGATCTGGAACACCTCAAACAATGGAGTAGCTAGACCCGCGGTACCAAAGTGGGAGGGCTAACTGCTGTACCATAAGATTCAGAACAGGCCCATCGCGCACAGAAAACGGCCTTGCAGGATATCCCATTCGAAAGTTTGCTGATCGCGGTACTGCACACAGTCGCCCGTGCGAGCAGGCTATACATGCACAATGTACAACGGAAGCGCTGAGGAAAGAGTATTCCGCATCCAAGTCCTGCTAAGTAAGTGAAGTTCACTACTTAATATTTTCGCAGTGTAGCTCTCCTTATGAGAGCTCAGCCAACTAAACTGGGGAGACTGGGAGTCAGAGAAATTGCCGACCGTCCTTTCAACATCTTCAACTTTGGTGAATTTTTCTCTAGCTAGGAGGGACTTAAAGGCAGCACCCACGGAAATTTTTGCCTCTCAGATTTTAGCTGTTCGAGGAACTTCATCACACTCCGGATAGTTTTCGCACAAAACGAGCAGCGGAAACATTTTGTGATTAACTCTTTAGCAAGCAGTTCTTGCGTGATGGCGATAACTTTGGATGAATTCCCGCTCGTGTCGTGCTCTTCTTTCGTTGCGCCAGCGCAGTAGAATCAGCTGTTTTGCCACAGTCCTAGTGGAATCAACGGCACTTTTTCTCAATTGTAGAATTTCTTCTGATGCAATGTTGAAAGGCTGCATTCCAGAAAAAGAATAGTTGGTTTTGCGAAAATCCAGTGAAAGGGCGGCTTTATCGTTTTTTTTTTCTGATCTCGGTCATCATGCTGTGGCCCGTGCAACTCGCCCACATTCGTTGCACATTACCGAAACATGAGCCTCTAAAAGGAGCGTTTAGGTGCCGTTTGAAATCTTGAGCATTATGGATGGATGGAGCAGCCTCGATGTAACCAGGATACGCTGAAATCTTTGACACAAAAATTTCACCCATTGACGACCGCGCGCGTTTTCACATGTCTGGCGCGTGAGACCAACGCCTCTTTGGCTCTTTGGCGGTATTTATGGTTGCTGCACGTGAAGTTTGACGCGGCGATACACAATGCAGAACGAAGAGAAGAGAATTCCTGGCAGGGAGCGAATGTTCCTGGTTTTGCCGTTGCGATGGCCGCGCGAATAAACTGCGTTCTGATCTTCGCCGCATCGACACATCGCGAAAACTTCAGGCCGACGCGTAAAATTTGACGCACATCAACCATAAGTACCGCCTTTCGGAAGTGCAACGCCCGCGTAGTTCCACACTTTCACGATAAGATAATTGAGAGGAAAATACATTGTTTTGCGAAAATAATTCGAAATCTGGGCCTGGAAATAGAGGGGGAAGCGAGTAGAAACAGAGTGAGACGATATGCAGTGACTCTAGCAGTGACGTGGGTAGCAATGATCTGCTATTACTCAGACATTCGAGCAGCACTAGTCTCGGTGGGCGAGGCCTGTTCCGCCCAACGCCCAGCCCATTCGGCACAAGTTCAACAGTGTTGAAAATAGTATACAGTGCTGCCAAGTTGAGTGGCAGTACTACCAAGCAGTTGCCGCGCACCCAAAAAAGGCAAATTTTTTTCCGCACTGCTGGCATTGAGCACCGGACTTAGCTCGATTTCGTATCGATCGAATTTCGGCGACTGCGCAATGACGCAATTTCGGCGCGGCGCGCCACGAAGCATTTTCGAAAATGGTTTTTCGTTTCTTCTTCGTTCCCTTTCATCTCTTTCGCTTCTTTCTTTCCTTCTATCTCTTTCTTCTTCTACCACTGTTTTTGTGCGCGCTCGAACTCGCGCTTGTTTTACTGCATTTTAACCATTTCCTTGGGCGCAACTTCTCTCTCACTACTTTTTTCATTCTTTTTTGTTTCTTCACTCTCTTCTCTCCTCTCTCTCATCCTCACTCTCTTCCTCTTTCCTCCAAAATTGTTTTTGCGCGCGCGTTCATCTGTTTTATTGCAATCTTGCCATCCCCGGCGCGCGTTTTTTCTTTTTGTTGTCATTTGAATATCTCCGCGCGCAGCTCCTGTCTCACAGTTTCTCTTTAATCTTTCTTGTTTCCTTATGCTTCTTTCGCCTCTCTCTCTCATCCTTCCTCTGTTGCTCTTTACTCTTCTATTGTTTTTGCTCGCATTTTAATCCGTTTTTTCTCGTAGATTGGCCATCCTTACGCGCGCAATTCTTTCACGATTTCTCTATGTTCTTTTTTGTTCTTTCACTCTCTTCTCGTCTCTCTCATCATTTCTCTCTTCTTTAGTTCTTTCTTGATTGTTTTAAGCGCGCGCTCATTTGTTTTATCGCGAATTTCGCTATCACCGCCGCGCAACTTCTCTCCCATGAAATCTTTTCATTCTTTTACCAATCTTTCACACTTCTTCAGCCTCTTTTTCATTCTTCCTCTCTTCCTCTTTGCTCTCGCACTGTTTTTGCGTTCTCTTTCACTTGTTTTTCCCTACTGTGACCATTTTTCGGCGCGCAACTCCTCGCTCACTACTTTTCTTCAATCTTTTTTGCTTCTTTTTTTTTGTTATCGCTTCTATCTCATCTCCTGTCGCTTTCTACTCGATCCCGTGTTGTTTTTATGTGCGCGTCCGCTTGCATTGTTCCGATTTGAGAATTTTTCAGGTGGAAATTGTGTGGCTGCGCGAATATGGGCGAAATGGAGGTCAAGATCTTGGATATTGAGCACGTAGACGACAGGACGAGGGCGCTGGACATCATCAACAACATGTGCTTTTACCGAGACGTCGAAATGAGTTTTCTGAAATCTTAATTTCAAAGAAAACAGTGAACTCCGACTTTTTTGAGATTTTTGTGCGGTTCGGAGTTCCAGCTTTTGTTCGTTCGTCTCACCCACCTCTGCTTCCGTCATCCTTATCATCCACATCCTTCTGTGTTATTATGACGATGGAATAGCGCGATTTTCTATAGGATGTTTTTTTCTTGATATTTGCTTTACTGTGTGAATTCTTCCCACTCACTTTGGCATAGGCAATCGCGCGTTTTTGTTTTTGAAATGCGCAATTTCCCATTTTGCTTTAAACCGAAGAAGTATGCGGATGATACATCCCGATTATTTTTCGTCTTTTCATTCAAATTCGACCCACATTTACCTTGCAGTCATTGAATTTCGAGGGATGTTCACTGGAGGGTTCTGATCTGGATCGCATTCAGTTCTGCGCGGATTCGGTGAAATACGTCTGTTTTCGCAGAAATCTCTTTCACAATCCCTGGAAATTGCTTGCCGCGAAATTCCCCAATCTCCTCCATCTTGATTTGAGGGAAAAATCCTTAGTTTTTGCAGTCGTTCATTCACAGTCATCCTGGATCACATTGAACTTCTTGTTTCATTAGGCATTTGAAATTGGATGAACTCGTTGCTGCGAACGCGCTTGATCAGGGTGCTGAAACAACGCTGCCCAGGCTGCAGTATATCTACTTGGGTCCATCACTTTTGTGCGGTCTTGTCGTCTACACAGTTCTTTGTTTTTACCCCTCTAGGAATTGACACCCAATCTACGCCGCCTTCTTCGCGGATTAGTCTAATTTTTGCCACATGCCCAAATTTTCCCCGATTTCGCTGCCGTTTTCGCTGCCGCTCTCATTTCTTCAGCTTGAACTACCTGCCTGCCACGCCTTGCTAACTCCCGATACTCACTAATTTTGACGACTACCGCTCCTTAACCTTGTGCCACTCGATTTTGACTTTCATCCGCGCTGTGGACACATATGAAACACCGCCATCATAAAAAGGGTATTTTGCTATCGAACCTTCTACGGAGGCTTGTGACACAACAATGATACATGCGGCTGTGCTGTCTAAGCTTAGGGTACCACTGACCGCAAGCCGATGCAACTAAGCAACTAGCAACACACAAGGCCAAACCCAGGAATTGCTAACCGAACGGAAAAAAACGAGCGAAACCGGAGAGATCTGAATATGGGCTGCGAACACTTAGTGTTCAGCGCTCGTAGTCCTCAATTTCGAACGGTGGCCTCGGCCCGCACGTTTGGCAGAGTGGTATTTAAGTGAAAATCCCTACCGTTCCTACATGAGGACACCGAAAATAATACGCTGGGTCTTTGAACCCAGAAAACACAATGAACAACACTAGCAACGCTAAATTTAATAAAGCACGCGAGGATAAATGAGTACTACACTAAAGAAAAGTGAAAGGGATGAGACCTCGTCCAAAACAGCAAGGACATGCAGCCTATCCAACTTGCAAATTTGGCACGTGATTGAACTGCACTTGCTGGCGTTGTAGCAGCAAACTTCTCCAGACTCTGTATAAGAGCAGGATAGATTCTTAATACATACACTGCGGGAAGGGGCCCTGAAGCTGTCAGACCAGCGAACTTTGAAAACGCTTCAATTTAAAGCTTTTGAATCCCCATTAGACGAGATGTGTCTCCGTAAATCCTTCGAGCAGTTGTTCCTTGTGTTATCCCAAAAATAGCGTGACTTCCACTACATGGGAGCTTGCAAACGTTCCTTTCATGATATTTGCTGTATCAGTGCTAAGATGACGCATCACGAAGTGCAAGTGATCAGAGCGAAGACCTGGCGAGTGTTGTCAGTCAGAAATTACTCTGAGATGATCGACTAGCATTGACACAATAATATCAGCTGTCTTCTGTCTCAGTTCAGCAAAAAGGTGGAAGGTGAATGGCGTGTTCTCCGTCGTAAGTGTCGCAATAAATTGTTCATCATTTGATCCCTCTATTGCTAGAGGCATCCATGGGCAGGGAAAAAAGGGAGCTAGAGGCATCCTTGAGCAGGAAAAAAAGGGAGCTCGGCCTTCATAATGTATACTAAGAGATTGTATTCGATGTGCACTGCAAAAGCCTCCGCCATTTATTTAGCTGAGGATTGTTGTAGTGAGCTGTTCCAACGTTGGCACCAGTTCTAAGACCTCTGCAGCATCTGTCCTTCGCTCCAAGTGCAATGATTAGGTCAAGTTTCAAGTGAAAGTCAGAGGTGGTAGTAAACCTACTGAAACTGTCAGTTAACGAAGAACGTTAACTGGCGGAGAATAATGTAAGCTTCACAGGAACCAACATGGTTCTCCAAGTATGGTGCTTAAATACTATGACGAAACGAGGACCATACTTGCAGGTAAACTCACAGTTCGAAATCGAACTATGAGCTCACAGTCACGCTAAACTTGCTGCCAGTATGAAACTATGAGGACATGGGAAGCGAAAGAGTGTGCGACGCAGACGGCGATCTCGTTGCTTCGCAAAGAAGTCCTCCAGAGGACTTTTTGCTCACGGTTCGAGTTCATTGTTGTAGGCAGTCGAGCGTGCACTGACTTCTTGAAGACGAGTTTCCGGATGCACCCAGCTGATCGATGTTCCCACTGTCTCGTTCATCATGACCTCCCGCAGGAGATCATCGATGAGTCCGATTTCCTGGTGGCTGATTTTGACAGCTGAGCTTTACACCTTCCCAGATTAAATCCCACATACTTTATGTGCACGCAATTACATTTTTGAGCTTAACACATCAAGGTTGGGTCACGCGGAAGAGATTCACTGGCCGCTTGGGGTGTAATGGTCACATAAGGTCCCGTTAGCACTCGAATCCATGGTTCAGGGGTATGTCAGCGTACTCCAAGGACAACGAGGATCCCATCTGTGAAAGTTCGAAACTTCTAAGGGTTTGAAGGTTTTGCAAGAGCCTCATCATTGAAAGATCACTGTTGTCAGTTAGCTCCTGGCTAGTTCATGGTTGCAAACCAGAGCTGACAGTTCACCGCGACCTTCTGCTCATCGTTTCCTCGCCGTTCCAGGAGGTTTTCTTCCACCCCAGCTTTTCCCCAAGTCGTTAACACAAGAAATGGAACACATGGAACATAACAATGGAACATTCAATGTCGAAGGAGGAACTTATGAACCACTTTCGGCAAAACAGCTGGGGAAATGCGAACTTGCATCAGAGCGCCAAGGCAACGAGTAGATCTAGGCATTTACGGCGACGGATCTGTCTTTCGCCTCTATTTGTACACGGTGTCCGATCCGACCACTCAGAGAAGTAGGTTGGGTACCCCAAAGAAGTTAACGGGCTCCAAAAATGCGTTACTCAATTGCTTATAATAACTGGTTTCGTATCAGCAGATGTCAATCATACAAAATTGTAAAGGTGACTGGTGAAAAAGAACGCATCCGCTTATTGTAGAAGCCATGGGAATTTCCTTAGCAGATATATTCCGTGAATATGTTGACAAGAGCTGAAGAGTACATCAAGAGCTACATTATCCGTAAATCTGAACTCGCACTATAAAGCTGTGGGAAACCTTTGGGAGAATTCAGAGAAGGAATACAACATTTTTCAACATACCCTCGATAGTGGGTCTCCCGTCACCCTAACTGTCCACTTCAACTGATCTCCTTCGACCATTTCCTCGCTAATGAGTCTTTGAATGGAGTCTGGCGCAACCGTCTTTGCTAAATATAGGAAGTATCATTGTTATCTACGCTCCAAGACAAAAAAAATTGAGAGTTGAGCCTCTCAAATGTACAGAGAAAAATAGCGAGACAGTTGAAAACCCACATCGACTGACCATTTGGGCACTGCTGGTTGCTACGCCGCTGGCGTCGAGCAGCACGCATGTACTTGCTTCCGTGGATTGTGCGGCGATTCCAAAAGAGCTTGAGTATTATTGTGAGCAAGAAAACAGCTGCAACAATCATTTTCACCAAGACTGATAGTTGCTAGCTTGAGAGAGAAGTAGCAAAGGAATAGGAGTGTGGAAAGGATGATACTTGAGGAAAGATGATAGAAAGGAGGGCAATGTGCGCAAGTGCTCAAATATCGTCACGTTTGGAAAGTATCATCGCTTCCTTCCGAGTGTCTAAAAGTCTTTTTGAAATTGGGAAGCGTAGGAACATTGATGAAACATTGAATGACTTCATTAACAGAAATTATCCTTAATGAAGCAATGAAAGCAGCCATCTACAGCGTAGGGCACGAAATTGCACTGGGACGCGTTTTTTCTAAGCAAGGAATCTTTCGTGGAAATTTCTTTAGTTTGAGGAACTGTTTTAATGCGCAGTCAATGCTAAGAAATGAAAGGATATTAACTCTCCCTTCGAAGTGGCATCTTTCGTTTTTGAGGAATCGTCTTCAGCAATGGTCAAAAACCATTTTTCGACCATTAATGAGATTTTTGTTTCGAAAATTAGGGCATTTTCTCAAAAAGGAAGGATCTCCTTTGGGGGGAGAGTTGATATCTCCCTGGCGCATTTTTTGGAGTAGATGCGCATCAAAACACTCTCCATCTAGAGAAATTTCCTCGAAAAATTCCTGGCTTGGAAAGAAAAGGAGTGTGCTTAATTCCGAAGTTACTAGAAGGTTTCTAAGCATCACATTGCACTTCGTTTCGTTAGGCTTCAGTTGGTGAAGAGTCGGTTTGTATTGCGTGATTTCCATTGTATTTCTGTCGTATTCTCCTGTATCTTCTTTGCGGGCAACGTGGACGCAATATGTTGTATTGAAATCAGTATTATGTGTATGTTGTTGAAACCAGTTATAAATACTGTACATAGATACAGATCGTATTCTTATTTTTCTGCCTTCGCTAATTTGTTCGATGGGAATCGATGATATCTACAGTCAGCGCCAATCGACCTGACGAACTCATGGACTTAATTGCTCTGCTATAATCGTTATTCTGCGCTGCCGCAGTGGCTCCTCGTAGCGATGTTTCGCGTTTTTAATCGCAATTCATTGACCCCGGGAAAAAACACTGAGCATGACCACTACGATTGACCATTACCAAAACGAGTCGCGATTGCAGTTAAACAGAGCGGTCGCACTGCTGTGAGCGATCAGGTCGACAAATTCATCACCTCTATCGACTCTCACCGTATACACATGAGTTGTGTTATTCGCTGCGATAGTACGTACACGTAAAGAGAAGCCGTAGTACTCCAACGTACCATGACGAGATGCCTTTCGTTCAGGTGTTGCCGTTATTCAGGCATTCTGATCTTCAGAGTTTTTGTATGTTTTTGACCTACAAACTGTAGACCATATTCAGTTCTGTATTTCAGGCAGGCCGTCATCAATTCAGTCAGTGACTCCAGTTTCCAATGAAATCTTATCGTTGTTATTAACCAGAGCCGTAGTCTAATTTCTCTGGTCCCATTGGTATAAGTACCACTAACGTACCTTGTTCGTTTTATAGTATTTCGTTTCGACTTTTTGTATGTTTCGTCATTAACAGTATTATATGAGAATTGCAAAAGAATGCGTGCTGCCATCTTTCAGCTAACAACGGTTTTTTGTGCTCTCATATCCATTAGCAGAAAAAAGAAGGGCTTAGGCTTTATAGCCTCCACAAAAAATTCATTCCATAGCTTAGTTTCTTATTGGTTTTCATTTGTTAGACAGTTACTAATTTCTCGTTTCACCTCATAGATGTTGGGCAACCTAAAATAAAGATTTATCTTCATGAACGATTTCTCAAAAAAAAAATCGTGGCAGTGATGTCAAAAAGGTGCTTCCTCAAGGTTTTAAAGTCTAAAATTTCTGGAGCTAATATAAGATTTCTAGAGCTAATGTAAGTTGTTACTCCATATAGAGACGTATGTTTTGAAGGCATGTCCAATGTTACTGGTTATGCTTGAAATCTGCTTGATTTTCTCGGAGGCTTCACAGAAATACACAATTGATTTATACTCACCCACAGCGGCTGGGTGTCCTGGTAGCAAGCACTGCAGGCTCGTAGGTCTGAGTTTCGAGGGATAGAAGCGATATCCATACCATGGAATCTACTCTGTTACGCTATGAGTGAAGGTAAATCACCGGTTAGTCATTACGACCTTCTGGTTATATTTGAAGGTAGCATCCGTCAAAATCCTCGACTCCGAGTATAACTGGCAATAGTGACATGCGGTCTATTAGCTCACAGAGGGTGCAGGTCCGACTTTGGCCACAATGACGACCTCATCACTGTGTTGGTCAACTAATCAAGTTTTCACATTTTCTTATATGCCATTAATGTGGTTCCTTCCATTTTGATGTTTCCCTGCTGCCATTTGCTTAAATATATTCCCAAACCCATCGGCGTCGTCCCATCGACGGAACCAGTGCTGTCGTAATTGCAGGCAAAGTCAGAGCGCCCTCTGTGAGCAAATAGACCATAAACGAGTGAACGTTCGGTTGAGGTTTCAAACGAATCCTAATCTCTGCCTCGATTGTTTTTCCTTTGTTTTTCAGCTTTGTTACATATGAAAAAAATAACGAAAACTACGCGTAAGGATGGGCTAAATAGCTGCATTCTGCACTCTCATTATTTTTCGTTTTGGCTGACAAGTATTCTTAGATATTTATGCGCAAAAGGATTGAAATGCATAGAACTTTCTATACATGGCCAATATTGGGGACTAAATCTAATTTAGATGTGACGAGTTATTCTTCTTAGAATTGTACTTATACTCACATCGGTCTACATCGTTCATCGTATCCTTGTTTCCTTGACCTGATCCTGACCTTGGCTCTTCTTTTGAATAGAGGGCAACTTACACTTGATGCTTGCGTTTGACGCGCTATATGATGAAGGAGAGGGCAAATCACATCGCTGGCGCAGCGACGCACGCGTTAATGGCCACACGGTGGCCGCGCGTTCTTTCCTTTGAAGATGCACATGCCGCGCTCACCAGTCCTCACGGAAAATCCTTCGAAAAATTTAAATGGATGCGTGCTTCAGACGCACCCACACCAGCGTAAATTGCCCTATAGACGCAGCCACGCAGCTGTAATTGCAGACTGCCGCAGCCTCAATTGTAGAAACTACTGCTATTTTTGTTTAGCATGGAATTGCCGGAAAACAACTGCAGAGATATTTGTGATGAACCCGCCAAAGCCACGACTACATCCATCCTATTTCCATGAGAAGGGAGCTCATCAACGGACTACTGATGATCTTCATAGTTTTTCTGATAATTGTGATCAGGAAAGTAAATGTTGTGTACTTACCGTCCTCCATTTCCCTAATGTTTTCTCTTCTGTTGGTTAATGTTATCAACGGACTACTGATGATCTTCATAATTTTCGACCAAGGCTTTGCACGACCGAAAAACGCAAATCAACACGACCAAACCTACTCCGTGTAGCCGAATCGACGACCGTGCGGAAGGGCGGGCCTGCGGGTAGGAGGGCGGGCGGGCGGATAAGCAGGCAACGCTAGCTCGCCCACATCTTCTTGTGTTACGTTGTTCATATTTTCATATGTGTTGTTGATTTTAAATCAAATAAATCCGATCTGTTGATTTCATGTAGAACACAAGTCAATGTTCACAATACATTCAACCACGCCAGTCAAAAATCCGAGGAACAACAACGATTAAAACGGCAACTAAATGAGGTCGACTGCAAAGTTCGGCTAAAAACTGCGCGAGCAATTACACCGAATCAGCGGCTTGTTTTCTGCGAACCAATCGCATCCACTACTTTTGGATTGGAAGGTGTACAGATTCTGTGCCACACTGACCTATCCACTGTCCCTAAAAGGAACTTGGGACTTATTATTTGTAGCAAAGTTTTGGATTTAATGGGACCTAATACTTCAATGGCCCGAGTAACCACCTCGTGCTGCGCCCTGGCTCCATCTTTGGAAAGGACCCTACGTTTTTCACGTCCGCACCATATATACAGTGGACGTCAATGGCGGTAGCCCATCCGCGGCCTCGAGTAGGACGCAGCGCAACCGCAACGCGTGGGCCGGGATGGTGTCGTCTGCTGACGGAGTGCTATTTCTAGTCTCTCTCTCCCCGACTTAGTCGAAAATCTCCAAAATCGGATAGAAAAGCTGCTAGATATAGCATAACAGCAACAGGAAACATCGGTCACGACGCGCGCGGCGCGGTTGCGCGGCGTCCTTCTCGAGGCCGCGGATGGGCCACCGCCATTGACGTCTACTGTAGCTTCTTCAACAAAGGTCAAGTCACAGCTCAACGGCCTTTACTGTGTTTGAGGAGAGACGATCAAATTTGACAGTACAGTGAGTGAGATTTACCTAGTTGACTCAGAAGAGCTAAAAGTCAAGCAATACTACAAACTCGCAGAAGAGCACAGTGCTTGCTCGCCGGAACTCGGAAAAGAGGATGTGTATCATCATGAAGGGAATGGGGCATTGTCAGGCTGCAGTGATTGGGATTTGGCCTGGCAACGCCCCATTCTCCCTCTCGATAATACGCACTCGGGAAAAGAAGCAACCACGTAATACGGAGACAAGGCTCCACTACAAAAGCGAAGAAGCGACTCGTGGAGAGCATCAGAGAGAAATTTCCATTGTCTTCTATATTTACAACATGTTTCCTAAACTATTTCCTTCAAATATACACGAAATAAAGGATTTCAATTATTTCCAAGTTTGAACATGTTTTTGATGTGCATGTTTCTACCGCATCCAAACAAAACTGTTGCCATAATCGGCCTAAGGCTTTTGCACTGCAAGCAATAATGTTCCCATTTCGTCAGCTCACTGAAACAAGCTCCAAATCAACAGATTTCAGCTAAACGAGTGGAACGCCTCCCCGTGAGGACTTTGCTCTCCGTGAGGTGCATACAGCGCACGGCAGTGGGGATGCAGCTTATAGCAGCTCCATAGCGCACTTTTAGCTACGCCAACGATTAGTTCACATGTACCAGCGCGTGTTAGGGTTACCCTGCGCCCTGAAAACTTTGCAGGTGGCATTGCAGCCTTCTGTCGTGGCCAGCGTAAATATTGTGCCTAGACCTCACTTTCCGTGAAGGTGGGTGGATGGGGGAAGCTCCTACTGAAGAAAATGCTGAACGTGTGGCACAGGAGTTTCCTGGAGAGCGAGAGGTAAATATGAAATGACAAGGCTTGAAAAAACACTTTTCTGGCCTAGGTTCTCTGTGGTACGTTCCTCACCGATCTCACTTCAGAAGGAAACGTCTCTATGACGTTGACCTTCTCAAGGATAAGGTTTAAAAGAGGACCCATGAGATTAGAAAAATAAGTGGAACGAAGCAAAAAACACGCAACGCTGAGAGTTCAGACGTGTCCTCAACTCGGGAAAGTTCCGAAGTACGTAGCATGCTCAACGAACGACATCCTAGAGGACATGCTGTGAGAGTATCAGGTGCGTGCAAAAGTTCCGGGGCAGTTCCACCTAATTTTTCGAAACGCCATAACTTTATTCAAAGCCAGCAATTTTGTTCAAAACGAAAAGCATTGGCATCTGCGTAATGTCGCCAATATGGCACAGAAAAGATTTTTCGGGAAGCTAAAAATTTGACAGGTAATCTGTAATAGTGGCACACGTCGTTTTCCAGTAGGGTCTGCTCATTAAAAGTTTTACAGCGGAGGTAAAGCCATAGAAGGTTGGAATGGGGATAGCCTGTTAGAGGCAGGTATAAGGAGTAATACAGGTTAGGTTAGAATTTCGTATGGCCAATTCTTTATACGGTTCACACTGCAATATGCTGGTGTGCGCTATCCCACAGCCGGAACAGACCACATATTTCCGTCTGTATCGGCCCTATGCTTAAGGGTTTTCCCGTGATTACTTTAGGGAAAAGAAAACACTATAGGGCGATTATTCTGCATTCATTAGTAAATAAATTCATTGGAGATGAGTCACGTTGCTGACCATGAAAGGTCATATTTTTTTTAAAGAAGGTGGTGACGATTTGGCCATTTTTTAGGTGGTTGGCAAGAGCCAAGAGCCCGGACTTTGGGATGAGCTCCTCCTATTGTCGTACCTGGCCCATTCTCTATCAATAATAGCAATTCTTCCATGAATTCTTCCATGTTAGGAAATCTGAAGGTCGAATATCTGCAGGCTTGCCAATGAGGACGGTGGTGCTCTTCGCTTAACTCATTCAAAATCCATCTACTCACTTTCCCCTTCTTACCGATTTTCTTCAAGTGACGAGAAATTGTTGACTAAATTCCCAGTAATGTCTTCCGCACTTTGCAGAAGGTCTGGTTCAACCTGCCCTTTCCTGGCGCTTTTGCGATAACCAAATCTCTGAGCAACTTGTGAAGCATTTTACAGGCTCTCATCTCCGCCCAGAATTCCTAGGAACCTTCGAGCAGCTGGCGTTTTAGAGAACATACTCGCCACGAACGCAATATTGATGCTATGGGTCGCTTCTCTTGTTGATCATCTAGATTTGATTTCATAAAGCGAAATTCCCCAAATTATTGCACAGCTCGTAGCATTGGTTTTACACCCAAAACAGAGCAACGCTATGACGTAGACCCGAGCCAAACGTGATGTAGGTAGCAGATATTTCATGCTACCAGCATACATGAAACCGTTGCAGGATATCGTAAACACAGGGAGCAAAACGACGTTGAACGGTGAAATACCACCAACTGCCCCGAACTTTTGCACGCACCTAATACAAGGGCGACACAAGCCGGTCAACGCAGAGGAAAAAAACACGGCTTCTACAGCTCACCTTAGGTGCGTCAATAATCCTGCTCCACCATTGTTTGTTTGTAGAATGTTAGAATCTTCACTATCCTTCTCTCTTTGAATAATTTTGTATGAAACATTTGCGGCCTCCCCTCACGCTGCTAGTGGCCGTTAACCGTAGAAGTGCTTACTCCAACCAGCCAAAACTATCAAAAAGAGGAAAGAGCGACAATGAGGCTGCACTTTCAAGAGAAGTGGACAACTGTCTCACAATTGGAAAGAAATTCTCAAATTGAGTATATTTCAGGAGTAAGGAGGCCCATGAGGACAAAATATTCAATGAAAACAATCGTTGTCCCTCCATCGTTGGCCAACCCGAGCGATGAGTCCGTACTCTCTTAGGCGAACACGGCAAACCTTCAGTAGTATTTCTCCCGGGCAACAGTACATGCAAGACAGCTACAGCCGGGTCTCCTTGTTTTATAATATTATTTCGTCCGTTTTCAATAAGCCTGCGAAAATGGGCTAGTGGTCCTTGCAACAGACGGCTTCTACAGCTCACCTTAGGTGCGTCAATAATCCTGCTCCACCATTGTTTGTTTGTAGAATGTTAGAATCTTCACTATCCTTCTCTCTTTGAATAACTTAGTATGAAACTCTGTGCGTAACCTCAAACATGCCTACCCTCCCTTCCTGCCTAACCAATGTAATATTGCGGCCTCACCCTATTGTAATTCCCACGAAACTCATGAGAACAATGGCTGACCTTTGCTGGTCAATAGAAAACAAGCCTAGTTGCTGGGCGGAAAACCATAAATCTGTACTTCTCACTCCAGAAGATATAGAAGCAGATAGAGTCAAAAATCAAAACCTTCCTTCACATTGCATTCCGCTCAACTCTTTTCCGTACACATAATCATAAGTTCATTCACCATTATAGCTCCAACCAGAGTCGGCGGCCCAAAATTGTGTTCTTCGATGAAGTCACTAAGAAATTAGAAAATGGCATACTTGTTTTGATTTGTAGGAAACCTAGCTCAGTTAATCTAGTTTTGTTTTAGTCAGCTTAATTTGAGAATTTCAAGTCAACTCTCAAGGGCTCATAGCGATTTCGCAGTAACCCAATACATAGACTACACGTCTACATCAGGTAATAGGAGGGAGGCTATATTCAGATTCATACTTGTCGTAAGATCGAAGTTTGTTAACGAGAATATGAAAACTGTTTGTAATCCAAAGCTGAAAAACATGTAAATATGCGTACATAAAGATATGCTTAGAATTGCGTATGAGTTCACCGCAAGTATTTTCGCTCTCCACCAGGCCCCAAGAAGGCTGTCCGGTGGGCAAGCTGAACTCCGTAAAAAGAATGAAAGGCAAAAAGGGCTCCGTATACGAGGTCCGGTGCGGAGCTTCGTAAAAAAAAAATTGGGAAAATGAAGGAAGAAGTGGATGAGAGAAGGTGTGGGAGGACGAAGGAGCTCTGCAAAAAGCGCGCTCGTTCTAAAAGTTGGTGACTAGAGATTGTGGAGAGCAGTTCATGATGATACTACTTGAAGTACTTCGTACCCTTGTTGAAACAGCTATTTTTCGTACTGGGAGAGTCTCAGGCCGCCTTAGCTGGGTTCAGACCAGTCGAGACCAAGTTTGAGATCGCATCTTGGCGTGCACAATAAGTGTCGCAAAATATAGCGCGAAACTTCTGCGACCGTAAAATTTTATGCCCGCTAAGGAGTCCAACTTGTCCCAAAAGAGCTGCACGTAAAGCTCAGCGTATCAGAGCACAATTTTCCTATCCATACCCATTAATTTCCAGCCATTTTCCCGCACATATTTCGGTTTCGCAAAATTGAGATGCGTTTCAACTCGAGGAGCCACATTCTATAATAAAACAAAAAAAAAGAAAAAGATACCTAAGCTTTGTTTCGTTCCTACCACTAGACGGAGATGTCTGTGTCTATGTCCATTAATATTAATATAATCCTAACACCGATAGCTCTGTTTACTAATATCGGTGGTCATGCTATTGTGGATCGTTCGACTTCACTTCTGTTATCTCTAGTCTTTATTCTATTTGTGAGGGAATCTTCAGAATTTGGAACATTATGTCAACGTAATATGAACGCCTTCACTATTATTTCTGTATTTTTAAGTCGTAATTTTATACAGTAAACAATTTAGTGAAAATAGGGTCCTAGTCATAAGCACCTAGAGGGAGGTTCCACCACGGTTCGATTTCAAGACGACTCCGTCAAATTCTAGGTTTTTGAAAGGGGCTTTATTTTGATTGTGAATTCATGAAAAGGCTCGTGCTGATGCCTGGTTTCCACTCTGGAAGCCGCGGTATCTCAATTTTTATGCGGTGCTTTCATTTTCTCATGGTTGCCAAGCGCTAGTTGTAATCAGCGTGAGCGATTCAATCTACTCATACACACCGGATCTCATTACCTCCATTCCGCGGTTACTGCCAACACCTTGGGCTTGATTTGCCGTCATCGTGACGTTGGCTCATAATCCTTTATCGTTTCAGTAACAGCCACAATTCATTTTCCTCATTGTTTGAAGAGCAAGTCCTGGTCACAAAGGGAGGATGTCGCACAGTTCGAATTCGCATTCTTCTAAAGACTCGCTGCTTCGGAGCGGCTTTGCAAGCCTAAGAGAACCTCTTGCAATCGAAAAACATCATCTAATATAGCAGAGTTATTACCGCCTTTGTTTAACTTAGTCGATACATAATCTTCACATCCTCAGCCACATTTTCCCTCCAAAATGTACCACAATCGGCCTATTTCGTCCTATTTTCTCACAGTGGGAATTTTTTAAGCTCTGCCATTATTGCTTGTACTATACTATCTTTCACCTTGAGAAACGTTACCTATAACCCCTTTCCTTCCCTCTCCCGTTCTTCTTGTTAGAAACAGCGTAGCGTTACAAGTAATGCAATTCCCATGCGCAGGTAATACACTGCTTTTTTTTCCAAGTGCACCGTCTCAGCAAGACACTGCTGCTACGCAGTGTCTACCTACAAACTCCGTTCCAAGGAATGGCAGCTCTTGGTTTCTGCTCACTCATGCTTAATATTTTCTATTCAACTTCGCCTTCCTCGTCTTTGTCCACTGTTTCCATTTCCGGTGTTCATATAGCTTCCTTTTTGTATCTTTGGTTACTAATAAACCCAGCGAGGGTACCATTGCCTTCAGTCATTCTTCTATTTCTCGATCCCATTTCTGGGTTATAGAGATAATGAGCTCATGCGTCCATGAAGCGACCTCACTGTGAATCCTGGGACTGCCCCTTCCTTCCTAATACGAAATCCTGCACTTCCTAGAATGGTTCAGTCACTGCATAGTCTTTTGTGCAGTGACTGGTCCTTTTCACATGTTCTACAAGCCCTAAGCATATGGATATTGTTCTGAGTGGTAGTCAGCAACGTGGCTAATCTTCTCGCAACACATTCGCTGCATTAGGAACCGTGAGTGCAGCTATTACAGTAGGTGTTTCCACTGGAAATCTTTACTCCAGAATGTTCCCGTCAAAACAAGAAGAAGTACTATTGTTGTGCGACTTCAATGAACTTTCCATAAACCGATAGTGGCGAGAATGGGGAGGTATGGTTGGGCCTACGACATACATCAAAGCGTCAATGTCGTGGTGAAGAAATGAGTGGAAATGATGAAAGCAAAATGTTATAAGTTCTCATATCTTGTCACTGAGTTTGCGTGGAATAGC
The DNA here is from genome assembly GCA_037903475.1 of Ancylostoma caninum. NCBI lineage: Eukaryota > Metazoa > Nematoda > Chromadorea > Rhabditida > Ancylostomatidae > Ancylostoma > Ancylostoma caninum. The sequence goes on from JBAJFG010000019.1 coordinate 2,133,464, forward strand.
GTGCTGGCATTGGAGCAGTTGTGCGATAACTTTGGTGAAAACTTTTCGCGGCGACAGCATTGCTGGGTAGCATGCCATAGGCCTTAGGGCTGAAGATTTTAAAAAGCTGATTTCAGAGCCTATCTAGGCGGATAGAAACTCGGTTAGCAGTGCTTTCAAATGCTGCATGTGTGGTTTGTTGTGCGCAATTTTCGCACTCAATAACTGCAAAGAATCTTTTTTGTTCTGAATGAGTTCGCCCATCGAGCAGTTTTTCGAATGAAACCCATACCAAAATCAGGTTCATGGAGTCTCATCGATGAGTTAATCAGACGCTGGTGAGAATAATTTTACGAAAGTTTGCAGACGTCTGCAAAGAGTCCGGGGTTCACGAAGCTGAGAATCTTGGTCCATACAACAAGCAAATCGATATAACAATCATTTTCATCAAACATTTCCTTGGCAAATTTGAATACCTGCCTGGTTTCCAGTCATTCTGCGGTTTGTGAATGCATGCAAATTCAGCAGAAGAGGATCAGCTAAAAAACATTCAAAAAAGAAGCAGATCTGCGAAGATTTTTGAAGATAACAAATGTTTCTAAGAAATGGAAAGTGGTCAGAAATCAACTCTTCGATCGGATATAATGATTACGTCAAGAGAAGAAATAGGCGAACAATTCGAATGGAACTTTAAAAAAAAAGGGACCCAGAGGTGGGATATGGCATCATCACGGAGACTGGCATTTATAAGTATGGCATTATATGGCAGTAGACAGAAATGGCCCACGGAGATTTTAAAGGTTCGACGCGGCGATAGTAAAGTTGATCGGTAACGATCTTGCCTTTGTAGTATTATTGCACTTTTTCCTGAGAGAATCTGGTTCTCAAATTCCAAAAATTTTAATGCAACTATGTACAGACACAACCAATATGTCGAAATGATGACAAAAAATCAAGGTATCCCAGGTTTTTCCTCCCAATTCTCACTTCTGGAATTCAACACTTTTCCACAGAACTTCTCAGAAACAGCCTAAAAATGCGACGGGAGGACTTTTGACCCCTTGTATTGCGTAAACTGTTTTGACTGCATAGGTTTGAGTGCTCGAATAGGACAAAATAACGACTAGGCAGAGTGCCTAATTATCAGCCATTCTGCTGAGCATTGCTTCTTCCTATTATACGTGTTATTTCGATGCAAATGACGTGAAACTGGTGGACTGAGACGCTTGTGAAAATGCAGATATCCAGGCATATCTTAACGTCTCACTTAGTGCAAAACCATCATCCTAAAAGTTATTCGACACGGAAGAACATGAACGTAGCGAGCATTCTTCAGAGGAAAAGACCTAGAAGGCGTGAAATGTGGTAGCAAGGGATCGGGTGGGGACTACATGGTCAAAAAAGGAGCAACTTAGCTTAGTAAAACTAAGGTTATGCTAACGTTTCGTTAGCTAGCTAAAGCTAGCTCTTTCAGTAGGAACTTCCCAGGGCCGGGATTCATGACGCTATTAACTATCCTATGGCCTATGTGATGTTAAAGTGCAGTGCAGAGTCGTTTGCCAAATCCGATTCGCGAACCAGGTTTTGCATGGTTATGTGAATTCGGCATTTATGCGAATCGTGCTGTGAATTGAAGAATTGTGCATCACATATGTTCTGCAAAAATGTTGCTAAAATGAGCTGATGTGTTCACTTGCCAATACCTCAGAATGGAATTCACCAGTACGAGATCAGCACCTAGGAAGTTGGACGTTGATGGATCAGCAAACCCAAAAGTTCTCATGGATTCTTTTCTTGAAAGGGGCAGTAAGTTTTGCAGCAGAGTCGGCTATGACTTTCAGTTGCATTTTATTAACTGAACCGGAAACTACATTAATTTGCGAAGTTCAAGCCTCTGTAGCAACTACCGCTGAAGCAACTCCATCGTCGAGATAAGAAGCCGCAGTGGAAATTTCTGAGAACATTCGCAGTCAATTTCCGCATGCCTTTTTTTCCGAACTTCACTTCTTCCTTCCTTCCTCGTTTCGTGAGGTTCCGGAATGGAAACAAAGTCGCATAACTTCCGTGCATATTTTCCTTACAATTTGTATCCATTTTCCTGGTGCACTGAATTTTGTCGATGGGTCGCTAATGACACTGTCGGCTACAACTGGAAACAATATCGGTGCAGCCCTCACCCATTTGTCCCCGTTTCTACGCTCTACGGGCTAAATCCATTCCCTTTAGATAATTCGTAGAGCTCACTGTATTTTCTGATGTCGCTCCCAAATTCCTTCACGTATTATTTTATTACACTCATCCATCACATTCACAAAAAAAAACATTGAGTAGAGGTGATACATACGTAGAATGAAAAATGTATAGCGTACTCTAGTTGACACAGTTTCACCAGATTATCACCACCGAAGACATATCAAACGCATCATTTTCCGATTTCGTAGACTTTGCATTATTCAAAAAAAAAAGCAGTAGCATAATAAAAACAATTTTTGTCCCGCTGTTGACCAGTAGGAACAATTTTTCTCCTGGAAAAACGTGGATCTAAAGGGCATTCGGAAAGGAGTCGGTACTGGTGCATTCACGGACCTGAGGTGAGTCATGTGTTCCACGTACTCCCACATCATTTCCGGGACCCTTTCTAACATGTTAAGCAGTTAAAAATTACTGCGACTAACAAGCTTGAACATGCGCGACTTGGCAAAGGCCCTTCTGATCTCTTTACGTAAAAATGCACCAATACCGACTCATTTCTGAACCGCCTGTACCTGGAAAAAGAGACGGCATTTTACACAGTCAACAAACCTATTATTGGTTTCTACTATCCGTGAACTACAGCATAACCATTGCCTCTCCATAGCTTGAGAAAATCTCAGTAGATTTGTCAACAGCCTATAATAAAACAGAGTCCGACGTCTAACCCTCTTCAGTAATCTTTCGTTCACTTTGCACCTATCACCCGCGTGTATTTTCCCACTAGGATAGCACATAGGTTCATCATATATCGACTGATGATAATAATTAAGGTGCCTGAGTTACTTCGGACACCTCTGAGACAACAATTCGTTGCTTTTGTCAAGATTTGAAGTATGGAAAGCTCTGGCCCTTCGCGCGTTCTTAGCAAGCGAAACTGCGCACACTAATACATACATGCATTACTAGTGCTTCTTCAGTAATCCATATTCTAGACAAGGCGTTGTTTTTAGGATGTGAATCATCAATCTGGAAGCTGGCATCCGATCCATGAGTATGATGAGGTAGAAATACGGGGCATGTGAAGATCACTAGCCATCCGACGATCACATGATGCTCGCTCGAGATTTTTTTCTGCCACGGGTCTGTAGTAGCAAATTTAAACTGTGCTGGAGGCTGGATTGAGGAGGTTTTGCCCACCCTATCTTTTCGGACAGAACCTGCTATAGACGAGAAAAATCATTTTGTTCAACGGTGACCAATCCAGAGGAATTTCCTGGCGCTTGGTGTGAAGACTGCATTGGAGAATCCTCAGAAGATTTTGCTGTCAGTGGTGAACGCAGAAAGTGGGCGGGGAGGGGGGTGGGAAAAATGTGGCGTCTCCGCCGTTTTGGTGCGCACAGGTGGAAAATAAATTAATGGAAATATTAATTATATTAATGAATAATTAATAAAAATTATATGAAAAAAATAATAAAAATAAACGAGTAAAAATACAAGAACTTTATTTGCATTACAAAGTAATGCAGAAAATTTGGAGACCCATTCTGGTGGGGGGAGGCACCACCTGGTGTGGAGTTGGCATCCAGCCTTGCGAGCAACGCCATGTTCATCTTCACTGCTGAGAATATCCACTGCCTTCGCCATCTCCCTCAACACCATTCTTCTGTACAGAATTTTGTTGGTTTTAAAATTAGCGCACAGGTAATTCTCGGTCACTATGTAGTACGGCTACCATCTGGTTATCACTCAGTGCTGTATCTTTTGCACATTAAACACACTCCCTGAAGCGTATGTTCCGGAAAGCGTGTACATATAAACCCTTTACGGTGAATTCTAGAATGTTTTGCATTTCAATTCATAGAGAATCCACTCTTCCCTGAAGAACTTGGCGACCACAATAGTTTTAAATGACTTCTCAAGTTCATTAAGCATGAGAGGGCTGTTCCGTGGATTTTTAGTGTCGCTCGTGTTCCCGATACACCTGCTCACAATACCTTAAACACTTACTTGCGTGTTCTCAGAAAATTGCTGCCGTTCAAATCGTAGCGGCACCTGAGCGGCAAATACAATTCGTCTAAAAGTCACATGCCTGTTTTTCGAAATAAAAACCTTGACAGGTGTTACATGCTTCTGACAACACCACATCGTGTCTCCTATCTTTCCTTCCAATCAGAGTATAGCCTCTTAGATGGCAAACATCAATTTCTGCCTTAAAGTGAACCTCGCTATTTTTGTCATGAACTTATCGAGGATTGTCTCAAGTAGTATAGGGAGTTCCATCAGAAACGAAACCGTACCGTACCGTAACCGAAAGGCGATAGTGCAACGTGGCAACACGTGTCATTACGGCGTGTCAAAATGACAATTGTAAAATGCACTGCGTTTAGCGGGGATGATATCCAGGTCGCCGATTTATTCACGAGTACTCAGCTATTGTCGCGTACGGGGCGCACTGTACCGAATAATGAGCTAATAAACTCAACGGTGAAAAGCATATCGAGTCACCGTGTGTCTAACTACAACCCTCGATTTCTTCTCGTTTAGTTTTTATTTATTCATTTCTGGTCTGTCCGCGCGCTTATCTGGGACCATTCGATAAGTACCCGAATCACTGTCGCGGCGGCCGCAGCGGGTAGAGTCGCTATACTTCTCGAGGAGTATAGCAGCAAGATGAGAGCTGCAGGTCAGATGGCAGATGAACAGAACTGTATGTCCCTAGTTGCGTGCTATTGCTTCACATGTTCGATGTTAACTCCAACTCTAGTTAGTGTTTCTTCATTTGGATGTAATTCGCCTTCTTACAAAAGAAAAACAACGACCTCATGTAGTCGTACCCAGTAAACAGATGATGTCAAGGAAAGGATGACCTTTTCAATACTTGCTAGTTGGACATTTTTACCACAAATCTATCACTCTATGAAAGTCTAGAAACCTCCTGCCCGTAGCCCTGATATTATAAATATATGTACTCAATGTTAATCCCACTACTTTTTTTCTTCAATCATTTGAGATGATTAATAATAGGAAATATTGATAACTGGGCTCATGGAAATGTGGTTTTGATATCTCAATTCCATTTAATATTCAACTAAGTTGAAATAAAGATTGTACTTTGCCTAATGAGAATGTGAAAAACCACCTGGGCTCACTCCCAGGCAACCCTATTGCACTTTCTTCGTAGGTATCTCAGTTTCCGAGGCAGAATGAGTGTTACATGCACCTGAGCCTACAAGGGGTGTTTTGCAAATATCGCTATTGTAACTTGCACTTCTTGTGCAAAAAAAAAATCAGAATTTACTGTAACGATAAAAAGAGGCTAGCGCAGTGCGAAATAGGAAAAATCCGTTTTTTTTTTTGCAGACTGCAGCAAAAGCCGTTTTTCTTATGAAGAATCCAGGCTGCCTACTGAAACATCTAGCATAGGGAGGTGCTAGGTGTCAACGATCGACATCACCAGCTGCATAACCTTGTTGCAGATGCACCTATTGGCGTGCTGAATTCTCAACAGGGGCTAAAAGACGGTGTCTTCTGCATTTTCGTAAGGAATCGTGCATACAGTTGCAATCGGCGTCTCCCGAAGATTTTTTCCGTTGAAAAAAATCTCGAAAACGATTCGAGGTGACGAACTTCCTCATAAAACTCTACTCTGAAGCTTCATATGCAACGATGGAAAAAGACAGCGATCTCGCCATGGATTGGAGTGTTTCAAAAGAAGCCATAAACGTAGTGTTCCCACGCATTGACAAAATCCTCTCATTTCCTTTATTGGCAGTTGTAGTTCAGGAGGTCCAAATCGAACAGGAGCAAGTCTCTCTATGCCGACTGGACTCAGTAGAATGCTGCTCATTCATATGTATTAGGGTGTAGGGAGAGTTCTCGCGATTTTGAAAAGATTTCCTGATTGATTTCTCCAACCGCACGCTTCCTTGGAGTAACTTGCCTTGTGTATAAATCAGGATGTCTGGGTCATTATCTGTGAACTCCTGCACAACCTGTTCCAGAGAAATGGAACATTCGAAAGATCACATTCGCTGCCTTTTAGTATTCTACTTCAAATTTAATAAATCAGCAATCGCATCCAGCCGTCACATTAGCAGTGGATTTGGGTGTGTTTCGGCGTCCGAACGCGCTGCAGGAGATTGGTCCAGACACCTTTGTGTTGAAGTCTTAAACCCCAATGTTTCACGCGGTCAAGACGTGCATCCGGAGTCGACAATGATCGACTGTGTGGTAGCTGGCAGATTCAGATCCAGGCCAAATTAAGTGTGAAAAAGCACAAGTCTTAGCTGTTTACTTTAACACCAATCGCCGATCACCTGCGTCAGTTGAGCAAGGTACAAAAATTATCACAGTGAGCGGTCATTGTCTGCCCGAGTGCGATCTCCAGCACTATGCAGAAGTGGCTACTGAATTGCCCTCGTACAGAAGCATTGGAAAATAGCTGAAGTCCATCTTCACAGAGGATGAGGAGTTGTGTCTGTACGTCAACGCCAAACACCAATGACACTGAGTTGACATGGATGAGCAGCCTGAGCCGAGGACAGGTGATCACCTTCTGAAGGTTGTGGTCACTGCTTGGTGTTACTGCAAAGGCATCATCCACTATGCGCTCCTGCCACGCGACACTGCCCTCGCGGAAGACCTGTGCTATCAACAGCCGGATAGATTGGCCGCAAAAATAGCAGAAAAGGGTCCGAATCACGGCAAGATCCGATTTCTTCACTACGATACACTATACACACTGAAAGAGTGACTTGCTAGAAGCTACCCGACTTCGGATGGAAAGTGATGAATTACCCAACGTACAACCATTACCTTGCGCCGAAAGATAACCACCTTTTCTTGTTGCTCTCCAACGCCATGCAGGGAAAAGCGTTCCATGATGAAGATGACTTGGATTACCTCGAACTTTTTGGAGTCAATGCCAAAAAAGTTCTGCGCCGATAGCGCGGAAGGGTTCCCAAGAATCGGCGGAGAATGGAAGGACATGATGCCTTCAGGACACGTTCCTTGATGTGTTTTCCTACTTTTGAAAAGTCAGTAAAATGCAATGCCTCGAGAACCGCGAGAACTTTCCCTACAACCTAATACATATCTATTTCGAGTCTGCATTACCCTTTCTTAACCTTTCCCATAACGGGAATTCTGTGATGCTATTTTTGATGAAAGAAAGAACCATTCTTCGTAAACACCGGACGTTCATTTGACAATGTGAAAGCAATAGTATTAGTTAAAGCTCGTATATGCAAGGCAAAAGTCATTACCCTTCCCCCGCCATCCAACATGTGTATTATTCTAGGCAGCTCACAATCAGTTAAGCCTAATACGTGATGTCCTAGAAGAATTCTTACTCTTCTTAATGCTAATGACCAGAGTGATGCTCGTAATTATGGCGCAGCACTTTGTCATAAAATCCGCTGAGAAAATCCTTGTTTCGTTGTCCGCTGCTGGCCTGTTTCCCTTCAGCGATCTGAGGCAACAGCGCCATCGAACGCACCCCATTTTCATTGAATGCGAAAAAATGCCAATTCATGTTGTTTGCGTGGGGTAGGCTGACGTATGTGCGCATTAATCCAGGAAGATTCTTCTTTATCGTCTTCCGTGTTCATTCGCGAGACCACGTGTTGTGCACTTGTGAGTACGCCTGAGCATTAACAATTCGCTTATTAGTTTCAAACTAACTATAATGCTTCGTTTCGCTGAACCGTAACGGAATTGTACTTTCCACTGTTACAGTTTTGTACTTTTCACATACTGCTTCAAAATTGACGTCAAGTCTGAGATATGTACCTTCCCGATGTTTTCATTAGCGATAGAATTTCTTTTTATTTGAATGAAGCATAGCAAGGCAAAGCATAGCTCGTGGACATGTAAATTATATAGTCTATTGGGGTCCAAGTAATAGTTATCATTTTGAACTTCATCGATAGTTCTGAACCGATTAAAAAAAGTCAAAACTCCAAAAATAGAGAGAGAGAAAAGTACAGTCATTTTTATATTCCCTCAACAGCTGTATTGCTCTCTGTTCTTTGAGCATCCCGATTTTCAACTTGATACGACCGAATATTCGAATTCGGATGAGTGAATAATTGTTTGGTTTTATGCGCAGTAAGCGTTATATTTGATTTTGAAAGCTGAAGCTACAGATCAATCCACATCTCGTTGTATGAACTAATCCTTCGAATGCATTGGGTTTTGATTGAATTACTCCACTGGGATATACGAATAGTCGAAAACATCTGTTTCCACAAAGGACGAATCATTAGTTCGTCAAGTATGAAAAGTTCGATTTTCAGTGAGGTCTTAAGTATTGTTTCCAGAACAATATGCGGTACGAGTAAGTCGGATATGCCCTATACTACCGGCACATCCGTTTCACATTAGCGGTAGCTTTCTTGTGCCAACAGCTCAGGAGCATGGAAAGCAAGTGGCGACACAGAGCGTTTTCAACATCATGTCGGAAATTGAGCATTTTTTCTGGTAAAAAGTGGGCTAATCCCTGGAAGGAATAGTGGTCATGTCGAGAAAGGTTTGTCCGGTATAGTGAACGGCAGATGGATCCCCACCCCTGCGCCTCTGGTACAAGCAGCGTGGTTTGCGAAAAATGGTCGAAAATTGGCATTCATTCTCGCGGGTCGAACTGTGGAAAACTCGTTTATCGAGCTTTATTTTGTGGAATTTCGTCGAATGCCTCAACATCAATGAATTATGAACGCCAAGCTTTTCTTCTCATGCAAGCCTAGTTGGACGCCCACCGCTCCCGCTGCAGCTTTTATTCATCGTTATCAGAATACTCTATTTGCATATTTACACCAAGAAGAAAATCCTCAAACCATCGGTGCTCCATCCTTTTACTAATCACTCCCTCTCCAAACATTTCTTTTAGTCATCCATTTGTCCTCGCTTTACAGGGTCGGCGATGGAACTCATATTAGGAAATGGCATGATATTTTGACCTCCGAGTAGTTTCACAAAAGTTGCTCTCATGTAGAACTTGAAATCTGATTGAAAAGCAAGGAAGAGGGAGAATGTAGGAAGAGGAAGGATATAGGAAGAGGGAGACTGTACTTTCATAATGGGAGTAAATCTGAGAAGGGATCAGAACTTCGAACATACCTGCTGTCAAACTGATCATTTAGAAAAATCCGATGTTTCACACTTAACGCCCCAATATCTGAAAAGACAGGAATTCAGGTGATCATCATGGGATGATCGGGCTGCGCGGGCACCTGAGAAAATTTCATTACTGCTGTATTTGGAAGTTTGGAAGTAATGTTCGAATGCCAGCGTGTACCATGTAGTTTTCCTGAACACACCATTCTCCTGAATACGCTTCTTTTGCTGGCGTCTAGAACATGCTCTTAAAGTGCGAGAAAAAAGTCAATTCTTTGTGCCCAGTCAAGAAGTCATCCGTTGTCGTTTCATTTAGGTACAGGTTATTGCCTTCTGCTTTTGTCGAATAGCTCACGGATTCTACTTTGAAATGATCTTGCTAAGCGTTCCTTGTTTTTACAATCTTTCCTATCCGAAATGGAGCTTGACCTAAATATACATAGATAAGATTCTTTGGCAAGGTTTGACAAAAATTTCGTACTTTTTGAATATTCTTCAATAGTCACACAATTTGATAAACTCTAGTTTTTGATGCCGGTTTGAATTTACAGGGTGGGTCGTAAACACGCTAACAAAGCTCGTTTCTTTTCTGAAGAAAATTGTTTTGCCTGAACGTAAAACTTGGTTGGGATGTCCTAACGTTCTACCGGAACAGTGCTCCGTCACCTATGATTCACGACTCAGCCAAAAATATAGTAGTTTAGGTCCTATTGGTTTCACCGCTCGTTTGTTGGGTCTCAATCAGAAGAGTTAATAGGCTGCGGTGATGGGTGAGACCAGAGCTTGTTTGTAACCTCTCCGGAATTTGGCTTAGTTGAGCAAGCACTCCAAAAAACTTTGGCTGAGCTGAACTACCACCACTCGCGTGCCGCGGTCAAAGACTTCTCTCAGCATGTTGGGGCCTCTATCAAAACCGAAAGGAGCTATCACGAGGTGAAGGGTTGCCTTATTTTAGATGTGACCTAATGAATATAAATCCGACAACTATGTTTCAAATTAAATATAAATGCTTTTTCTGCGTACACTTTTCTGTGTTACCGTATTTATGGCCCACCCTGTGCGTGATACGCAGCATTTGAACATGAAGGCCGGCAACAAACACCGCCATGGCTGCATTTTCCAGAGTTCTTGAGAATTCTATCCGCCGACTAGAAAGGTTTCCATGGCACTACCTATAACTTGATTGTAAACACTGGCGGCAGGAACGCGATGAATTGCGTTAAATACGCGAGCATGCTCCATGGAGTAAGGGATTTACGCGCTTCACGACACCCACACAGTCTTCAAACACCAAACAATTCTAAGTTATCCTTACAAATTGGTCCAAATCAAGACGAAACACTAACCAGTCTGATGCATTTTTCTACAAGATCAAGAAACATAGAAAACTTTCCTGCTTCAAATCCTAACCTAAGTATGTCAAGTGGAATTATTCCTTTCCCTAAATACATCTCCGGTTGGTGGAGGTACTATAGCAGACTGCGACTTCCAAAGGTCTGCATGAGAATCTTCTGCATGAGGTGCTTATGTAACAAGGGAAGTGCAGGAAGCTAACCCCTTGAGAGCAGAACGATACATTCATGTTGAGAAGCATTGCTTAATATGAATGCGTTGATGCGTGTGTATAATTTTTGCCTAACGGCCCAGAAAAGCTCGGGAGTGCTGGTCAAATGTTTTCGTCGCGCTGCTATAAGTGTCCCATGCAGCAACGACTCTCGTGACCAATTGGCCGAGTGGTTAACGCGTCGGATCATTACGGAGATGTTCAAGGGTTCAAGTGTCGCTGGTGCTCCTCGGTTTCGCAATTGCATATTCTAAAATCTATTAAACAAAGCGCCGTAAGGGGGCTAGAGCGGTTAGAGATACGGGGCGGCGCTCATAGACACCGCAATCTTGAGGCGCAGACTGTGTGGCGAAATGGCCGATTTCCATGGACGCAGACACGTTCGCTTCGGGACCCGCAATTTCGTCACTGCTGGCTCTCCCGCATGCACGGGATGGTGATTTCATCACCTTCGCTGGCGGTCTCACCGCATAGGAGTGAGGGAGTGTTTACGAGCTTTCAGGCTGCACAATGTACGCAGCAGGAAAACCAGCCTTCCACTGTTGTGACGCTGTCTCCACTTGTACGAAGAAATGGCCGGGTGCTATGAGAGCTGCAGCGTCTCGGAAGCTTCGGGAAGGCTGGATCTACGCGGTCGCCTCATCTGGTGGATGCCATTGCCGCATCCCCTGCTGAATTCTCGCGGCGATTGTGTAGTCACGACATCCGTTCGTTTCGAGAAAGCTTCTGCACTAAGAAAGAGTAAAAGCCTCTAAATAGGAATGCATGACATTGTATATCCAATCAACTATATATGGATACGGGTCCGCCGATGGAGAAACAAAGAGTAAAAGCCTCTAAATAGGAATGCATGACATTGTATTAGGGTGGTAAGAAAGTCTTGAGCCGTTTTAGACTTTTTTGTGCTTTATTTTATTACTCAGCACACAGTGGAATTTGCTCAGCAATATAATAGCCATAGTTAGTCACTGCAGTGTCCCACCTAATGGGCAGGTCAGCGGTCCCCTTTTCCCAGGAATGGGAAGACTGGGAGCCAAAGAAATCGCTGACCTCCCTTCCAACATGGTCAACTTTGGCGGATTTTTTCTTGACTTGAAATGCCTTGAAAGAGCAAAATAAGTGGTAATCGGAAGGGGCAACGTCAGGAGAATAGGGTGAGTGAGAAACCGTAACCCAGCCCAGCTCCGCAAATTTTTCACCGGTCTCTTTAGCTATTTGGGGCCTACCCTCATCATAGCGTAGGTGTACAAGAAACTCGTTTCGACCGTTTTTCTCAAACAGCATCCGCGGCTCTCTGGAGCTGATTGGCGTATGTGTTACCGGTGACCGTGTGTGTTTGCGGGAGCCGCTCATAATACAATATCTCTAGCGAATTCCAGAAGTAGCAAAGGAGACAGATGTTTGGGTGGGGGTGCGATTTGGCCGATCTTCTCCTTGACGGAACCACATGGCACGGTGCGTTTTAAAATCGTAGAGGACCCCACTCTCATCTCCAATAATTAGGTATTCTAGAAACTCCTTTCGATGTTGATAGAGCAGGAAAAACTGATTTTGGCTAGGGGGACCTCTCGTGGAACTGACGTCGCAATAAGCAAAAGTTCTGGAACTTTTGTAAAAATCGGCTCAAGACTTTCTTACCACCCTAATATATCCAATCAACTATATACGGATACGGGTCCACCGATGGAGAAAGGGCCCGCCGTGGCCCAGTGCTGTGGGGAACGCCAAGATACGGGTCCACCAATGGAGAAAAGGCCCGCCAGGGCCCAATGGTGCGGGGGACGCCGAGACACGGGTCCGATGGAGAAAGGGCCCGCCGTGGCCCAGTGCTGTGGGGAACGCCATGAGGTCCAACTATGGAGAAAACGCCCGTCAGGGCCCAGTGGTGCGGGGGACGCCGAGACATGGGTCCACCGATGGAGAATTGGCCCGCCGTGGCCCAGTGCTGTGGGGAACGCCATGACGTAGGTCCAACTATGGAGAAAACGCCCGTCAGGGCCCAGTGGTGCGGGGGACGCCGAGACATGGGTCCACCGATGGAGAATAGGCCCGCCGTGGCCCAGTGCTGTGGGGAACGCCAAGATACGGGTCCACCGATGGAGAAAGGGCCCGCCGTGGCGCAGTGCTGTGGGGAACGCCATGACGTGGGTGCAGCTATGGAGAAAAGGCCCGCCGTGGCCCAGTGCTGTGGGGAACGCCATGACGTGGGTCCACCGATGAATAAAGGGCCCACCGTGGCCCAGTGCTGTGGGGAACTCCATGACACGGGTCCAGTGATGAGAAAGGGCCCGCCGTGGCCCAATGGTGCGGCGGACGCCGAGATACGGATCCACCGATGGAGAAAGGCCCGCCAGGGCCCAATGGTGCGGGGGACGCCAGGATACGGGTCCACCGATGGAGAAAAGGCCCGCCGTGGCCCAATGGTGTGGAGAACGTCAGGATACGGGTTCATTTTAGTCCGATAGTGTTGAGAATGCCAGGATGCGAATCCGCCCCTGGAGAACGTGTCCGGCTTGCGCTAACTGTGAGGAAGGCGCCAGAATGCGGGTGCTCTGATGGAGGAAGGGCCGCCGTTGCTCAGTAGCATGGATAACACCAGGATACGGGTCCGCCAATATAGGATCGGTCCGCTGTGACTCAGTGAAGTGGAGAATACCAGGATACGGTTCAGGCCTAATAGTGAAGATGGCGCCACAATACGGGTGCAATGATGGAGGAAAGTCCGCTGCAGCCCAGTAGTGTGGAAAACACTCGGATACGATTTCGCTTTATCCAATAGTGTGGGGAACGGCAGGACACAGTTCCGCCGATGGAGAACGCGTCTGCGTTGGCTCGATAGTGAGGAATACGCACGAATACGCCATACGATGGAGAACAAACTTCTCATTCTCATACTCAACTCATAAGAAGGACTTCATGTTTGGCCCCATTGGAAGATTGATTCTGCTTCTCTATCAATTTTCTAGAGATTTGGCAAGTGTGAAGCGTTAGCACATGTCCCAAGTGGCTGCCCCACCCCACTTTCTAGCGTCCCGAAGGGGCGCTAGTATTAATATCATCCTGCAAGGAAAATGGTTTTCTTTCTCTAACTTCAGATGAGGGCTAAAACGATTTCCAGTCAAGCTACAATACCTTCGCTAAATTCTTTAAAAAAGTACATTCGGCGCGCGAAGTTGCGTTCTTTTCGTTCCATCTCTGTAAATTTGTTGGGACACAATATACCACAAAATAAAACCGATGAGAAGAACGTAATTGATCCAAAACTCAGACCTTTATAAGGTGAGCTAACATTTTTCAGCTTCATCATGAAATTTTAAGTGTCCTCACTTCACCACAATTTTGTCGCGTACCGCTTGGCTCGCGGCATGCGACGTCGCGCGCTGTTCGCGACGGAATATCTCGAAATCAGGAACGCTCAAATTTCACAATTTAACACAGAATTTATAGCAGATTGCTTATGGGTAGGTCGAACAGACATGTACGGTTTCCCTGGTCTATGCGGACTTTCGATGGACTGCGTTCCACCAAATTATAGAGGATGAATGAAAAGAACGCAACTCCGCGGGCCGAGTGTACTTCTTCAAAGAATTTAATGATAGTAGTGCACATATATGCGCCTCTTTCACTCCCGATTTTCCAGCTCTTCGATGCTAACTGAGGAAGATTCCTCGGAATTGAAAATAATTATTCTATTCATAGCTTGACCCTAAATGGTCGATACCCAATAGTGGATGCAGAGTGGGCGCCCCCCCCCTCGCTTGTTTAATTTCATGGTGTAGTTTTAACTGTTTAATTTAATTCCTATTTTAAAATGGTTCTCATTAACTATTCAATGTTATGACTAGTATTTCCATTATGTTTACTTCCCATCTGAGTCTCCAAAGTGGCGAAGACCTCACCTGTCCCCACCTCCCCCCTCCCATCCCTCCCGAACATTTTCTGCGTCCACCATCGACAATACTCACTACTTTTCTCCCATCCGCTCTCTCAACAATTTATCGAACATTTGCGTTTGTCCCATGTGTTTTTGTGCACCTTGTACTCTGCTGCTATAGCACGACATAACAGTGATTTAGGTCGTGCAAGAACCTGACTCTTGATGTGTTATTATGAATTGAGCGAGAAGGCCTACTTCGTCCTCATGAAGCATGTGGTGTAGAATAAAAGTATATGATAACGTAAAAACGGAACGAATGATGGCTTTACGCCATAAACTTGCTATGAAACACACTGGACATATCTCAAAGTAAAAAAGAGCTTGAGCTAAGACCTTGCTCGAAAATCGTAGCTGCCAAAAGGACATCAGAGTGAGCTGCATGATCAGCGCAATTACTATTAATCCCTATCCAATTTTCTTTACCTACTGCGATAGAGAAGCTTTTCTTTTTTTCCAGTTTTTTCCAGGAAACCAATTAAACTGTAACAAGATTAGGCGCCCGTGTTTGAAGCCACCTGTTCTCGATATCAGACGTCATTCAGCAGTAAGCCTCGTGACAGTTCGGAGCGGTTCTTCTCAGAAATACTAAGCAAAAATGAGAGACCCTCCTCACTTGTGTTTTCAACTCCTTCCACAGTTAACGTGATTTCTCAGTGTCTTTGCTTAGAATTCCATCACTTCAATGACGTCCTCTTTTATTCAGTTTGATTGATCGATGATTTTAGAACTCTTCCGAGGTGAGATGAAGTAGCTCTCCTCCACCCTCCGTTCCCTTCCTCCCGCACCGCTAGCCTAACTGCTCACTCTAACTAGTATGTGGCAGTGGCGGATCCAGAAAGTGGGCAGGAGAGAGCGGCACGGGAATAAAGTGGGGTCTCCGCCGCTTCTGGCACCCAAATCGAAAATGGAAATGATAAAATTGCTAATCATTGCTAATTTGAATCCTGAACGTTTAATCAGAAATATTTGAACAATAGTGATAAAAATATACAACTCAAGGAAACTTACACAAGATTTTCCACTTATTTTGTAAAGTAATTTCAAGAATTGAATGAGCACCTCCTCACCTTCGTTCATCACTCTCTGGTAGTCGTGGGGGTTGACTGCAGGTGGAAATGGGTTGTACCTGGGGGTGGACCCCGAATCGCGGGGCATTCCCCCCACAAATCGCAGACGTCCCCCCACGTGCCCTGACAGAGGTTCCCCTATGTGCCCTCGCGGCTTCCCCCGATCCCGCAAAGGGACGCCGCTTCTTCACACCTGTTCACATGACAAAACCTGAGCAGATTACATGTGCTTTCAGCAGATTTCACTCAATTTTCGCCGAAATATTTCTCCATTTTACCCAAAAATACGCGTAAATCTCCAGAATTAAGCGAAATTCGCTCGATTTTACGCGAATCGCACCCGAAAATTAAGGAAATCTGCTGGAATGTGCGCGAAGATCGCTGGATGTTCGACCTTCTATTCTCGGGAACAGCCCGAGAATAGAAGGTCGAACAAAAGGAAGAAATACCGTGGTTCGTAACAAAAATATTGCTCATAGAAAATCAAGCATCTCGCGTTTTGAGTATCTTACACACCCAAATCCAACCCCAGCCCTTAAACCTGCGACGAAGCCTCTCCTTAGTACATCCAGCAGACGCGCGCCGTACATTAAGATGGTGAAGTTCCTCAATTTAGCACGGAATAATTCAAGGGCAGCACGTCTGGAGCATCCCGGCGGACTGCAGCACATCTGGGGGCATGAGCAACACGTATTGCTCATGCAGAACATCGACATCCGCTCCCCCAACTCAAAAAATAGGCGGGAGATGGTGGTCCTACCTGCTGTTTGACGATTGCCTGAGCTGGTATCTAGTCACTCTGATTCTCGTTTGTGAAGTTTCCTTTTCCAAGCAAACTTTTCTTCGGACTTGACGATGTTACATCTGAAGAAGCTGCTGCTTCTAATCCTACATACTCCACTGCTCTTGTGAACAAGAAGACGATGGGTATGTTAGTGTCATTGAAATGGACTTGCAAAATTTTTCTGCCAGTCTTGTGCTTCTCGTGAATCACTACTAAATTTAAATATAAATTCGGCTTTCACACGAGTCCTCTGATAACTGTGCGGCACAAACGAAGCCCGACTATTGTAGTGGTTTGCGTAGAAAAGCTAGAAGCAACTAGTCCCAGTTGTTGTCATCCTTCCCTCAAATGCTGCCATCTCTCAGCAGTTGCTGCTGAAGGGGCGAAAGCTTGAGGTGCAATTGAGGGGAGGATGGCAGCAACTGGGAAATGCTGCTGCTAGGGTTACTACTCAAACCATTAAGCCGTTCGGAACGCGTTCGTCCTGAACAGTTTGGGAGCGTGGCCACTCTTTGCTTCGAGGTGCCCAACATCACAGGGCGGATGCATTTCAGAAGCATATAATCTCCATTTTTTTTCACTCCCTGGTCTCGATGCCGCTATCTTAGCAATGCTTCAGAAGTTTTACCCGCGAAGCTGCAGGATACGCCAGAAGTTCTGGAAAGTGAATTCTGGTACAATTTTTGTACACACTTTGCTGCTTCATCTCCTGATTTCTTGCGGCAATCCAGCGTGGTGCTGAACATTTGCAAGAAAAACGGAAACTGGGAGTGCAAATATGTTATGAATGTGTTCCTCGAAATATTATTCCACATCCTGTGCACATTTTATGTGCTTATTCATCTTATAACGAATTGCTAGTAGACACTAAGTTGTACGAGCATACACACATTTGTGCCAGAAACGGAAATACATAACTGCACTACATAACGATGTATCACAGTCAAGTCGTGAGAAGTGTATTCATATGAAATGCAGTAAAACTGGTGCAAAGATAGTTTTTGAACATGTGATCATATTCTGCTCAACCGTCTTGAGGACAAAGATCAATGTATAATACATATAAGCCAATATTTTACTTTTTAAAGAAATTACTGCGTTTTCCATGAACCTGAAATGTGAGGTATGTGGTTGTCATTTTTGTACTTATGAAGCATCAACAACTAACATTTCCAGTGCATTCCTGGAGACATCGATACGATTAACCAAACTTATGTTAATATATTACTGTCACTTTTAAATCTAACTACACATGCGAGACAGAGACACACAAAATCACTGTTTTACATTCTAGGTTATTTTACAGGAGATATGTACCAGCGGAGTTACAGCCATATATTGCAGCAAGTTTTAGTTGCACTACCAGGGTCAGTGCAGAAGAGGAAATTTCCTGATTTTTGTTTATTATGCTTCACTTTTTTTACATGGTAGCCTTTGAGTGTGCGGCAAAAACGAGTTTGGAAAAATAAATTTAGTAAGCATAAATTTTTCTCCGTGTCACAGAAGTGAACGCTACCGTCTAATTCAATTTTAATCATCTGATCCTGCCAGGTTGGAGAGGTGGAGTAATTTACCCCAAGTGCTCCGCTGTTCGATGGTGACGTCTTTCTCAGAGGCCTGAATGTTGTGTAGAAGCTGTTCATCTTCTGAAACACCAGGCATATCATCATTCTCGATAATTGTACTGACATCTTTGCAACCAAATCTCCGAGCAGAGATGTACGACTATTAACACTTTTGAAATTGGATTACTTACGGTGACCATGAATTGTTTTTCATATAGTCAATGTGAAATTATTGTTTGAGGTTTTATATTCAATCTTGTTTTCCCTGGTGAAAAACAGATCTCTATTTCTCCAAAACAACGTCCAGTTGTACTCCAAGGAAGGTGATGAATTTGTCGCGCAAAGGGAAGTAACTGCCAAAGCGAGTGGAACAAGTTCGTCATGGTCTCGCTTCGTTGACTGTAGGGAGTACCTTTCTCTCTACAATGTAGAGTGGACTAACTACTTCCTATTTGCTACCAATTTGTGATAGGATGCATGAAACCACAAGTGAGTGAAACGAGGTTAGCAGACCAACCTTCACATGCTGCGTCTCCCAACACTACCGCATTCCTTAGCATAACCAGTCATGCGAAATCTCCTTATCCTAGGTGGTTCACCTTCCATGAATTCCAAACCTGTTATGGTAAACTACCGTTAGAGAGGGCCAGTGCAAGAACAACAGATTCCAGGCAGTAGTCAATAACCGCCGTAAGATGGATGGAAAGTCCAGTCCGATGGGAAGGCAGTACCACCGTAATTTCTAAACATACTTGGACCAAACCATTACCTCTGAACTCAGAATTGGCACAGGTAGGTGGTTCGCCGTTCGACACACCCTGATCACTAGTTGGTTGTCTTCAATGTGGTTATGTGCAGACCACAATTTATTTTACACCCAGACATTACTGTAAGAGCATCTGTACACAAGACTGAACTTTTCATTTTGTATAGTAATACTTCATTAATACAATCGCCGGCAATCTGCACTTGTGAATCGAGAGGTTGATCCAAAATGAGCAACACGTGCGAGCGGGTCAAGACTCCTGAAGTCTCTTATACTAGCGCCGATTACTGGACGTCCCACTCTGAACTTTCTGCCCGCGGTGGATCCGCGGTACGCCCGAGGTGGAGCGTCGGTTCGCCACCGCGGGCATGTGCGAGTCCACCGCGGATGTACTGCGGCGCCACCGCGGGCATGTGCGGATCCACCGCGGGCATGTGCGGGCCCACCGCGGGCATGTGCGGGTCCACCGCGGGAACATGCATTTTCAAGGGACTGGTTATTTTCTTCTAAAAATGGTCCTGTAAAGAAGACCCTGTCGTGAGGAGGAGGAGGCAAATCCACGATGGCACTGATATTTCATCCTGAAAGCTTTTTTACACCACTGGATTCGAACCCACGTACCTTTTCGAACTCATGTTTCCAAGTCCGCTCTCTTATCCACTCGGCCATGCGTGCATCGTGCATGGGGGTTTTGTTGGCATTGATCACGCAATCAGCTCTACTGCGGGTCCACCGCGGGCATGTGCGGGTCCACCGTGCGGCATGTGCGGGTCCACCGCGGATAGCTATGTTACTGCGGGTCCACCTCGCGCATGTGCGGATACACCGCGGGCACGTGCGGGCATAGCGCGGGAGTGACGTCACTCCCGGTTGTCCACCGTGGGCATGTGCGGATTTATCGCGGGCAACTGCGGATCCACCGCGGATCGACCTCGTACCGCGGGTCCACCGCGGGCAGAAAGTTCAGAGCACAAACAAATCCTGGCATGGAAGCCACGTTAGAGCGCACCATTTTGTAGTGAAAGCGTCACTGTTCTCAAATCATTATCCACCTCCGTCAAGGCATCGTTTCTTCTCAGTTCATGAGAAACACCCACGTGCGAGGCGATGTTCAGTTTGTAGTCGTAGGTGAGTTTCTCAATTACTCCATACTGAGAGAAGCTAATCACATTGCTCAGCGCCCTTTTGTGTTAATGAGGCAGAGATGATCAGCGTGATCTCTGCAGGCTAACCTCCGCTTAGAACGCACTCAATGATAGCTGCACGAGCAGGAGTACATCAAAACAATGGAGCATTGACTCGCAGACTTCGGCTTTTAAGCCCACAATGGAGTAGCGCCTAGTGATGAGCTCATTGGTCTGATCCATCAACTACTGAGCAAGGATCTCGGGACGCAAGCACGGCTAAGCTTGCGATTTCATTACGTCTATGCGCTAGGGATTGTTGGAGCAAATGCCATAAGACAAAAGCTTTTGATTGGTAATCTTCCCCTCTCACGCGACAACCCGATTACCCGTTGCTAAGGCTTTCCGGCGCTGGTATCGATTCCCCGACAACCGTACCTAAACTCGAATTATAGTGTGTCGCACTTTCGCCGCGCTAATGTGACGCTATTGTTTTATGTGAGCTCCGTCGAGTTGGAGCTGTCAATCATACACGAGAGCGGCACCCTTGTGGACCCTTGCAGTGCGATTCATTCAGGATTCAGGCGTAGATTGCTGTTTTTCCTTGCCCTCAAAGGCCTACAGAATCCTCTTTTTCTCGCCATCGTCTCCAAAACGCCAGACAACGATCACTTCCCTACTACCTTCTTCTGAAGAGGTGTTTCCTTACACCTGCCTCGCGATATTTGTATAATACTTTTCGTGGGGATGTCTAATGCTGCTAAGTTCAAAGGATTAATGGAATGTGATGAAAAAACGAGTCGCGTGTCAGTTCACCGATAAAAACTTTATAGGACAGCCGCAAGCGACACCATAAGGTCCTGTTTTGATTCTCCGTCTTTTTCATGAGGATTTCAATCTCTTGGACGGGAGCTCCCCTCATCTTCGGGGCTTCGCCTTAGTAGTCGACAAGAGATTTCCTTAGTGTGCGCCTTCCAATTTCAGGTTTCCTTTAGGGTTCCTATTTCATTTATTTGTCCATTTATTTCTTTACCTACTCTTCCGAATTGTTGTGTCTGTAGTGTGATGCAAGGAAGGAATCATAGAATGTTTATAGCGAGAAAAATGCCGAGCACACACTGAGTAATATCTAAGCTCATTTAAGTAATAGCATTCCTACCGTAAAAAGATGAAGTCGCTAAAGGACAATAGCGGAATGGAGGCAGGACTGATTGATGACGTCGAATATTCCTGACATACCGCTTTTGTCCCTGTGGCATTCCGCTACAATTCTTTCCGGAATGCTATAGTCGAGAACCTTCTTCCTCCAACAAATCTGCGAAATTTTCGGGAATGTGATGCTATCGCGTTCACAGCCGGGTGTCTCTCGAGGCCTGAGCTGCAGGCATGATAACATCACATGCCCAAATTTACCATATCAGGAATATATTAAGTTAGAATGTTGGGCCTTTGTCAGGTCCTTAAATAAGTCCGTTTGCTTTGACGAATACTGGCAAATATCTTGCCCAAATGTGTAAGTTTCTTCGTTGATTCAAGTCCTGATGTTCCTCTCCATCGATTGCGAATCATATTTCTCGAATCTTCCTAGATTTTGAAAGTTCTCTGGAGGAAATGGAAAATCAAACCAGGGTGACCCAAAAGTTTTTGGCCGGCGTTCAAGTGCTGCAAAAACTCTAAATGGGAACCAATGATGGTCAAACAGAGGGAATGATTTACTAGGACCACTGCCAACAAGGTGCTTTATTCGAGTCTCAGACTCTCAGAGTCTCTTTCCTATTGGTGCATTAGTGCATTTCTTACTGCCATAGTTAGCACCCTCAGCATTCCAGTACGATTTGTTTCCTGATGTTAATGGGACATGTATGCTGCAATTGGTTTTTCTCCTCAGCAGATCTTTTCGCAGAAAACTTCAGAAAACTTCTGTGAGATGTGATGATGATGTGCAAATGTCCACTCCGCTATGGGATGTTTCCGGCTCTGCTATACTAGCACTCTCCGAGAAACGACTTTGGAGGTCCTGTAAGAGCCCATTTTGCTGAAGGCACTCTTAGTAAATCACCCTCCTAGTTTGGTCATGATCGCTCCCTATATAACGTTTTTCGCTGCATTTGAACTCCGGCCAAGGACTTTTGGGGCACCCTGTAATAAAATCGAACATCAACACAACTTTTGGAAGAATGCTTCTGAACGTTGACAAGGCAATCCTCGTCAGCCTAATTTTGCCACGTTGCCAACTTTGCTGAAGGGAAAAAAATTGCAAAGAAATAACGGATTCTACCACAGCAGTCAACGGCTGAGAGAATCAGAAGGCATACAAAATTCTCGATGACTAACTCTGTATGCCTCTCATTCTCTTGAAAAGCTATTTTCCAGCACGTACGAAGAATAACGGTTCTTTTGATTGACTGACTTTCTTGTCGTAGATTCAACTGCTAAGTCCCAAAAAAAAATCCATTAGACTTGATATTAATATGGAACTCATATATTTTTAGTTCCTTGCAAGTCTTCTTATTATTGTTAGTTTGAGTACTTATTTTCATTTATTCGACCGTGAAGTGTTTTTTTGTAATGCCTGCTATACGTATTACCAAAGGAACGATGACCTCAGTATTTCTTTTTACGCGCTGCCCTATCTCCTCTCCACACCTTCGCCACTCTGTATGCGTACCATGAAAAATTTGATTTTGTCATTAACATTCAAACATAAGCTCTGAAAAGGTAACAAAAATGAACAATCAAAGATAAGCTGTGGCAAAGTCTATCGCTATTTTACAATTTTTTTGAAGCATTTACTGATCCATTCCTGGCAGCGCAGCCACCTCTGCTTCTGCCTCTGCTACCTATCAGGCCCCATAAAACGTCCACGGTTCTCATCACAATCCGATTCCGCTAAGATAGTTCTCTAATTCATTAGAAAAATATATTAATTCAAAAACGAGTCAAATATCTGAAGAAATACGGTATGTGATGCTTTTTTACTATAAAAAAGGCAAGACCTCTGCAATAACATGCCAAAAAATTTGTGAAGTGTACGGGGAAAACGGTGTTAGTGAACGAAAGACCCAAGAGTGCTTTGTTAGATCCCGTTGCGGAAATTTGGATGTTAAAACCTAAAACCTTCTGTAAGAAGGGTCACATTATGAATAATCATAATGTATTAATAAATAAATAAATAGAGATGCCCCTCGCTTTGACCGGCCTGTAACTGAAAAAGTTGGATTTTCAATTTAAAAAATGCTTGTTCAAATATGTACAAAGGAACTGCGGGGACTCTTCATATGACCTAATATATTGATACCATATTTGTAAACTTGTGATGGGTTTGCACTAAGTGTGCTTCTCAGCCGAGTTCAAAATTGGTCACCGGCGTTTGTTCCAAGAATTTCCCAATTCATGCGAGGCTAGGTGCTCCATGGCATGTTATAGTCCATCTCTGCAGATACAAACGACTTGAACGGCAAGATAATACTTATCTATACTTCAAACATGTTTCGTTCTTCCGTTCCACAAAGTCTGGAGCCCCGAGGATCATAATATATTTCAGCACTTTTCAGTTTGGGAAGGCAGAAGGTATGAGGGCTTCTTCAAATATGAGACGTGAACGCTCATTGAACCATTATGTCAGCCGGTGCTATTTGCATTTTCTGCACTCTTACAATGGCGTTATTGGTGACAGTAATCAAATTCTACCTAAGCTGGTTACCAAGAGAAATGAGTGGAGCTATATCGGCCAAATTGTTCTCGATGACTAATTCTGTATGCCTCTCGTTATCTTGAAAAGCTATTTTCCAGCACTTATGAAGAATAACGGTACTTTTGATTGACTGACTTTCTTGTCGTAGAGTTATTTTCAAGCGGGTTTTTGGGAAGATCTCTGTATACTTCTTCTCACAACAGTCCTTTTAGTTGAGAATAGCTTGTGTTTGAAGTCCCAGTGACAACGTATCCCTTGGGAAGCAAAAATTGTTGCTACTCTCCACGCAAAGAGACTTAAACGCCTAGAATGTCAGCATCGGTGGCTATGCTCGCAACTGATCCTCTCATTACGGATTATCGTTGAAATATGTACATCGCCGTTGTCGCCAACGTTCCTGTGTTTCTTTTTTTTTCGGCAGAATTCTTAACCTTAGGCAGCTAACCCAGATTTTTACTGTCTATGCCTTGAACAGGGCAGCTGCTTTGCACAGATTTAGATACGGTTAGATTCTAACAGCTCCTCAAAGCTGAGATTCTAACAGCTCCTCAAAGCTGATTCTGAAGCGACAGGTCTGAGCGGCGAAATAGCAACAGTCGTTAATTTTCAAGCGGATTTCCCATGTAAAATTGAGGGCGTTCTATTTAAAGCACGTTACATGTTGTCACATAGAGAACGAGCAGTTCGTTTAAAAAGTGCGACAATTAAATCGCAAGAACCCGATCTCGACTTCTCATCACAGCTGCGCTATTGTTTTCTGCGAAGCTTTCGTGTCGCCGACGTCTGCTCATTGTTTTGCTGAAACTGCATATTCCTCCTATCATCTAGTTAGCTACTCTCCTTCTTTGCTGCTTGATTTACCACAATTTTCCGTCATGCATCGGGCGACAAATAGCAGTTTCTTTCTTCGTTTACGCTATGAAAACTCACTGACCAATTTGCAGATTAACGTTGTGATCTACCACAGATTAATGACGAATTAACCCTTTTAACAGGTGCGTTACTGCTCTTTTACCAGGGTCAAGCGTGTTGACAATAGAATATTGAAGCTCATACGACCTCTCTCCTCCCCCACCTCCCCTCCTTTTTTTGACAAAATAAGACAAAAACAGATACCTTTCCTACTATGTTCAGATTTCTACCACATAACGACACCCCCCCCCCCTCCTTTTTTTCTGCGCAAAAAACCATATCCTCAATACGACCTCTCCTCCTACGCATGCTACCCTTCCCCTTTTTTAGCAGGCAAAAACACCAACGTTTTGCATTCAATTTTCTACCCTTCAAAACTACCCAATATCCCTTCTCATACCACTCCCCCGTTGATGAGTTGTCGTCACACGCTTGCTCCTATTTCTTAATAACGACGTTCGTTAGCTCAACTCCATGCTACACAATGTTTCAGCGGATATGGGATCGTGCCAAAGTCAGGAGAACCAAGAACTGGCCGCCAGGAACAAGGCGATTGAGAAGCAGATTAACCAAGACAAAAGAGCTGGATCGAGCATCGTCAAGTTGCTATTGCTTGGTAAGTTTCCGGAGGGTTACTGAAGTCACATTTTGACATATCAGGTATCCTTCCATCTAAACCAAATCCAAATACAAAGCACGTATAATATTCGAAAGAGTAGTCCCGTGGAATTATGAAGAAATAGTGGAAAACAAATAAGCAAAACAAGGGCTGAGTTGACAATTCAGTATCAGTTGTCAGGTTCTGGAACACCGTCGCTCCGTACCAGATTACAAGATAAGCGCTAGCACAGCAGCGACCCATTACGGCTGAGGCCGTTTGGGCCCGATGCATCATTGAAATACCCATGGTAAACGTGTAAACTTACCCGAATTCACGCCTTATCTGGCGCCCATCGACATGCAAAGAAATGACACTAGAGTACCCAGCTTCTGCACCGGCACCACATGCCCATAGGTTTGAGATTACTCACCTCTCCAATGATGTAGCTAGGCCCTGTAAAGAGGCAGAAAACCTCCGTACTCCTGCGACAGCTGTTCGATTGTGCAGAAACAGTGGAGCGCTATGCACGCCAGTTTTACCCATAGAATAACTTCATCATTAAATTGAACTTTTATTTCTCTATAATTTTTCAACAACACCTTCTGGAGCTGTGGAACGATCAATGCCACTAATCTGAATCACAGATTTGTTGGCAGAATAATAGATGAATAGAGCAAAAAAGGATTATTATAATAGGATTGAAATGAGAAGATAATCTGCTGCTAATAGGAGATGAGTCATCTAAGCCAAGCAAAACGGATAAAAAGTACTAACGCTAAAGAATGTGCGGCCTAAAGGTGGACATAGTAAGCGGATGATGGGGTTGATGTGAAAGGGAGGGCGTTTGTTGGATCAGTGGAGTGAAGTAATAGAAAAAAACTGTAGGAAAAAATAAATAAGGAAAAAGAAAATGATAGCGAGGAAATTTTACAGTGCATTTCAAAATCAACACCACTCCGCCTCCCCCACCCTCCCCCCCCCCTGCCCCCATAAGTCCACTTTCTAATTTAAAAAAAAAGCTGGTTGAAATAATGAACAAGGACCAGTGATTGATAAGCCCTTTCTCACAGTTAGCTGCATGAAATGGATGACGCACCGTATTTTCCAATGAGGTGGCAATTGGATTGGGGAATTTCTGCTTGTGAAGGTCTGGCTAATCGGCATATCTCATGGTGTGCTAGTGCCTGTCTCGTCCCTTTCTAAGAGGAGAGGACTTTTCTAAGCCTGTCTACAATGAGGTGGCAATTGGATTGGGGAATTTCTGCTTGTGAAGGTCTGGCTAAATTGGGTACGAAAATAAGATGGAGAATGTGTCCCTGTGCGTCCGTGCGTTTAACAATCTTCAAAAACCATTGTACAAGTGACGGTAGCGGGGTTCACCAGCATTTTCTTCCGGTTGCCTCCACAGATTACGACCTTTTTTTCATTGAAGCACTGACACCTGAAGCAGCATCAGATCCTCGTGGAGGTCACGATTTGATGTTTGGAGCAAGTAGAGCCAGTAAGACAGGGCTTATTTTTCTTTGAAAGGCAAGCCGGTTGACGTTAATTACCCAGAAGTAAGCTTCGTTACCTAACCTCATTTTACTCGGATTCATTGTCATGTTTTTCGGAAAGCATTGTCTTTTTTGGATAATGTTCATTATGTTGAGAGGTCTTTAGTCTACTTGGCATAGTTTCAGCAAGTTTCGTTCACTTGGTTGCTCCAGATTACATAAGAGCCAGGAAGAAATAGAACATAAAATACAGAATTCTGAATGCGTGGATGTTGTCAATCGAGCGTGACCCATGTATGAAAATGTCCTATAAATGGAAATTATCCTGAATGCATGCATCAGCCGTTGCATTATAATACATGTACGATGAAGAATAAAGTGAGGTGACGCACAGCTGACGTTGTACAAACTAGGATGCTTACGTTTGAGGCGTTACGACTTTTTGCGGAAGTGGCGTGTGATCGGATTTATGCCATGCACACCGCATCCATTGGCTCTCATGAGTGTTCAAGGATTCTGTGAATGGGTGTGTTCGTGGTGACGCACGCACGCATGCAGCATAAAGCATCAGAAAATCACCGGATGCGCATCGAGTTCGGTATATGTTTTTCTCCGGCAGTGTTCCGCTACAGTTTCACGCTCTACAACGATATAAAACGCAGGAATGAGAATTCTCAAGAATGAAGGAATATTTGCTGAACCGCACATCAAAAAATTCCCCTTGAATCGCTCTTTTAGGTGTTGTTAAATGTTTGACAAAATAAGTTTGTCAATTTAATCATTGAGACGTCGAAGGTTGAGCACTCCCGCAGTCACCACCCCAAAAAATGCGCCCTGCAATTGCACTACGCCACGAATATGAACACTCCCTCCCCCCCCCCCCCTCCTCCGTTCTTTCATTCCATATGCGTATTGAAAAAGTAATTCTCCAAAGAACACTCCTACATTACCCGTTCCCTAAGCACTATGTAATTTCTCGTTTCTCTCCTTTATTCGAGCTGGAATGATAACGATTTCCTACCATTATACTTACTACATATTAGCATTCCTTTAGTTGTTATTATAGCACATCGGAGTCCGATCCGATCCGATTTATCCTTCTTCCGGCGAGGATCAATGCGTATCTTTTGTTATCCGACGGATCGGACTCCGATGCACGATAAATGCAGCTTTTGCGAGCGGCTGGACATCCCACAGAGCGAAGGCAATTGGGCATGTGATGTGACAGTGACACTACTACCTCAGTGAAACCTATGTGTAGAGTCTTCCGAGTACAAACTTGGAGAAGATCTGCGTGTCTTCTCAGTGAGGAAAGTGCACGGTTCTTCCCGCATAGATAAGATTGTCCAGCAAAAAAAGTGCTGAAAAATAGCTTTGCGCAGGTGTTCGTGGCAGGTGTTCGTGCCGACTGGCATAGACCTCTTCCTGGACATGCCAGTCCAACTAGGAGACAGTTAATCACCAAGCTTTCGAGTATTCCTGAGGTCAGGCTTCATTTCCACTCTGTTGCAGGTGCTGGTGAATGCGGCAAGTCTACTGTGCTCAAACAGATGCAGTGAGTCATTTTCCGGGGCTGAATGTGTCTTTCAACTAAGAAAAAATGTATTCGCAACTTTTTATAGAATTCTGCATAGCAACGGCTTCACAGAAGAGGAAATTAACGAGAAGAAAGCGATTGTCTACAACAATTTGGTCACATCAATGTGTACAATTTTAAAGGTACATTGTTGGACATAATAAGGGATAACTGCATGTTTTGTCAAATATCCTGCAGAGGATGAATCAAATATATTCTGCAGAGGATGAATCAAATATTTTTAGGCAATGGACAACGTCCTGCACATCCCACTAGAGGACAGTGAAAAAGAGGTTTGTTCTTTTTTTACAACTGGGAAATTGCCGAAAAGTATGTCATGTAAATCTCGATTATATGACACCTAGCATTCGCAAGCGTCAGGCCCCAGTAAGACAGTGTATAGAAAGCCGCTGTTCCCTATTTTTTCTCGGCGAGGACAGTTCAGCATTGATCTAACAATAAGATGACTAATGAGGTGCTAAAGTGAGTTAGGGCACCTTCTAATCCACGTTTGGCTTTTTCTTCCCATATTTATCACCTTGCCGACAGACCCCATTTTCGCATGGCGAGTGCGCGTGACCAATTGGTAGTTTTTTTGCTCGCATGACGTGATGCACCATATGCACCACATGGCCACAAGGGAACGATTTTTCGATGTGAAGAATACACTCCGCGTTTTTTTTCTTTGCGACTCTGCGTTTTTTTTTTTGGTTGGTAACGTAAAGTTCGTCCGTATTTCAGTGATATTTTCATAACCTATTCACCTTGATCACCTTGACTCCCGTTGATCTTCGGGTATACCGAGCGGGCGCCAGCAATCCTTCCATTTGTCCCTCTCGCGAGCCAGAGTTGTCCAGTGGATTCTGTCCCTTCGAGGGACACGGAGAGCATCGTATCTATCCTTGAAGGACTTCGTGAAGAAGTCTGACCATCGGGTCGGTGGTCTTCCTGTCGTGCGCTTAACGTCCCGTGGAGTCCAGTCGCTGACGGCTCTTGTCCAACGGTTGTCGTTAAAACGCATCACGTGCCCGGCCCACCTAACCTTACTCAACTTGGCGTAAGCGGCAGCGTCCCTGATCTTCGATTGTTGACGGAGGGTGGAGCTCCGTATTCCAGCCCTCACTTGCGTGAGGCGGGTTATTCCTAGCATCACCCTCTCGATGGAGCGTTCGACGACGCTAACCGCATTCTCATCCTGCTTGCGCAACGCCCAGGTTTCTGAGGCGTAGGTCAAAGCAGGGAGAACGGTTGTGTTGAAGAGGTGGGCACGGAGCCTGGTGTTCTTCGTCTTCTTCACTACGTCCTCGATGCTCTTGTAAGCTCCCCAAGCCGCTCGTTTCCTCCTGCCCAGCTCTGGAGCGAGGTCGTTCATCATATTGACTTCCCGACCTAGGTATACGTAGCTGGAGCATTCGGATATGGTCGTTCCGTTGAGCGAGAATGGGGCATCCGGGACCCATCCGTTCTTCATGAACATCGTCTTCGTCAGATTCAGCTGGAGACCAACCTTTCCACACGCGTCCTCGAAGTCGGCCAGCATCTGTTCCGCTTCGCTGATGGTTGGTGTTATAAGAACGATGTCGTCAGCGAAGCGAAGATGACTAAGTCGCCGGCCATCAACTTGCACTCCCATGCTATCCCATTCCAGTTTCCGCATGACGTCTTCAAGAGTGGCGCTGAATAGTTTTGGCGACACGATATCGCCTTGCCGAACCCCTCTCTTGACGTCGATGATGATGTCGTCGTAGAATGGAGAAATCCTGGTCGTGAAGTTGCTGTAGAGTTCACGAAATACCTTGATGTATTGAGTAGGTGGGCGCGTGTGGCGCAGTGGTAAGAGGCTCGCTGCGCACGCACACGATCGATGGTTCGATCCCGCCCGAGGCCAACCAAGCCTTCCATCCCTCCGGGGTCGGTAAATTGGTACCAGAGGAGTCTGGGAGGATGAAGCACTGACTTGGTACATTGGGTGCCCCCGCAAGTCATTGTACAGGGCACATACGCATTCAACGCCTCTACGATGCTCAGATGAAGTCGAATGCGTGGCGCATCCCTCGTGACGGGATTGATTAACGCCGACCACTTTATCCTTTATTGAGTAGGTATGCCCTGGTTGCCCAGGGCTTCCAACACCGCTTCCGTCTCAACAGAGTCGAAGGCTTTCTTCAAATCGATGAACGTGAGACAGAGGGGCATCTACTCTCGCGATACTTCGATGAGTCTAGTGACGGTGTGTATGTGGTCGATCGTACTGAATCCTTTTCGAAACCCTGCTTGCTCGCACGGCTGTCCCTCGTCTAGCGTTCTTTCGATCCTATTGAGGATCACTCGCGTGAAAAGCTTGTAGACGACGGACAGTAGGCAGATGGGGCGATAATTGCCAATATCCTGCGGGTCTCCCTTCTTGTACAGCAACACGGTCCTGCTGGTCTTCCACTGGTTAGGTACCTTGCACTCCGACAGGTACCGCGTGAAAAGCCTAGCCAAGGTGGTAATGAGAATTGGCGGTAGGTTCTTCAGATGTTCCGGTCGAATCCTGTCGGGGCCCGGTGCTGTACGATTCTTCACCGACTTGATGGCATGTCGGATTTCGGAAGGGAGAACCGATGGGACAACATACCCGTCCTCCCTAAGGTGACATTGAGGGAGGTGGACGTGGCTATCGAAGAGATCCGAGTAGAAGTCGTAGATGACCTTCTCCATTGCCCGTCTTGATGAAGAAATTGTTCCGTCCGGGCGCCGGAGGGCGGACATCTTGGTCTTGCGATTGGCGAAGTCTCGGCGGGCGCAGCGAATGCTTTTCCCTGCCTCTGCGGCTTCAGCCAACACTGCTGCTCGTCTCTCCTTGAGGTCTTCTTTTATCGCTTCTCTGCACCGTTTTGCGAGCTCGGACGTTAGCTGGTAGTTGCCTGCGGCTCTCGCGGCTCCACGCTGGCGTATGAGCTCGAGGGTCTCGTAAGACAATCGTCTCTTGGTGACTCTCAAACCCTCAGCACTCTTCGCGCTGTCGCGGAGATGCTGTACAAGCCGATCGTACTCTTCGTCGATGTTGTCGACAACCGCATCTTCCCAAAAGCCGGCTAGCGTAGTGAAAAGATCCCAATTGATGACGGGTTTGGGACTCCTTCTCTTAAACTTCACGGCTTTCTCTCCTTTGCGTGAAAAGAAGAATCTTGCACGAAGGAGGCGATGGTCGGATCCGGTGTAGAACTTTGGTACAACACCGACGTCGGTCAGGCAGAACCTTCGATTGACGATGATGTGGTCAATTTCATTATGGTACTCTCCACCGGGTGACTCCCACGTCCAGCGTAGGGAGGTTGGCTTCTGAAATTGAGAGTTACCATGGATGGTCTTCGTCGTCATGATGAACTCAGACAGCCTCTCTCCCTGTTCGTTCCACTGCAGGCCGTGGGTACCGATGTGAAGTTCCTCAGGCGTTCTCCTAGGACCAATCTTGGCGTTGAAATCGCCAACGATGATCTTGTAGAATGTGTGGTCTTCCCTGTAGAACTTCTCCAAGTCCATATAGAAGGCCTCAATATCCTCTTCGTCGTAGCTGGATGTTGGAGCGTAGGCGACGAAGATTGTCAAGGCCGGTATTGATCCACATCTTCTCAACCGCAAACGTCCGATTCGGGTCGTTAGCTGTTCGAATGAGTCTATGTTCATGACCAAGTTCGTGTTGACGAGGACACCGACTCCACCAACTCCTCTACTGTCGCAGGTTCCAAGGAACAGCTCTTCTCCAGTGTCGAAGGTGGCATTCAGTGGTCGGTGTCTCCTCGTCTCGGTCAGTCCGATGACGTCGTACCTGATCTTCCTGGCTTGCATCATCAAATCCTCGATGGAAGCTTCCGATGCAAGCGTGCGTGCGTTGAAGGTACAGACCGTCATCATAGTCCTTCTGGTTTTAGGCAGCCTAGATAACCCCTCGGACCTCGTCCTCACTGGCGCTGCCGTACCAGTGACTCTTCCGAGATCAGGGGAACACTCTCTATTATTGCTGTGTCGAGCTTGAAGAATTTTAAGCCCACAGGAGATAGCTTGCTGGGCTCGATTCCCCCGTGGGAGGCTGGAGTGTGATTTCACCGGGAAGTTAGCCGGGCTTCCCGGGAGTGGACGATGGAGCTTATTTGTTGGAGGCGACTCCGAACCGCCTCCCTTGTACCTCCCAGTCACTTGAATGCAGGGCTTTTGGTCGGATAGATGTGCAGGATACAATCTGCAGACACGCAGTCACACCCATGCACGCATGCATGAACATGCCCACGCGCTGACAGAAGGTATAGATCGTTCCGACACTGCAGAAACAGGGAGTCCATCCGCTGAATCCACCCGCGTCTCAGGGCAGGCACAAGGTCGCGTTTGGTCCGCGATTAGCCCCCTATCCGCCACCTGGGGACGCGCCACGTAGCCTCGCGACTAACCGGCTGGGATCCCTCGTATGAGGGAGATCCGTGGTCACAACCTATTAGAACTTCGTAAGATGTCGTAATCTTAGGAAGTAATCATGTGACGCTTCTGCTAAAATGAGAGCTTCGACTGGTCCCGTCTGATATTTTGTCCTCTGTAATGAATAATGTAGTTGCGTGAAGGGTCGTCGGAAAAGGTGCAGTTTTCAACGCACATGAATGGCATGATGCATAATGTGCATCTCGTGGTCACACGGGCCGGAAGGGCGGATGCGTCAGTACGTCAGTATGTAAGAATGTATGTGTGTCAAACAGTCACGAAACTCTACGATTGGTCAGTAATCGTGGTTGTGAGATCATATAAAACGCTAGGAAAGGGTGTGGTGTGGTGGAGTGAGGTAGGGATGCAACCGAGCAGAAGGTCGGATGGTATGCAACGGGTCCACCAAGGAAGGAGGTTGCGCCGGCGTCCACAAGTAAAGAGACGCTTGGAGACGAGTCCACTGTTGTGAAAAGGGGTGCACCGGCACCCAAAAGTGGGGGGACGGGTTCACAGCTGTGTTCAAAAGTGGACGCACGGTGGTTCAGCGGTGTGATAAGTGCGCCCAGAAATAGGAGTTCATCACGAGCCGGGTGAATTTTTGCATGAGGGGTGCGCTGGCACCCTTTCCGGCTATTTTTTCTACCCATGTGACCTAGGTGCATATTATTCCAATCCGTATTCCGCTCCTCATTCAAGTTCATTTGTATCTGAGTTGACTACACCCTTCACTCTGTTTTTATAATCGGTAGACCCTTATCACCTGATTTACCACAACAACCAGCCAAAGATAAATCATTTCACGAGAGCATTTCCACTTAATCGGCTAAATCCAATCAATTACGGCCACTAGGGCCAATCAAAGGGAATTATTTCTCCGGTGTGGAGACGGCTACCGCCCACGCGATCGGGAGCTTTCCAAAAGTTGATGAACCTACAGATTCCCCGAAGATCTACTAGATCTGTTCAGTCTTTTCTGCATACTATGCGGAGTATGCTAGCGAAGCGAGCATAAGTAGAAGTCTGCAAGTCCGGCGTTAGCCGGATGGCCAGATTAGCTAATTCATAAAAGGCCATGCTATTTGAGCAAAGCTGTTAAACAGTAGTGCACATTCGAACGTGAGTTATTCGTGTGCTGATCACTACTCCAAAGAATAACGTCCCCAGCTCTCTCACTCATGATGCATTTTTTGTCCTACCTCTGTTTACAGTTCAGCCAACTAATACATCTGTTTTTACCTCTCCGATACTCTGGATTAGATTCATTGTTTGTAACAACGGTTTCCAGAAAGAGAAGGCAATCGTGCTGCGGATACAGGAGATGGGTGAGGAGTCCGAGCCGCTCACCGACGAAGTCTCCAAGGCCATCCAGTCTCTATGGTAATGCATTCTTTTGCTTTTTCTGTTAGAAGTAGTGCTGCACTTATGAGTTCTAACTTTTCTGTGTGGAGCATAACGAAAATGCAAAAGCAATAGCATAAAAAAGGCAATAATTTCAAGTCCACATCAAGTATCTTCATCGTGCTCGACATCCCAAAGATATGCAGTTTTTCTTCACTGGCAAGCATGTCTTTCTGTTTGAAACCATGGAATTCGAGAAGTTTCAAAAATAAGTCTGTAAGAAAAATTAGCCTGAAATTAGAGAAATAAATAATGGCTGTTTAGAGTGGATAAAAGATTGAAAATTAAAAACAAACCACAAAATTGTTTTCATCAATGACATAGAGTGACTTTGCAAAAAAATAACTCGTCCGCAATTTTTTTTATTTATTCATTCAACACATAAACAGAAAAAGTGCTCGATGTAAGACAACACCTTTTTTCGCATACACCATTTTCTTCTTTTTTTTCCTTGTTTTGCCATCTTCTCCTCTTCCCTCTATAGCAATATTGATTTTTCTTCTTTGTATTGATTTTTGATGAGCTCGAATGCGTATCTAACGTGTTGTTCTATCATAACTACGTCTAATCACACCATTTTGACACGATTTTACATAATACAACTGCCAGAGAATTCCTGAAGAGACAAATTACCGAAAATTCATAAAAAAAGGATCTTTGGTAACAAATCTTGAACAAATAGCCTAATATGCAATAGGCTCCTAGCTCTATAATAGTGATGAACAGCCCGAATATTTTGACACTTGTCGTTAAATGACTTCTACTACCCTAGAAGGACATGTTTTGATCACATCGTGCTGAGCAAGCGAATTTGATCTGATTCATCGTGTCCTTCTAAGATAACACGGTATAGACACATTCAAATGCACACACATTCACATATTACACACATGTAACTCACAACAGTCAAATGAAAAATTGTGGTCAAGGTGGTACCATTAAGGTGTAAACTTAGGGTCAAGTCAACATTCGCAGATAGCAGTAGTAATAATAATCTGATAAATTCACGCAAGAAAAGGTTTATTGTGAAGGAAACTCGCTAAAACACGAATCGTCCTATCAAACTTCGTCGTTTAGGTCTGATCCAGGAGTGAAGAAGGCATTCGAAATGCGCAGTGAATACCAGTTGACAGACTCAGCCAAATAGTAAGCACTACTGCTCCGCCTCGGCACTCATGCCCTGTTTTGCTCTCTTACGAAGATGTTTTCAGCTTCCTGGACTCGTGCGCCAGAGTGAGTGAACCGGGCTACAGACCTTCAGAGCAGGACATCCTGTACTCTCGCGTGGCGACGACCGGCGTCGTCGAAGTGAAGTTCAAGATCAAGGAGCTGGATTTCAGGTGGTCGCTGGCGTTCCTTCTCTGGCCCCGCATCTGCTCGACTTTCCCGCGAATAAGAACCGCTCTTTCCGCGTATTTCCTTGGCAACCGCTACTCAGCTCACACCTAACATGGGTATTGCATTGTGGGGGAACTGCCCTGAATGGAGTCAATGGGGTAATCTCGGGGGTGCTCGATAAGGAAGTATGCATACATCAAAGCTCCGGAAACGAGCACAATCGAGCTGTCGTAGATAGTTAGTGGGAACATTTCCTTTTGTATTCCGGCATCATAAGGGCTATGAAGAATGCACTGTGTCTACTATTAAGGTCATTCCCTTGAACAGAAAATGGAGCCAGCTGGGATGGGGAAGGAAACATAGGTGGGGCGGCAACCCTTATTTGGATTCTTTGAGTTACAGAGATGTTTTGATGGCGTGAAATCTATAACGTGCATTCTCAACTGTCACCATTTCTCAGAGGCGGATCTGATAGCAGCTTTACGTAAGCTGTCGATGAAGCGAGATTCTCAAAAACGCCTTGAAACAGTTTACAGCCCGAACGCGCTCCTGGTCGTGAGGTGCGCTAGTGTCTCACCTTCAATAACAGCTTTGAGAGCCGAGATATAATCTGCAACCTACACCAAAAATGCACTACCCCCTATCCACCATGGCGTGCGACTAATACAAGCACGCGAGCCTCGTATGAATGGGACAGTACAGCAAATTCCGGCGGTGGTGTCCGCTGGACGAACTGCACCACCTGCGACGTCGCACTCCGACTCCGACCGTCTGCGCATTCTTACATCTCATTGACAGCCTTCCGTAAATGAGCGGGCATGAGACATCCCCTGCAACTCTATGCTTCATATTTGGCCCTCCAGACATGCGTGCCGTGAGCAAGCCCGCCTCGATTTTTCGAATTTGATCAGTCAGCTCGCCAGCTTTTTTTATCCCAGGCTTTTCTTCACCTTCATGCTCACACGACTTCTCACACATATCAAAAAGCTCATCAAAAGCGTTCCATAGGTGTAAGTGCAAAAACTGCCCGCCCTTTAGCCGAAGACGTAGCAGCAGAAGAGTGATGACGCAGCCCACAAGTGCATTCTTTGTTTTGCTTGCATCATTTTAGGTTAAAAACAGTTCATCACGATGCAGGAAGGTCAACACATCGTATTTTCTCTTCAATGACCGACTCTCTCATTGCAACAATAATCTCCTGTACATTACCCCATTTAAAAATTGTTTAGCAAAATATTGGAGGATAGGACGCTTTTTAATGCGTGAAGATCTGAAGG
Organism: Ancylostoma caninum; assembly: GCA_037903475.1. NCBI lineage: Eukaryota > Metazoa > Nematoda > Chromadorea > Rhabditida > Ancylostomatidae > Ancylostoma > Ancylostoma caninum. Next base: position 2,170,306 of record JBAJFG010000019.1, read on the forward strand.
CGTCATCTAAGTGTTACTACTACATGTCTCAGATAACTGGGAGGGAATCCACACTCAAAATGGTGTCCTCGCTCGGATTTGAATGGGAATTATTGGAAAATGTGGTTTTGTCCCATAACATAGATTTTCTACCGTAGGCTACCTAGTTACCGCGAGGTCTCGAATAAACAACAACAAACAACAACAAGGCTCTTATCTGCGTCCGAACTGCCTCAGAGCTACAGCTGGACCTGTCCTTCATCATCTAGACGCACGCTCGTCGAACACACGCATGTAGTGCGAATGTCCCCCCAGGTGTGAATTCCGGCTGACATCGTAGATGTATCTATATCAAGACCCAGGCGGTCTTCCGTATCTCTGCAGGACCAGCATATTCTTTTTGTGTTTTTATGAGCCTGACTGCGTTCCGGGCAGTTAACGCACTGCTTGCCAGCTATTACTAGTTATTGTCTGTACTATTTCTATGTTTCAGAGTTTTCGACGTGGGTGGACAGCGTTCCGAAAGACGAAAATGGATCCACTGCTTTGATAATGTAGAGTCAATCATTTTTATTACGGCTATCAGTGAATATGATCAAGTGTTATTTGAAGACGAAACAACGGTAAGGATTGAAGAACTAGTGCAGCAAGAAAACAGAGAAACAAGGAAGATGAAAAAAAAAACATGAGTAAGAAGGAGTGAATGAGAATGGAGAACAAGCCTATGAAAATAACAATTGAAACGAGATTTAGCCCAATTTTGATTAGAGGCGCTGTTTGAAAGCTTCGCCCCAGTAGAAAGAAATCAAAAAAAAAACTTCAGTTGTTCCGATCCGCGTGCATGCGCCCCACCACAGCATTGATCGAAAATTTTCGATTAATAACGGTAGTTTCAATGAAATATGCGGAGGCAGTCACAGTGCCTAGGCGCAGGCTATGCGGCCCGGGCGAGCGAGTCCGAAGCACTTGAGTCTACAACACGCGGTGATGCATGTGGAGCTACTGTGAAATCATGCTTAAAGGCAGCAGGAGCTGAAATTCTCGACTCTGAGCTGAGCTGTGGGTGGTGAAGTACAGACTCGGCACATCATAAATGTGAAGCGAACACAGACAATGATGGCTTACCTGCAGAGAAAATGGAACATTCGTCGCGAACACGCCTGGCCGTGTTCGCGCGCGGACGAGTTCTCCCCGGCGCGAAAGCCATTGCGGCGCGTGGTTTTGGCCGAGTCCCGCCATGAAACCCGGTGAATTGAATGCATTTCGTTTTCCCTTTGCGCCAAACCACGCATAGCAATGGCTTTTGCGTCGGGGAAAACTCGTCCGCGCGCGAACACGGCCAGGCGTGTTCGCGACGAATGTTTCATTTTCTCTGCAGGTAAGCCATCATTGTCTGTGTTCGCTTCACATTTATGATGTGCCGAGTCTGTACTTCACCACCCACAGCTCAGCTCAGAGTCGAGAATTTCAGCTCCTGCTGCCTTTAAGTATGAAAAAAGTGAAGTTTACATAATATTGAGAGAGTGCAAGCAACTTCTTCTCTCTTATCGTCATGCAAACACGGCTCATTAGCTTCAGCCACTGTCTTTGTTTGTTTTAACGTATGTATGTATCAATGAGTACAGTGCGGCTGATTTTCAGATTTCTATTTGTAAGGATTTCACCTTCCACTTATTATCAAGGATTTCAGAACCGTATGATAGAATCCATGCAACTATTCAACTCAATCTGCAACAGCACTTGGTTTTTATCTACTGCAATGATTTTGTTTTTGAATAAAAAGGATCTCTTTATGGAGAAAATTAAAAGGGTCAATATTACTACTGCATTTCCCGACTACGAAGGTGAGGACGGCATTTGCATTGCTTTGATGTAGTACGCGTTTCCTTTTTTCGAATTATATGCCTTGTAAGACGTTCCATTACTCCATCTGTCTTAGTACCTTCATTGGTGTACCGAGGTAAAGAAAAGGAACGAAAGCTGCCTAAAAACAGGTTGCAACTCTGTGACAATTCGTCTTCGCAGGCATACATCTCTCACTATGAAATTTGTGCCTGCGGCTAAGTAGAGTGGTGGAAGCTGAATGAGCAAGGAGCAACGAGAGTCATCGACTCCAGATGTTAGTCTGCGGTCTAATAATAATGTGAAAACTTCACAGAAACTATGTTATCTATCTTCTTCTGCGGCCTAACGTCTCCATTTGGAATACAGTCGTGACAAAGCAAAAAATTTTTGATTTAGAAAACTTCAAAGCGTTCAACAACTGCAGTTTTTAATCTCAAATTCCAACGCGAATGCTCGAATAACGAACAATAGATAAATGGTTTATCGAGAACAGGGAACAATTAACAGCACAACGAGTGCGAGGCGAGAATAAGATGCAGGAAAAGCGCAAATTTTCTGACGTTTGATTACATTGTGAAGTCAAAAGAAACTCAGTTTCCGCTCAATATTTTCGCAAATAAAGAGTGACTGAAAGCTGTGGAACGGGTTTCGAATCGAAATAATTTCCTGGACCTAATTTGTACCTTAGGGGACAGTCCTCACAACGGTCATCATTTGCTTAAATGCCGCTCTTCACTCTGTGTTCCAATGTTCCGATTCGCTGTCTTTGTGGTGAGACAGAATTGTCTCCTACGTTAATTTTTTTTGTATTTGAGCAACATCATGTTAGAAGGCCTACATATATTCTCTTGAAAAGGCTTGTGTTTTGTTTGTCAAAATCACGGCAGTCACCAGTCACAGCGGGTGAATATGGCGCAAAAAAAATTCAAAGGAAGCTCCGTTTCTCTTCTCATCTCGTATACCTATATCTATATGTACTACCTTTAATATAGTAAGCAGCTACAGCTTCAGTAATGCAAGTAAGATTTCATCCTTAAATGCCACGTTGCCACATAAATGCATCTCGGAAGGGCAATCTGCGACATAAATGTAGTTCAAACAAACCAAAACTAAAGAAAATTCCCAGGATGACCACAACCACACCAGTCCATCCAAAAACAAATACTGGAATTGGGCTTTCGAGCATGCTGAGCAGCCATAAATATCAGCAGAAATCAACATTTTCGGGACACTATTTCACGTTAATGGTCCAAAAGGTCATGGAAATCTTCTTGCCGACAATTTCCAGAGTGATTATGCTGCACGGTGTACACGAATACGTGTCCGTGATGCATCGTGTCCCTGTTTTCTTAACTTACGCTATATAACGCATACTTCTCAGATGGAGGTCCTCACAGAATTCTTTGAGTAGGAGAGAAACGCAGTGAACATAAATTCAGCATTAGTGCTACACTTACATATGTTATTTTTTTAAAGGTTTTCTCTGGGGCTGTTGCGGACAATTTGAGTCCTATATGGTTATTGCAGAAAAGTGAAAAGATTGCTTATTTCTGCATTCACTGTAGGCTGAGCCCTACCATAGCATCATTTTGAAGATGTTTAGAGAATGGAATTAATGATGACACAGATGTGCCTGATCCAATGTGAGGGTGGCAAACAATAGTTTCTCAGCCCATTCTTCTGATTGTAAGTAGAACTTGAACATAGCCAACTTATGAGTACGAGGTTTCCTCAACATATACTCCTTATGTGGGGGCACATCAACTAACCTGCCGAAACCTCGATGCTCCTGAGATGGGTCTGTAGCTTGTGCCTTCAATTGGGATCAGCACCACAAAACTCCCATTCTACTTAAGCAAACTTCCAAGAGATTGAACTCAAAGGCAGAGTCTTACCACTATTTCGATTTGAAGACACCAACAGATTCAGTACTAGCTCAACGCGCTGATTCCGATGATGTATGTGAAATGGTCCGAAATGGCCAATAACCCATCGTGGGAGGGCTCATCCGACTGTGTTTTAAGCGGCGTTCGATAAAATAAGTATGGAGCGAACGCGTGTTCCTACGTCAAAAATCACGCAATAGTAGCTCATCTGTGATGAGGTAGCGGCCAGTTCTCTTAGTCGCCGAGAGCTGGAATTTTTTTAAGCCGAAACTATCGGCGGAAAAAACTTCAAAACACGAGTTCTCAATGGTTTTGAAACATTTCGCGTGCTTTATTGTTCTTGCTACCCCACGCAGCCCCTACTTTTGTGCAAATGCGTGAGGTCAGACTCTGTTTCAAAATATTATAAGAAATTTGCACTTCGGTAATTGCCACAGAAATGCCAGAAGACATCTTATTTACTCCAACGTTCATCTGCAGCGTATTCACTGTAGCCTTACGAGAATGTGGTTACAGTAATAGAAACGGGTGTGATGCTCATGTTCAGTATGTCAAACAACCTATCCCCAATAGGAACCTTTCTGCAAAACGGTTGACGTTTCCGTCCCAGAGTGGAACGTGCCATTTTCATGCTATTTAATATTACTCCAAACTGTCCGGATGTTTCAACGCAGATGGGCTGGTTGCAAATTGATTAGTTGCTACTTATTCACATAAAACTGCTTAACTGTTGGTCACAGGACTGATACGGAATGGGCAGATCGCTGTCTTTTTTCGAAAGAGAATTTCCGTCCAAGGCCTTCTATGCTTTGCAGGCCTTAAAACACGTTGCGCTTGGTATGGAGAAAAGCTAAATGCTAAAAACTAAAACTAAATGTAAACGGCATTGATGCAGGAGACGTAAAATAAAAAAAAAACAATTATTGCTATGTCTATCACTGATTCTTTAAATTGGCACCAAAAAAAAATGGAAGAAGAGAATATCGCCAAATTACCAAGAAAATACCTGGGTACAATGTTTCTTCGGATATAGAGAAAAAGATGACGCTATGCGCTTTATAATATTTTGAATTTATTCTGTGCTAAATTTGAATTTTCTTCAATAGTAGCAATCTCAATGATCACCTGCTAATTAAGGCAAGAAAATATCGAGATACTCAGGAGAGCTGTGAGCCTTCTACGTGGAACTTTGGCCATGGTTACAAGACCTCAAAAGAAATCCTGAATGTTCCATAGATCTTCGCAGCGAGGTTGAGTATAGCATAGATTTGAAGCACTTAACCACATTCGACTTCCCATTGCAAAAAACCTTAGGAGTTTAGGGTGAGAAAATACATAATAAAGTCAGTTTATGCAGGAAGTAGAATATTTTGTAAGACCCAAAGTTGAACAGCTCAATTCAAGAGGTACGTACTATTTTTTCTCAGATGATAACCCTTCGTTTTCCTCCGCACAAGCAAACATTGCTCTTTTGGAAAGTTCGGGAAAAATAATGGAAGTCTTTGATTTGCTGCCTATAAGGTATGGTTGGATATGAGGGGAACTCAAATGTAACAGTGAGCCCACGAAATGTTCTGCAAAAAAGAAGCTCACCTAAGAAATTGAAGGGGCAAAGAATTACGAGCCGTATTTTTGACCCATCCTGTACCCACATTTCCTCTGTTTGTTTCGCTGCTCCTCCGAGAATCACATACTTCCCGCTTTCTTTTCCGGTAACTTCTTTCATACTTCTACCCCTGGTGTTCAACGGATTGAAGGTAGCAGTACTGTGCATGACTATATTATGCACTATAGATCAACTATGTAACATCGACTCATAACGTAACCTATAGATCCGTATAGACTATATAAAATATTCGTGCCCTAATACATGCACTGACACTTCAAATGTTCCGATATTCAAGTCATTACAATCAGAATTTGCCCATAAAAAGGCGGAATTACATGATTCCGTCATCCATTCTTCTCATAAATCATCTCATCAAAAATATGTCGCATTGATATGTATAAAAAAGTGCACAAAATACAACATATGATGTTCAAGATCAATGTTCATCCGAGAATATGATGCATCCCCTACATACATATTGAAATGCATATCCCTATGATCAAGTGGTTTCTGCACAAAAAGCGCTCCTTTGTTCCGTAGTAATATTCGACGAGCGCGACAGGTACCTTGTTAAAACTTGTTAAAACGCAGGCAGCGCAATATGGACAAAACGTATAAAAAGGTATAAGATGGGCAAAACGTACAATAAAAAAGCTATCTTTCCACGGCTTCATCTCTGATAATGAAATGTGCTGCTAGACATAGTTTGAGGCGTATGATATTGCTTAGCTACTTCTATGGGTTATGAAGAATGTCGGAAAACTTCCCCTTCACCTTGATCACCTTGATCCCCTTGATCTTCGGATATACCGAGCGGGCGCCACCTTCCATTTGTCCCTCCCGCGAGCCAGATCTGTCCAGCGGATTCCGTCCGTTCGAGGGACACGGAGAGCATCGTATCTATCCTTGAAGGACTTCGTGAAGAAGTCTGACCATCGGGTTGGTGGTCTTCCTGTTAAGCGCTTATAGTCCGTTCCAAAAACGACGATAGTTGAGTGTTCGTGCCTATGGTCCGTATTTCTCCTCCGCCTCTCCGAATACAGCCTCCTTCGCGCGTTCTCCCTCTCCCTAATATCTTCACAACTAACCTCCCCGGTGAAACACACTATAACGTCCCGTGGACTCCAGTCGCTGACGGCTCTTGTCAACGGTTGTCATTGAAACGCATCACGTGTCCGGCTCACCCAATCTTACTCAACTTGGCGTAGGCGGCAGCGTCCCTGATCTTCGATTGTTGGCGAAGGGTGCAACTCCGCATTCCAGCCCTCACTTGCGTGAGGCGGGTTATTCCTAGCATCACCCTCTCGATGGAGCGTTCGATGACGCTGACCGCACTCTCATTATACTTCGGAATATTCGAATTTTTTTTTTCGAATAATCGAATTTCGAATTTATACGATTTTCTCTTCGAGCCGGATTTCCGAATATATTCGTTTTTTCTACCGTCGAATAATCGAACAAATTCGGAATTTGGTTTTGAATTTACTGGATTATTCGAGCAACTTGACTATTCCGGAATTGGTATAACTACCAAAGATTTGGGTATTTTGACTCTTTGCAAGCAGGACCGACTTCAACCAATATCTTCCTGAAACACTAATTCAGTGTTCTTGGAACACTATTTCAGTGTTCTACCTTTTCCAGATAAATAATATGAGAGAACATCGGGGCGCTGCCCTTTTTTGCTTGCTAGAGCTAATCGTGAAACAGAAAACGACTACTCTAGGCACATATACGGACAGTGGTTGGTGGTCAGGGTAGCAAAGTACGACCATTGGATCATAGTGACTGCATTACTATCTCAAATGCAGATAAAAGCACAAGTAGAAAACTAGAGCGGAATGATGCCCTTGAAGGCATGTCTACCTGCTTCGTTCCAGGAGTAACATGAATGGATAGACAAGAACGAATCGTCGATTGATATATCTTTGAAAAGTTATACGAATCTGTACTCACTCTGAGTGATCAAATGAATGAAGCCTGAACAAAATCGAAAACAATGCTGATCAATTGTTCATGGTAGACTACCCGATATTACTACGCAAACTCTGTGAGCTAGAAGAGAACTTTGCACTGAACTTTGCGACGGGTTTAACGACTGCTCGATACACCTTCGACTTGAAGCGATTCGGGATCTTCTTGTCACACAGCACTCCCGTTATCGAGCGCCACTTCAACCATGCAGTGTTGAGGCGAGCGACGACTTCATGGGCTAAGTTGCCATCGGCTGAGAGTGTTGAGCCGAGATACTTGAACTAGCCAGTTCTCGAAAGGCCACTGCCATCAACCTGAATGGTGGCGGGCTCATTCTTATCGGTCGTCATATACTCAGTCGTTGAGTATATACGTTGAGCCGAAGATCGAACCGCGCTAGACGTTTGCTCCAGTTCATGGCTTGGGAAGCCTACAAGAGCATCGAGGACGTAGTGGAGAAGAACAGCAGGCTCCGTGCCCACCTCTTCAACACAACGGTTCTCCCTGCTTTGACCTACGTCTCAGAAACATGGGCGTTGCGCAAGCAGGATGACAGTTATACTTCGGACCGAGTAACGTATTCGAATGAAAAATTCGAAGAAACATTTGAATTCGAATAATTCGAAATTGGACTATTCGAAAAAAAGCCCATTTTTCTCGAAATTCGACTATTCGAAAAAAAGTCCATTTTCGAAATTCGGATATTCGATGAAAGTGCAATTTCGAATTTATTCGATATTGTATGGTGCAGAATTTTGGCCGGCCACCAAGGAAGTGGAACGCCGCCTGAGTTTGATGGAGATGAAGATGTTACGATGGATGGCTGGTATCACGCGTGTGGACCGCATACGTTTCATCTCGTTCCGGTTATCCGTTTTGCTGTTATCCGTAGGTTTTGGCCTGTCCGTTATCCGCACCGTTATCCGGGCTTTTGGCGCTGAATAAGGCCAAAAATTGTGGCTTCATTTTGCACGTTTAAAACTGAGGAGAGTCTCCATTTGGAGAAGTATTACTCAATCTATCGCGTTTTAACGTTTAACGTCATCAGTCTAGGATCTCGTAGAAAGGTATGAGAAGGTAATACGTACTCGTACCTGCCCAAAAAGAAATCCTCTTGCTCACGTTTTCTGGGTCATCCGACAAAGTGAGGTAACAAAGAGAGGTTACCTCGAAACCGTCATTTATGAAATCGACAACGTTGGTTAATGTTTGACAATTGAAATTTCAGCGTTCAGATATTTTACCATCTCCTAAACGTTGAAATTAGTGACCTAGCAGCTCCTCGATGCCCCTTCATAGCAAGGTTCATTTCGAATATTCATTGCACCCTATTGTTTCTATCAATTTTTGAATCTATTGATCGAATATCGTTTGAGAGTCAATACAATCATAATAGTCAGTCAGTACGAAGAGAATTATCAGAACTCCACAAATGATATGCGAAGCAAAGCCTCAGCCCCATCCAGCCCTCCCCCTCCCCTCTCCCACTCCCAGAACAAAAACTTGGAAGGACCAAGGGCCTTCGAAGACTTCACCTTGTACTAAAAAAACATTCTATCATATCTCTCATCTTAAGCGGCTATGTAGTGTGCCAGTTAAGTTAACAAGTATTCAAATTTTACTGGAAGCTGTTGCTCTTATGGTAAACTTTAGTGACTATAGTTATATCTCTTCATAATTACGCCATGCTCAGGGTCCTACTCAGAATGGCGGAATTTGATGAGTAACAAGATGAAGAATATGTGGGAATTCTTTTCCACAATATTCACATTGCATACTATATCATTTTCCATCGTTTTTAATATCGTAGAAGGTGGTGCCTTGTAGTATATGCAGGTGCCTTGTGGCAGACCACCTATCCTTTATCCGTTATCCGGTAATTTTTGGCCTATGCGTTACCCGCACCGTTTTCGAGGTCATGAATTATCTCGTACCCGCTGATCCCTGGTCTGTAAACTAGACCTTGATCTTGAGGTACCAGGAAAACGGCCAAAGGCACGGTCAAAGCAACGGTGGTTGAACACATTGCATGAGGATCTGAAGCATGTGGGCGCCCATCCAGACCAACCGCACGGTAGAGCTAAATGGCATCAGAAGATCAGGAAAGGGGACCCCGCCAACAAACGGGACAAACGCTAAAGAAGAAGAAGAAGAAGGAAGAAGAAGACCCATGTTCCTCATAGTGTGAAACCCAATATCGCGCCAAAATGTGGATTACAAAATTTTTCGTAGCTGCTGCCTTCAAGTGAGAGTTTCATTGAAGCGCTTTTGGTCCGTCAAGTAATATTAGGTATGTGAAAAAGTTTCCGCCTTTTTTTAAGCGAAACTGAGTGTTTTTTAAAGTACAAAAGAAACAGATAGATCAATCAAAGTACTGGTCATCGTTAGCTATAACCTTTGCCCATCTTTCTGGGAGGAGACGGACGCCGCGGCGGTAGAAGGCCTCGTCCTTCGACTCGATCCATTCCCTCACCCATTTTTCGACGTCTCCGAAAGACTGGAAGTGCCGCTTGAAAAGCCCGTGGGCCATCGACCGAAACAAATAGTAGTCTGACGGAGCACAGTCTGGTGAATAAGCCGCATGTGGTAGCACATCCCAGCGAAGTGCTTCAAGCGTCTCCTTCACTGCTTTTGTAACATGTGGACGAGCATTGTCATGCAGCAAAATGACTTTGTGCTGCCTTGTCTCGTGTTCCGGCCGTTTCTGGTGCAATGCTCTGCTCAAACGAATCATTTGCTCTTTATAGAGATCGCCCGTGATCGTCTGGCCTGGTTTAAGCAGCTCATGATAGATGACTCCCTTCTGGTCCCACCAGATACACAGCATTGCCTTCTTCCCATGGATATTGCGCTTTGGCGTCGATTGTGATGGTTGGCCACGGTCGCAAATGGCTTTCCGGCGCTTCGGATTATCGAAATAGATCCACTTTTCCTCTCCAGTAACGATACGATGCAGAAATCCCTTCCTTTCTTGTTTGTCAAGCAACATTTCACAGATGGTTTTTCTTCTTTCCATGTCGCGTTCTGTCAAGTCGTATGGTACCCATCTGCCTTCCTTATAAACCTTTCCCATGGCTTTGAGACGCTTAGAAATGTTGGATCTATCAACATTTAGAGAGCTGGCAATCTCTTCTTGTGTTTGGCGTGGATCTTCACCAATTAATGATTGAAGTTCTTTGTCTTCAAAACTTTTGGCCTTCCACTGCGTTGCTTGTCTCCAACATCGAAATCACCACTACTAAGGCGTCGGAACCATTCTTTGCCTGTTGTTTCTGATGGAGCATGGTCCCCATAAGCTTCCATGAGCATTCGGCAAGATTCGGCAGCAGTTTTCTTCGAATTGAAGCACAAAAGAAGTGCTTCGCGCAAATGACGCTTACTTGGCTCAAATATCGCCGATTATCGCCATAAAACACAATGATGTTGGTATAAATCGAAACAAATATGTACTAAATATTATTGACAGATGTCAAAACAACAAAGTGAAGTAGGATTTACAGAGTATTTGCAAGGATAGCTAACGATATAATCACTCATCGCTAGAGGGCGGAAACTTTTTCACATACCTAATATATTCATCGCTGTAAAATGTCTGGTCAAGCAGAATCCTCATGCTCCTAGGATTGCGCTAATTCGATCCATCCAACCGTTGGCAATTTTTAATTTTTTTCCCATTGGTTTGTCCCAGGGCTTGTCAATTGTTACAGTTCCGTCTAATTATTCAATCAGATCATCAAAATCTGCCCAGGCTCCCTCAATACCAGAGACGAAACCCTTCTTGCTTTTCACCGTATTTACGAAGCCCAGTCTATCCACAGAACAGCCATGCTGGGGCCTGGCTGCACTATGTAGACATTAATAAAGGATGTCACAAAAACGAAACCTGTCATAACTTTTATTTTAGGCGGACAAAACTACGACGAAGCAGTAGCCTTCATAAAACTGAAATTCGCCGAACTCAACTTGAACCCTGACAAAAAGACGATCTACATGCACGAGACATGCGCCACCGATACAAACCAGGTAAATTAATGATTCGTTGTGATGCCCCTGTGAGTTCATACAAGGAACTTTTCAGGTACAACTTGTCATATCAAGCGTGATTGATACAATCATACAAAAGAATCTGCAAAAGGCTGGAATGATGTGAACGCACATCCTTTTCATGAACCTAATGAACTCGCTCAAAAGCAGTGCGAACTATTCTCGACAAACCCAAGCCTTTCCTCAAAGATTATAATGAGTATCCAATGAAGATTTTGTACATAATTCCAAATTCGTTTATTTCATATATGTCTGCTGAAGAGCAACAAAGAACATGCTCACACGCTATGAACAAAGATGAAATTGGTGGCAACAGAAACAAAACGAAGTGCAACAACAGCAATAACAATATATGCTCTTACGCTTAGACAACGAAGAAGTATAACAAGCCTAATTCTAAGAAACACTTTCTATTACTTGGCAAAAACCAGATGACCTATATATTTTCATCAAATTGGATATCTTCTTAGGAGTGTACTGGAATAAATTTTTCGGATCTCGTGCCATAGCCTGTAAATCGCACAAATTATTTGAGCTTAGCCTATAAATCTCATCGAAGAAGGTAAGGGACGAAACAGATGTGCGGTGCGTTCCTGATATGGATGGGTACGTCTGAAAAGCTCCGCGCACCCCTTTCCCACCGGACACACAAGAGCCGATAGAATTTCTAGAGCATATGGTTTTTAACGAGCCACAGTATAGTCAAGCAGTTAGGCCACTGTATAACGACGCAACAATATCAGCCTACCTTATAATCATCTCCGTAGCGTTGGGCTAGATATATCAACAACTCAACGTCTCGATCCGGCAGACGGACAGCACGCGGTTGAGAGTCCCGGTCAGCTTGTATTTCGTTTGCCTCGCGTTCCAGAGAAGAAACAACTTTTAGAGCCTAGAACTGTTCTAATGAGCGATGAGCTGACGACAACGATTCAATTTCTGACAACAACAAACAAGAAACCACTTGCAAAAGCTTGCAAAGCAGCAATTTTCTGATCGGATCACTTTCACGGTCTCCTAGAAAAAAAGTGGTGCTCGAAGAGTGGATGTCACTTCCGTAGCAGTAACGATTCTGCCCTGTTGAAAAGAGTGGAATGCTCCTTCTGAACATAATGGAGACATCTACAACACATTCCCTATCCCATGAAAAAAACATAGACCTTGATTGCGAAAGGTAAAGATGGTGGATTAAGCATGGCTAGACTCTCTTCGTCGTTTGTCGTCAGCAGCTTGAGCAAACGCTTTCAAGTTACCACATGAACAGCTCTTTTTCGTAGATACACACTATTAGGGAATAAAGTTTGTGGAAAATTTGTGGAGACATCAACTTCGCATACTCTAATGTAAACTCGTTCATAAAGAATGCCAAGCAGGATTTCGTCAGAACCTCACCTTCTCTTTTTTGAGCACGGCTCGCTTTTCCTGTTGTTTCTTAAGTCTCTGTTCTGCCACAGTTCCCAGCACCCGCGCTTCAGTCAAGTCCATCTCTTCTACTGCTACCATATCAATGATATCTCGCTGAAAATGCATTTTCAAACAAATGACAATTAATGGGCTGCCAATTAATCGAGAACTTACATGAGGCTGTTTCACAGGGACAGCTTCATTCGGACTAAAAGCCAAACCCATGGCCAACACATTTTCTCGAGGAGTTCTTGATGTCTCCCAGTTCTCTTTAATGACTTTCCTGAAGAAAAGAACACCTACTGATCGGTGACAACATTCATATCCAAGAATTCTTTCTACCGCGGTTCCCGCAAACTCCAGCCCAACAGTCATTGAATTCAGGAACAATTCAAAGAAAATAACTAGTACTTGCACATTAGAAATCGATTGGCGTCCCATAGATATCAAATTCCACGAAATGCTCCAGGATGTGGGATCAGCATTTTGTGGGGTCGCAGGGTAGCAAAGCTGCAGTGTACGAGTTACCACAACCATCCCTATATGTAGCCCTCCCTGTATCCGATGTCCATCCACATCGAACCCTCCCTCTCACGAAACGCTTACATTAAAAAAAAGATCTATGGAACTTACTTAACAACCTTATAAAGGTGACTCACACTGTGCTTCGGCATTTCTTTTTATTCTTCTCAGTCTGTCGTCGCTTTCTAGCGACATGATTCAAATTCGGCCTGAACTTCTTCCCTTTCTTCTTCACCATAGCTGTCTGAAACTGATCTAGAACTGCGCGTAAGAAAGAAAAGCTAGAAACAAATCGACATCATTCATAAGGAAAATGTCGCACGATATGGATAAGTGATTCATTTTCGGTTCATTTGCTGGTACCGCCACGCAACATTGCCGCAAAGAAAATTCCTTTATGGTTGTAGTACGTCCCAGTGCACCGAAGCTGGACCGTCACGCGATACAGGAATTCGACATTGAGGCCCCCACAGCCGAGATGGACTCATATTATTAGGGTGGTGCAAAAATAATGCGCGTTCTTCGTTGCTTCATCTTCGGTGCAGAAAATTTCCGGTGTTTCTTATCACCGCGATAAGAAATTGCATATGGTTTTATAGCAAATTTTATGGCCTTTCCAAATATCTTATGCATTCTGAAGGAAATTCATGTTTTCGGTGAATTTTCAGTTCTGGGACGAAAGGCGCTAAAACAAATTTTTTGCCAAACTCACTTCAGCGAGCTAAAACTCGGCGGCATCACGGCAGGAGCCGCTCGGAATATCCCTCGCCATAATTACGGCGAGGGAAGTGTGAGCAAATGAATACCGCGAAGTTGCTTCCGAGGCTTTCTACGTGGTGTGTCTTGCTTCGAAAGTAAGGAATGTCGCATAGGTTTTCCTGGGGTTTGCGATCCCCAACTGATGGCAATCATCGAAGAGTACCCATTCGAAACAACATATTTGGTTTCGCAGAACCTCGCCGATAATTGATGTCAGAAAAATCCTTCCTTTGATAAGAATGGGAGGATGAAAAAGCTCAACGACTAAATGTCGCGCATACTGAACGAGTACCAGATTGATCCTCGTTAAGAGGTCCGCTTCATGCTTTTTTAGTGAAAGAACTGAGAACAAACACTTGATCGCTTAGTGATATAGTGTGAAGTATAGACCATCTACGACAAAATGAATTGCGCTGCTCAATAGTTGCACGAGGAAGAAGCACCGAAACACCGTCAGAAACGGAAGCAACACCAAATCAAGGTCACAGCGACTTTGTGGTGACCTGGTGCAAAAATCGCTCACTACAGCCCATTTGGTCTTTCTCAACTGAGAAGTACTTCCAATATGTAAATGAAATAAATAGGAAACATTACTGTGTGTGCCCAGTTTAATAATATGCATTCTACACTCCTACACAGCACCACCCATCCATATCTCGCACCCCAGAGTCCCTACAGGCTGGAGCAATCAGGCTAGGAAGCTCCACCTCATAAATCATAATTAGCAATCCTCTCGCTCACCGACTACCACTTCCCGGAGAATTTGGACCACTTCTTCGGGAGAATTTTTTCGAAGACTAAAGGGATACCAAAATTGCCTGCCGGAAGTTCGTCGACGCTAAAAGGCCCTATTCGAAATGTATGGTAATCGGAGAACACCAACCTTACTGCCAAAGATTTGCCGATTACAATAGTTCTAAGGCTTTTTGAAAAGATCGATTTTAAAATAAGTTACGGGGTTCGGAATCGAAGGCATGAAAACGCGCATCATTTTTGCACCAACCTAATAATAAACGCATCAAAACACGGAACCAGCATTCCAGCTTCGAAAGTTAGCTTGATTATCATTTCATGAATCTCAGCCCAGAACATGCCACAGCGTGGCAACGAGCAAGAAGACGGATTTTTTAGCGTCGAATTACGCTATTCCGTCCGGTCTCAGCGGTAGGAGATCCCTGAACGTTTCAGGACTTGTCAAAACCAGCAACACCACAACGGGTGTGTATCATCGTGAGAGGAAATGAGGCGTTACCTGTCTACTGTGCTTGGAGCATTGATTGAATGAGTTAATCATAGTAGCCTAGTAATGCCCCATTTCCCCTCATGATAATACAAACCCACTGCAACGAAACTGCGCTGCGATAGTACTGTTTCGTGGTTTGTGCCACCGAATGAGGGGAGAAAACCAGCATCATTCGAGCAGAAGTTCTTAATTCTGCACTCCGTGGAACAAGGTAGTGCGCAATTTCTACAGCGTTCAAAGAATTCTCTTGAAGTACAGGGATATCTTCGATGAAACGAATACGTAGAAGACACGCTTAAGCAAATTATATTTACAAGCGCACCTAAATAATAATAAAGCATACTAATGCGGTTTGCTGCAGAAAATAATACAATACAGCACAAATAACACAACTGCTACTATGCATATCAAAACAAAGGCGAGGTATAACAAGCACGAGTACACTTCTTTCTGACATTGGTCTATTGCGATTGATGCATTTGGTTGAGAATACTATATTCTATATAAAATGACACATGAACAAAGAAAATACATCAAATGCCGATATCCTGTCTGTAAAGCAATAAAACAACAAGTACATGCTAAAGATAGAAAATATTTGAAGATCTGTTGATTGATTGATTAAAGCTGCCAATAACTGCATTTCCTGCATAATATTTGAAGATATACGACACAAAACCTCATAATAACGATCAGCGAAATTTTGAACAACAGAGCAATGACGTTACTCTTGCAAATTTACGGTACGCACAGGAACTGTATAGTGGTATTGCCTGATGTACTGCTTGAGCTTTGGTGGAAGTTGCAAACTACCGACACCGATGTAAGTGGTTCGACTCACGATTACCCCTCGACAAAGTTCCTAAAGTAAGCGATAGGGACCCAATGCCGCGAAACTTGTAAATCAGAAATGAAAAGAAGCAGAAACGATGGAAATTTACTTGGAGGGTAAATACATGTCCCCGATAAAGCGGATGAGTGAGCTGAGGCTCGAAAAACAAGCACCTGAAAGAACATTGACTTAAACAAAAACCAAGGAGAATGTATGTGTGTTCCAACACTATGAAAAGGATGCAAAAATGCAAATATGTATGTGACATCATGATGAATATCGACCGATCAATTCATGGGAAATTTGAAACGGTAAAGTAGTAGACGAGTTCCGTAATCACATGGTAAGTAGTGATAGACACCTCCACTCTTACGGTCCAAGGGACCTTTCCGCACACATAACACCACTCACACAGACTACACTAATATAGAAATAATGTACACCTAAGATTGAGACTGTTCTTGCAGTATTTTGGAAGCTTGAGTATCGCAGAGCTTATATTCAGGTGTGAAACTGTTACAACAGAAATAAAGTTCATGGGTGCTGCCTTGAGGGAGGACCGGTGAAAGACCACATTTGTAAATGCAACTAAGAAACTCACCTGGCGGGATCCTTGTACTTTTCGATCAATTTTGAGACCGTAGGTGCAGAATAGACGCTCTGATCATGGATGTCGAAGCTGAACCGGTGATTACCCTGAATAAATATAGAAAAATTTATCTATCCGTTAAAATTTCCGGGGAACTGGTACACCAAATTTAGAAAATCTTATTTATCTTACAAGATAGAGTCATATTACTTAGTAAAGAGCGTCATAGC
Organism: Ancylostoma caninum; assembly: GCA_037903475.1. NCBI lineage: Eukaryota > Metazoa > Nematoda > Chromadorea > Rhabditida > Ancylostomatidae > Ancylostoma > Ancylostoma caninum. The sequence continues at coordinate 2,187,222 of JBAJFG010000019.1, forward strand.
TCTCGCATAGTTTCTCACAAGCGTACCATTTTTGGTAAATGTTCCAGAAATTGTATCTGACGTATAGATAACAGATGGGTGCGAGGAGCATTAGAGCCAAATTAGTCATGAGTGCCAAATGGGTGATGACGGTTAAGGAAAAGCGAAACAAAGGGAAACCGTTTTTGCCGTTTTTTAACTACCCGTTGGGGCCATGTAGGCCCTTTCTTCTTGCTGTACTAAGCTTTTCTTAGGAATCGCAACAGTCGTTCGAATCACCCACGTGATGTATGACCAATTGCAACGGTAGAATACGCAATCCGGAGCAAAATCGCACGAAAAGTCAGCTTAACTAACCTGTTCTATCCTCGCATGCAATGTACGCTGATATCGACGGAAGGAGACAGAGAAAAGATAATCTGTCTGCGCGCTGTCACGAAGGAGAAAAGTGCCTAAAGATGAGACATCGCTGAAAACATTACAAAACAAAGAATGAGGTAGCAAGTACGCTTGGGCCTAAAAAAATCAATTAACTCGATCCATTTAATTGCAGACCCGAAGAAATCAGTCGCTCAAAAAAGATGAAGATATAAATGCTTCCTTATCATTCCCAGAGGACTGTATTGCCCCCTATTTTTCAAACATTCAAACTATTATTCCTAAACATTAAAATAATTATTCTTAGACTTATTCGAAATCGAATTTGTGAATTTCGAATAAATCAATAGCTCTCTAATACATTATTCGGTCCTAAGTATAGTAGCAACTCACCCTCGGGCTTTCCTTCTAACAGCTGCTCAGCTTGGAATCGGTCCATAACCCCCCAATAATAGCTGGAACTTAGAATGCGATCAATATCGGGTACCAAATGATGAGAATATTCCACAATACGATGGACAGTAGGATTTTCGTCGTTCAGTACTAAAATTCTCGCCAATAACAACAACAGCATGAACATCACTGTGGTGGGAAAGGAACAGTCGAAAACAAGTTAAGTAAAAACCGACGTGTGCGTCTTGAAATTGTTGGCCCATTTGACTGATTCGCAGCCTCTCCCACAATTGCGAGCCTCTGTCTTAATACATCTGCAATGGAACTGCTCCAACTTCTACCAATATTCGTTTGTGCGTCATCATCATCCGTGTCCGAACTGCTCATTGTCGGGGAGAAACAAGGACAAAAGGGAGAAGCTCGAGATCTGTACGAATGATTAATGATGATCAGGGCGCAATATAAATACAGGTTAAGTTCCTCCAATACACAGGAAAAAAAGGAGCTGATGAGAAGAACCTGTTTCTGTTCCGCACGGAAGATGTGGATGGTCTTGTTGTTTCACTTGGTTCCGATTGGGAAGGTACATTCATGGGAGGCTCTAAAACAAGAAATATTATGTATAAGAAGGAGATTTTTGAAGATGATAGATGAAATCGCAAATACAACAGGATTACGAAGAGGAAAAAAGGAAATATGATGCGAGATGGGGACGCCACAGCTTGCAAAAAAAAATTCGGGAAGATTGAGTTATTAAATGTATGTAAAGCTAAGGAACAGGCATGCACGCCCACGAATTACGCGTACGGTTACCCAGACGAAAATGTGAACATGACATGCTATGGGAAATTCACATCATAATATCAAGAATCTAACGAAGGAAAAATATTTCTGCGAAAAAAGTCGCACTTTTCACACTATAACATTGTGCGCATTCAAAAGGCAAAAGATATGCCCTACCAGACCACCCACACTTAAGCAAAGCTACTCTATGGGGTGAACATACTTGCGTCGACAATAGCAAGTATGCGTCCAATGGGTGGAATAGTCGTGAAAATGGGTCTTTCAAAGTGATAACTGTTCATGAAAATCGAGGGAAGAGGGGTCGCAACTTAAGTGCCTTTACACCAGAAGAGTACTACGCAAATATTTTCACAAGTGATCCTTGTTCCACAAGTGATCCCAACATTTCCACAAGTGATCCCAATATGCACTGTACAACTTTATCGTGAACGATGGAAAACTGCTCTTTGAACTGCGAATTGCGAGCGAAATACGAAAGCAATCGCGCATCTCAGCAATGATTTCAACAGAAACTAAAAAATGCAACCGAATATCACGAAAAGTAGCATTAAAGCTGATGGTCCGCTTCTCATAACTGGGCAAAAAAGTGAAGGTGAGTGGAGTACGATAACATGGTATTCCACCTAAGATGTGAACGTCAATGGTTCTGACAATTTTGCGGACTTGAAGTTGCACAGCAGGGGCTCCGTACGCTACTATCTTGCGCTGCAGTAATGGATGAACATGACATTGTTTAGTGTTGTTCATCGCATTTGATGTTTTTGCGAAGAAAAAAAAAGAAGCAAAAATACCGATGTGATCACCATCTCGACATCAGAAGGTAGCGATTTCAGCATACGGAGATCATGCTGCTTCATGCCGTTCGTCTCATCGTGTTGCGTCAATTTCACAATCAAACCAAGAAAACAAGAATAAAAAGGAGCTGAATCCGTTTTGTTTCGGCAGAAGTGTCCAAAAGGGGAATGACTGAAATGTTATACCAAGGAAAAACGACATCATTAAACTGTCGTGCGAATGGCGCGGTGATAACGAGCGAATTGAGTCACGGAAGTGAGCGTAGAGATAACGAAGACGTTCAAAAATAGAAAGCGCCGAGGAAAAAAAAAACGAAACTACATCAAAGAACAAAACAACACAAAATAGAGATCGGGCGCGTACCGGAATCGGATTCTTGAACCGCTAACGCATGGACAGGTGATGTGCCAACAAAAGTGGAAGCATCAGCACTAGCAGAGCTTCGATCTGGATTTTGGATCCTGGCCGGCTCAGGTCTGAAACACGTCCACATAAAAAAGATTGAGAGTGCAACTGTGGAGAAACTGTAGGTCCCTTACAAAATGCAGTGTATCTTACATATGCTGAAATAAATCATGAAAGACTAAGAAGCGAATGCTGCAAACTGCTTTTACGAGGTATTTCCTGTATTCCACGCTTTTCCTTGGTAATGCATTTCATTGTTTGATAGTGCTTGTCTACCCCGATCACCTCTCCCTTGCCGTTGGCGATGGACCGAAGGGGGGGCTAGCGAAACAAGGAAGTTAAGGATAAAGGATAAAGTGGTCGGCGTTAATCAATCCCGTCACGAGGGATGCGCCACGCATTCGACTTCATCTGAGCATCGTAGAGGCGTTGAATGCGTATGTGCCCTGTACAATGACTTGCGGGGGGCACCCGATGTACCAAGTCAGTGCTTCATCCTCCCAGACTCCTCTGGTACCAATTTACCGACCCCGGAGGGATGGAAGGCTTGGTTGGCCTCGGGCGGGATCGAACCATCGATCGTGTGCGTGCGCAGCGAGCCTCTTACCACTGCGCCACACGCGCCCTAATAGCTTGAGTTCACATCCTTACGTTTCATCACTTTTCGAGTCATCATTAGCAATTGCTCCAATTATTGTTTTTAATGTTCAAAGAAGTATATCTTTCAAATTCCAACCGACCAAGTCGCACTTTCGGCGAATACCCAACTAGAGTCTCTCATGCATACCTAATGGGCCAGGGATCATATACCGCCCAAGTGGTGGTTTTTCTAAAGTTACCCCAGAAAGTACGCAAATGGCCGGGCTACACTTTGCACGAAAGGTGATCAGACGACATCTCTTGTTAGCTCATCAACTCTTACAACTCCTGAAGCTTCCTAGGATGGCTGTGAAACATCATCGCGTCCTGAATTATCATGAGCGCGCCCCCGTGGTGCATCAAATAAATAAATAAATAAATAAATAAATAAATTCCTAGCGTAATCCCTGAATTCATCTCCACTTTTCTAACTCCATCTCCTGTTAATATTTTTGAGTTGTCTGACTCACATCATCACAGCTTTTCCCATACTAATTTTTAAAGCCACTTCCTTGGTTTCTAAACTGCGTTTCTATCCCCGCCTAGTAAAGAGCACAAAAAATTGGAGTGGGATTGGGTGTGAGGAAAGGTCAGTGGTACATACTAGCAACGCTGATTTAACCTAGATCTATAAAAGCCGAATAATCAAATGAACTAACTAATGCAGGCTACGTAGAAGAAGACTGCAAAGGCTATCCTGTCACATTTCGTGCGAGGCAAAAACCGAACAATGCCGATACTTCCTAGTGAACGTTCTGTTTTTAAACTTTATCATGTTTTCAACTCCTAAGCACAAAAAAAATCAACAATTTCCTAAGGTAATACGAAATAAAGGTGCATTCACCTCAACCAGAGGGGAAAAACGTAAGGTGCTTTTATTTTGAGCTATCACGGTTTGGGCTTTGCGCTCTAGTGCACAACGGGTAAGAAGGTTTACTGAGCGAGTTCGAATGCAGCAAAGCATCATATCATGCTCAGCAAGGTTGACAGAATCTCGCCTAAACGACAGTAAGGGAGCTAAAAGAAATAGGTGAACATGGTGAAACCAGAAGCATCGACTTAGTCTCCATGCACAACCGTAACCTCCGATTCCAAAATTCTGGTTATCTGTATATATAAAAGTCAAAGTTTGTATGTATGTGTGTGTGTGTATGTATGTAATTAATAGAAATCGCGGAGGGTGAACCGATCGGGACCAAATTTTGTGTGTAGGTTCTCTGGAGGCCGGCGGAGGTTATAGGCTACTTTGCACCTGGGATTATTGATTGATTTATCGATTATATCGATTTTATTGATTTTCCGTTATTTTTGCCCGAGGGTCGGTGGGGACATGTCTTCTGGGGTTTCTCAATACGCTGAATACGAATATGACATCCATTTTGCACGAAATATTGATTTATTGATTTTATCGACTTTTCCCATTTTCACTCGGGGGCGGACAAAGACATGTCTTCTAGGGTTTCTCAATACGCTGAATGCGAATATGACAACCACTGCACGAAATATTGATTTATTGATTTTATCGATTTTTTCGCATTTTCACTCGGGGGCGGACAAAGACATGTCTTCTAGGGTTTCTCAATACGCTGAATGCGAATATGACAACCACTGCACGAAATATTGATTTATTGATTTTATCGATTTTTTCGCATTTTCGCCCGGGGACGGACAAGGACATGTCTCCTGGGGTTTCTCAATACGCTGAATACGAACGTGACAACAATTTCGTATGAAATATCGATTTATCGATTTTATTGATTTTTGGCTCTTCCGTCCAATGAAGCAGTGAAGACATCTCTCCTGGGGTTCCTCGATATGCTGAGTATGAATATGACAACCAATTTGTACGAATACATCGATTCAATGTCACCGAAATAGCTTTGCTAACTTTTCGCCCACAAGCCGATGGGAAAGGGTCACCTGAGCTTCGTTACCATGCTGATCACCAAAATTATGGATATTTTAATGAATTTATCGGTGATAATAGTTGGCCTTAGCAGTGTGATGTAGCCAAGGTAGTAAAACACCCGAGCGAAGCCGGATACTGCAGCTAGTAATTTATAATCTTCAAAGAATGATCCTCATATTGACCTCCATCTCTGTATTGCGAAAACTGCAGCACCCGCTCAGAACGAAGGGTTAAAATGTTTCTTGTTCATTAAAAATGAATGAACGAGAACTAACCTCACTGCTCGCTCGGATATATAGGGGTACATGGCCAAGGAAGACAAACGTCTATGCAGAGAAGATAAAAACGAACTCAACGTTGTTTCTGAAAAACAAAACTTGAATGATATTGAAAGGCAGTGTGACACCTCGTTTTCGTGCTTGGGGTTTCAGCGGATTCTGAATCTTCTCGAGGCAATGAATCTAGCGGTATACATAACTTATTACAAAACGGGCTCTAAGCCGTTTTATTAACGTTTTTTGGGATGGGATTTGGAACAGTTTGTTGCTTCGAGTGGACGTGGGAAGTCGTTGATCTTATCGATCGGACACGTCCAGACGTGTTGGCCAACGTCGCAGCCGTGGCGGGCAGCCAGCACAGTCACGGACCGCTCCGCCCATATGGTCCGTGAACTACATGTTCGGGCCCTCCGAAAACGGGGTTTTATGCGTTACATTACAATTTTAAGCGTTTTATCGTACATCATTCATTGGACTCAGTGTGACGAGCAGGTCTATACTCTGTTGATATCTACAAGCAACGGAACGAGCTGACACACTGCCTTTAAGAACATAGTAGAGGTATCTGAAGTGGTACAAAAAGAGAAGAATTGATGTGACGACTAAGAACCATCGGCGGCCTTTTCTTATTATACGCCAGTCATTTCATCACTTACAGATCGGCGAAGCTCCATCTTTGCGTTCTTCTCGAGAAGACTTTAAACTTTGAAAAACTCTGCATGGTGCCCTTACAGCCATTCCGTGGAAATATTTTCTAGGCAGGAAGAAGAATAATATGGCAGAAGAAGAAGGATATGGGGCATAATCGTCAGCACTTGGGAGAGTCCGAACATCGGTCAATACATGTTACATCACACAAAAATTGCCTTAACTGACGAAATCACTCGTCTATCCGAGATCTAAAGGTATAAGGGACGTCAACAGTGATCCCTCCCCGCATTGGGAGCAGCGCCACATCACTAGTCGATCCACGCTGGTACGTGCTAAGCATTATAGGATCAGTGTACGCGTTAACGCTAGCGCGCATAGGAATTAACAACTGAGATAACTGGATAAGACAAACGCAGCACAACCTGGCAAGCCACACCCCCGAGAAATGGAAGGCAGACATTGCTGCAAGAGGAAGAACTGCTGCATTCCGTCTGCCAAGAGCAGCAAATCCCGTGTTTCAGCTGCGTTTTTTGGCCGATGAACTGTGGTGCCGTTCAACCTGCTTTCTTCCTGCTCCTTGCCACGTGGTGACACGCCCCCTGGGGGTGTATATAAGTCGCTGGTTGAGCATCAAAGTTTAGTCGCGTCTCCGCTCCTGCGGAGACAAGGGGAGCCCAGCGAGACTCGTCAGGCTGGCTGAGGCCCGGGTAGAACCGTGGCCCGGTGCAATAATTATTATTTTTGGATGAGCTTGGGTAAGCATCCACCTACCCAAGTCTGCAGTAGAAACACAGCCCTGTGCCCAGATTGAGCTGCGATCTTAGGTTTGAGACATGCAAACCAGCTCATCGCCCCCGAAACACAGCCTTCCAGGGACGAACGCAGCTCATGGGGCGACAAAATAAGCTTTCACCTCGCGGTGCAACTGCTGCTGAAACGTGTTCGGCCTGCGTTCGCTGTCCCGGAATCTCTGAGAAGGAATGTGGATCAAAACTGCGAATGGCCCTATCCTTCATCACACATACGCACGCACGTCGAACTCACGCATCTAGCATAAACTGCATTTATCCCACACACATTCTATGAAAAACAGCAACGCAAACATGGTATCATGGACACTGTGCTGAATTTCACAGCGGCAGTCATGCATGGCACAGACGCTGCACGGAACGTGGCTCAGCATTGCCTATTTTAATCAGTTCTGTGGAAAGACTGAATGATTTCAACGCAAGAGAGTAAAAAAATGGACCATCCCTTCCTCTGCAATTATTCGGAACTCTGTTCTTGAAATTTCAACGAGAAGGCTGCACTCGTAGAAAACTTCATTTCTGAGGTGAGATAAGCCTCGTGTAAATAGTTGCACGGGAGTCACGACAACGAGTAGAACACGAAGAATTACCACTTCACGCTGCCTTGCTCCACATGCACAAAAAAGCGCGGTTCTCGCTTGGGGGGGGGGGGCTAGGCACATGTATGTCAAGCTTTATTTATAGTGCGTCGGAGTCCGATACGCGTCGGATGTGGGCTGCGACGGTCGGATACGAAATCGGAACAACGCGTCGTGGCTTTGTTTATAGTCCGTAAGCACACGATTTCGCACCAGCTGTTTTCACCCATAGATTTTGCAAGTTTTCATTGCAAATCACACGGTTTCTATCAATTTCTGACGTTCTTTCCTAGTTTTCCTTTCTCCTCCACGTAGTAAGGATCAAGGTAATGATTGTCTCATAATAAGTGACGTGGTTATAACTTGAAAACAAAAGATAAACCGAACTGAGTAGTGTATTGTCTTCCTTTGGAATTTGTTTTATGCAAAGCTATTTATTAACACACTGCACATAACCTTTACTCTAATGAAGAAAGAAAAAACCAAAGAAAATAACTAAAGAAACTGGGGTGAAAACAGCTGAGAAAATCGGCCCATGAGGTCCTACCGATTGATGCATCGGAGTACGACGCCGGACGCTCGGACGCAAATCGTTCCGACGGAGTAAAAACAGTCGTCGTCGTCGGACTCCATGCGTCAGATTCCGACGAGGATCGACACGCATCCTTCGTTACCCGACTGGATCGGACTCTGACGGATAATAAATAAAGCTAAAGGTAGCCGGCAGAGTCTAAGACGCAGCGCAGCAGCGTTTCAAATCGCACTGCACATGCGGCGCCGCACTTGCGGTGATAGCCGTCCGAACCTGCCACATTCACCAAAATTGTCGCCGTTACAGACAAAGGGGACCCCTAGAGATCAAAAAGATCACATCCAGATCAATGGGATCAAAAAGAAACCGATTCACTCCCATATGCCGTCTTCATAGAAAAACAAGCCTAGAAAACAATATTATGACCATCCTTTCATGATTTCTTTCAAACAAGGGCAATCCTTAGCAAATGCGTGCGCCTGATGCGCGCACGTCCACTGGATGAATTATAGACCCAGTCACAGCTTGCTGACACGCGGCGGTTGATGCCATACGTTGTCGTCGCTTGGCAAGCAAGCACTGCACGTGCGGCACACAACTCTGCGCGCTGCCAAAGGGAGCGTGATGAGGAAAACGGCACTCCAAGCCCTTCGATGCCACTGGCAAGAACTCGAAAAGTAGTTCAACCAGCGATCCAAGTCACCTTCATCTTCGAACGCTTTCCTTGTACGTAATTAGACCGACAGCAGAAGGTAGTAATCTTTGTGGCAAGGTCAAGGCTGTACGTTGGCTAAGTCGACACTTTCCATCCGGAGTCGAGTAGCCAATGACGAGTCATTCTTGTAGTGTGAGGACGAGCGTGATCGCGTGGGGATCGGATTGTGCCGCGATTCGGACGCTTTTCTGTGAGTTCTGCGCCCAGTTTAACCTGCTGCTGACAGCACAGGTCTGCCACGAGGGCAGTGTAGCAGGACAGTAGCGGGTGATGCCTTTGCAGCCACACCGAGCAGTGACCATAACTTTTAGAGAGTGAAGACCTGCCTTCGGCTGCAGATCATGGCTCGTCATTGTCAATCCAGTGTCATCGGCGGTTGACGTTGACGCACAGACACCACTCCTCATTTTTTGTGAAGATCCCGGTCGGTCACATCATCGTGAGTCACTATGATAACTTTTATACGTTGCCCACCTGACGCAGGTGATCAGCGATAGTGGTAAAACGGGCATGCAAGACTTGTGTCCCTTCACGCGTAGTTTGGCGTGGATTTGAATCTGCAGCACAGTCGATTATTGTCGACCGCGGATGTGCGTCCTGACCGCGTGAAACATTGGGGTTTAGGACGCCAACACGAAAGCGTCTAGGCTAATCTTCTGCAGCGCGTTCAGACTCCGTACCATCCCAAAATACAATGTTAATGCAACGAGTAGATGAGGCCGCTAATTCATAAGATTTGAAGTGGAATACGGAAATGCCACGAACGTAGTGTTTTGAAAGCTCCATTTTCCCAGAAGGGGCTGTGAGGGGGTTCACGGATAATGATACTAATAAAATTGCACATACTAGAGCTCTTTATTTATGCAGAAGGCAAGTTGCAGAAAGCAGCGTGGGGTCAAAGAAATCACACTTTTGGAAACCGCGAGAATTTTTCTGACAACCTAATACATGCCAATGATTGGTAGCAACATAAGCCAAGGAGTCTACTTATGTTAAATCTTAAAATGATGAATGAGGTCGATTCTTTTGACTTTTTTTTCAAGACCAGGTAGGCATCTTGTAAACTAACTCACTCTCTCGCGGAACTGAACTCGATCCGTTAATGTTGTGTAGATCATGTTGCCCACAATCAGAAGAATTAGGGACAGAGATATGAAGATCACTACGCCTGCCGCTGTGCGAATAACGATTGCTCCGTAGTCGGGTCCTTTCTGAAAAAAAGTGTTATCACGCCACGTATTTGAAACAACTCTCACAGTCTGTTCGAAACGACGAGTCTGCCCACGCACGCGAGGATCGGGAGGCGGCGCGGCTGAGATGTAAGCTGTTAGCTGCCACGTCGTCCACGTCATAGCCAAATCATTGTGAAGATAACGATGAACCCTGATAAGCAGATTAGAGATGATGACGTGGAATGCTGGCCAGCGTGGCCACCTCTCGATCCCCGCGTGCGTAGGCGGACTCGTCGTTCCGGACGGACTGTACAAGGAATGCCAATCATTACTGCACATCAAGTAATAGAAACAACGGCACATCACATGCTAAGCCACGTCAACACATGTTACGTTGAGCCTATAACGGTTAACGCGTACCAACGTACGTTAACAAATGATGTGAAACTGCAATCACTGCGAAGCGATTATATAACAACGATTAACACTCCCTGCACACAGCAATGAAACTTAAGTTGTTGTTTGGGACGCATTTTGGGAAACAACTTGGAATTTTGAATCAGATAAGTGCTATGGGTCAATTTATGCTCATTGTATGCGTAACAGACATTGCGTTTGAGGCTGTGCCGTAGTCGTCTTGGAAGCGCCGACCAAGCGAGATAGTCGCGACTTCAGCAAGAGTAAGTATTCCATGCAGATCACTGCTCAAACACGGTAACTGCGCACTTTGGGCTACACTTCACTTGAACATTGCGTCACCCCGAGACGCACCCCACTGGTATGAAATGGCTTTCTCTTGTTAACTACTAGTTACTCAGTTACTGTTCAAAAGGTTGTTTTCTTTCACATTCGATATTGCATATATATATATATATATCAGTGGCGGACGCAGAAAGTGGGCGGGAGGGGGGGCGTGGGAAGAAAAGTGGGGTCTCCGCCGTTTTGGGGACCCAGACGGAAAATAAAATTAATAATAATATTAATTATAATAATAAACAATAAATAAAAAATATATTAGAAATAATAATAAAAATAAACAATTAAAAATAAACTAACACAAGATTTTTATTTGTATTGTAAAGTAATTTCGAAAATTTGGCGACCCATTCTCGGGGGGGGCCCCCCCCCTGCGTCCGCCACTGATATATATACATATATATATATATATATATATATATATATATTGCATTCGATAAATCAAAACTCCTCAACAGTTAAGCGTAACAATAGTGAAATATAAACCTTCGTTCGTTTGTACAAAACAGGAAGCAGGAGGATCGGTGATGACAAATCATAATATAACGAATCGAAACTCGCCCATTCAAAAATCCGCACCTTTTCGCGGCGGGACTCGTGGGAAAGTGCAGAGCGCAGTCCTATGAGTCAACGGGCGTACTGTGAAGCAATAGGTTCTCTACATCCAATCCGTTGAACTTTTCAGAGGTCTGTTCATTTTCCTGGAGGGAACCCGCGTCTCATAACTCCTTCAAGGAGGGGATCCTCCGAATTGAGGAGGTCGCAGGGAACCCGCGTCGCTTAGGGGTTTCGAGGAGGGGATCCTCCGAGTTGAGGAGGTCGTAGGGAACCCGCGTCTTATAACTACTTCGAGGAGGGGATCCTTGAGTTAGGAAGGCTGGACGGAAGCCGCGGCGCATAGGGATTTTGGAGAGGGAATCCACCGATTTGAGGAGGTCGTAAGGAACCCGCGTCGCTTGGGGATTTCGGAGAGGGGATCCTCCGAGTTGAGGAGGTCGCAGGGAACCTGCGTCTTTCGGGGATTCCGAGGAGGATGCTCTGAGTTTATGAGCTCGGGGGAACCCGCGTCTCTTGGAGGTTTCGAGGAGGGGATCCACCGATTTGAGGAGGTCGTAGGGAACCCATGTCGCTTAGAGTTTCGGAGATGGGATCCTCCACGTTGAAAAGGCTGGAAGGACCCGCGTCTCATAACTACTTCAAGGAGGGATCCTCCGAACTGAGGAGGTCGCAGGAAACCCGCGTCGCTTAGGGGTTTCGAGGAGGGGATCCTCCGAGTCGAGGAGGTCGTAGGGAAGCCGCGTCTTATAACTACTTCGAGGAGGGGATCCTCCGAATTGAGGAGGTCGCAGGGAACCCGCGTCGCTTCGAGGTTTCGAGGAGGGGATCCACCGATTTGAGGTGGTCGTAGGGAACCCATGTCGCTTAGGGGTTTCGGAGATGGGATCCTCCACGTTGAAAAGGCTGGAAGGACCCGCGTCTCATAACTACTTCAAGGACGGGATCCTCCGAACTGAGGAGGTGGCAGGAAACCCGCGTCGCTTAGGGGTTTCGAGGAGGGGATCCTCCGAGTCGAGGAGGTCGTAGGGAAGCCGCGTCTTATAACTACTTCGAGGAGGGGATCCTCCGAATTGAGGAGGTCGCAGGGAACCCGCGTCGCTAAGAGGTTTCGAGAAGGGGATCCACCGATTTGAGGAGGTCGTAGGGAACCCATGTCGCTTAGGGGTTTCGGAGATGGGATCCTCCGAGTTGAGGAGAGCCCGCGTCCTTCGGGGATTCCGAGGAGGGGATGCTCCGAGTTTATGAGCTCGGCAGAACCCGCGTCGCTTTGAGATTTCGAGGAGGGGATCCTCCGAGTCGAGGTGATCGTAGGGAACCCGCGTTGCTTGCGGATTTCGAGGAGGGGATCCTCCGAGTCGAGGTGGTCCTAGGGAACCCGCATCTTATAACTACTTCGAGGAGGAGATCCTCCGAATTGAGGAGGTCGCAGGGAACCCGCGTTGCTTGCGGATTTCGAGGAGGGGATCCTCCGAGTCGAGGTGGTCCTAGGGAACCCGTGTCTTATAACTACTTCGAGGAGGGGATCCTCCGAGTTGAGGAGGTCGTAGGGAACCCGCATCTTGTGACTACTTCAAGGAGGGGATCCCCAAGTTGAAAAGGCTGAAGAGAACTGGCGGCGCATAGGGATTTCGAGGATGGGATCCTCGAAATTGGGGAGCTCGGAGAGAGTCTACAACCTTTGGGGATTTCGAGGAGAAATAGTGAAGAGAAATAGTAACACAAGTCTATGAACTTATTTAATAATGATCCATAATCCAAGTACAATAATCCCACTGGTTACGAACATCCATGAGGGGTTCTTAAGGTAATGTGAGTAAAGATATACGTCGCTCAGTGCAGAGGTTCACTCCCAATGCGAGGTTAAGATGTTCTCATGCATCGCGTCCAGTTGCTTAGAAAAGATTCTCTCGGAGGGGTTAGATGGCATTTGCAACTTGATTAGTAGTCGAATGTCAAGCTGGCCAGTGACACTGTCATTTGAAGTACTTATTTTGACTTGACTGTGGTGAACTCCTCATACCATCACTGAATTTTTGATTATTGGCAGGAGGGGTGATCCTAGGGTTTGAAGACTTTGCCTAAATGATTTGGATGCTTCAGGTGAAGTTTGAAGACACAGTGACTAAGTTGAAGCGAGTTGGAGCGAACATTTTCTTCTGAGGAGGAAAATTATATAGTATTGATTGCTTTCTGTATTGCGACTGCACTTACATTAGGGTTTGGATTGATCAAATGGTAAACTTACGACGTAAGGTGATAAAATATTGGCCTTTGAAGAGAACAAGACCATCAGGTCTACTCAGGAGACGCAACAACTGTGGTTTTCATAAAAGTTGAACGGCCTCGATGATTAAGGCGTTTTTCACAACATATGTTGGATTAAAAAAAAGGGCGTGGATGAACAATTTACTGGAGTCGGATTTCGGTGTTCAACTACTGCACCGACAGGACGGAGGATATGGTTAGACTGTGGATTTCAGATATGGATGGTGGTGTTGCTGAACAACAGAAGTAAAATTTGCGGAATTAATGCAATGAAGGGCGAGCCTGGGATGGAATGTGAAACATGGCTACGTTCGAGATGTGCGGGATTTCCGTTTTTCTGTTGTTTTTGATTTCCGGTTAAATGTTGATGCTTTCTTGATTGGCTTGAGGAAACGAAGAGTTTTGAGAAGTTCGCAATATGTGCAACCGAGTACAGAAGACTGTACCAATCTACTGCACACGTTGAAGAAAGTTCCGTCGGCGTGTTGAAGGAAAGTAGCGGATGTGCGCCTAACATTAGTTCGTAATCTGTTCAAAAATTCTGGGCTTTTATACTTATATAGGAGGATTGGAGCACTGCGCACTGTCTAATAACGTTAATAGCTGTGGAACAGTTGATGCAACCGAGCAGTAAAAGAAATTCTTTCTGGTAGAAGCTCCAGAGTAATCAGTGACTAAGTTGCTGAATACGGGAAACCATTACTGAATGGTTCCTTCTGACCTTGCATCCTAGCACGCATGAGGCGCAGATTTCTCAACAGATTTGGCCACTTTTATTTCGTGATAAATTCATTAAGAAGAAGGTGTAAAAATGCTATTTTGTATCAAGTGAATGTTTTTTTCTTGAGTGGAAAGGAGGTAGAAAGCTCAGCTTCAGGAAAGGTACGCGAACTTATTCTTGCACCCAGTAGTTTTGACACGAACCTCAAGTGGCTGCCACATCCACACTTTCTAGCGTCCCGTAGGGGCGCTAGTAGGACCAAAAGAAACTGCACGAACAGAGTGGCGGTTATCCTCGAGCATTATGGTCTAGCTATTATCATCTATCCAAAAAGCAGTGACCAACGCGCTTCTCGAACACACGCATTTCAGGCACGTCCAGATCATTTCCGTTAACGCGCTACCATGCCACGAAGCTGAATAAGCTCGCGACTATCACCTAGCACGTGCACGACTTGTCAAATGAAACAATGCGCTCTCCACGCGGCGACATACCAGTGGTCACTATTTTCTGAACGGACTGTAACGTCAACGCACGCTAAATCTGTTTCGGTTTACAAGCACCTCCTGCATCTATTAGTTGGTTCTATACATCCACAAGATATATAGTGAACAGCGTCGTAGTGATGAAGGAAACGAGCCAATTAGTGCTATTCAGCCTGCAAACTAAACTGTTTGATCAGTGAGAACCATACCTCCAACATTGCTTCGTTCCCCCAGAGCAGCTATGGTATTGAAATCGAGCGTACCAGGTCCTTCTTCTTCGTTCCTGCTGCTACATGCGCTTAAGTTCCTCGCTTCTTTTAACATACCATCTTCCTGAAAACCGATGCAATGAAGAATGATAGGAACACATATGTATATACCTTGCCGACCAATCATTAAAACAAACGAAGTGAGAGTATCCTCAAACTTCGCCAGTTCAAAATGAATAAAAATGAACCGGCGATACAAGGGACCGGGGAGGTGATACGTATCGATTACCACGTGAAATCGCCATGGATCGCTGCCAAACGAAGCTCACCGCCCGTACTCTCGAAGATGTGCCCAAAATGGATTGGCGATGTGAGTGATAGCTACAGTGGAACCGATGCCTATCGATCGTCATGCCCATTTACTATCATCCTTCTGACGCCTGGGTTCTCCTCATTCACTCTGTCTATGTGGCGATCGCCACGATTGCTGGGGAAGTCTGGGGGTAGGGGTACCCTGACACTGTCTTCTTGCTTAAATGACCACTGAAGAAGTGCATCAAGAACTACAAAAGAGCTAAGAAGGAAATAATTTAAGAAAGGAAAGACAGCAGCACAACACCTTATTCATTCGTTGGCTACGGGTGTGCTCATACGCTGACTAATATTTGTGTAAGTACGAGTCATGAACAATTTTAACTAAAGGAAGAGATGGGATTACCACACATACGCTGCTTCGAAGAGTACCTTGCCTACACAAGAGAACCCCTTGTTAGAAGCGCGCTGTAGTCCCAGTTCCGGCGGCTGCGCCGGGACCCTTGAATTGGAGCGCGTCAGCCGAGAGCTCCGATTTGAAGTTTTCAGGAGCAGGGGTGTACGGAATTTTCCGTTTTCCGTTTTACGCTTTCCGTTTTCCGCCCATTTTTGGCCTTTAACGTTTTACGTGTTTTTGGCCTGGAAAACGGAAAATCCCGGAAAGTAATGAAGAGAAAGGGATCGTTGTTTTTGGCGTACTTCCCTATCCTGAAGAGGATTCTCGTGTTTCGATGCGTAGTGTACATGAGTTCACAACAATGGCGCAAAAATTGACGTCTGAACGCCCCGAAATTCGAACTATTTTGTTTTTTTGCCTCAGCTGCAGGGTAAATGTCCCATCGCGGTCTTGCTGGTCTTCATCGTAGTTCCAAATATGCCATACAAGTGCCCTGTTCTAATTGAAATCCTCAAAAAAAAAAAGAAAAAAAGTTCCACAGAAGTGAGGGGTGGACCGGACCGAAATTTCCATGAAACTGTGACCTGCCATGGTGGGAGCATCAATTATTCTTGAGAATCAACGCATGATTTAGGTTTTCTTTCACCTTGACAAAAGCAAAAGGCCGCACCGTAACTGTCACTGTTAATCTGACGATGATCTCCAGCTGTACATTGGCTCCGCTGGCGCCTGATGTCTTGCGCAATGTTGGGGCTGCTTGTGTTTCACGTTACCCACACGTTGTTCTTCTCCTCCTTCCTTCATCGCTGACTCGCCCCAACAGGATCCGTTGTGGATAAAGTGCTCCTTTACGGATCCCAAGCGTATTAATTACCACAGTTACCTTTTTTGTCTGAATCTTTGCAGAATAGGTCTGCTCCAAAGTAAAGCAAAGAAGTCGCACTTTTGACACTTTACAGCTTCTCGTATACTTAAACATTCAGTGAGAAACATGCTTATTGATTATATGTACGACTCTAGCACCAACTGCCAGGGGAAATTGGAATTATTTGATTTTGAAACGAGTTGGACCTGTTATCATGCGAAAATTCTGCCCACATCACTGCTGTCACAACTCGTAAAAGGAAGGTTCTGCACGGACCCGGCTGGAAAAATGCACGGCAAATTACGGTCTAAAACAGGGTTCTCCATCTTGGCCATACCAGTGCTCTACTGCCGGTACGTAGACGACTGCTTTATCGTCTGCTCCACACAGGAGGAGATGGATAAATGTTTCGAACTACTGAATCAGCAGGCCGAGCATATAAGGCTCACGAGGAAGAAACCAAGGGAGAATTGGTTACCTTTCCTTAATGTAGAGGTACATCTTCATGGAGGCACTTACAGGACTAAATGGTTCCGCAAGCCTAGCAATAAAAATATCATTGTTCACTGTAGGTCGGCTCATCCGACTTCCACAAACACCGCTGTAGTGAGAAACATGTTTCGCACTGCACGAACCGTTTGCTCAGGCAAAAAGGAGAAAATAGAATCTGTACAACTCGCTCATGCCATAGCTGCCTCCAACGGCTACGAAAGCACAAGATTCTCCATGACCTGTAAGCGCCCCATGAAGACCTCTCACAACCAGCAGCTTGGTATTGGTCCGGAAAATAAGATCCCCTTGTGCATCCCATTCATCTCGGACGAGGTAAGCAGAGCTATACGGGTCTGCTTGAGGAAATCAGGTTTGAACGATCTTGTGAACCTAGTGGATGTGCCCTCCGATAATCTAAAGCGTCGGCTAGTAAGGAATCGACTATATGATCGTCTTTGCACCACACCAAACTGTATCGTCTGTCCCTCTGGGAAAGAAGGAGACTGCATGATATCAGGAGCCATCTATCAGATTTCATGCAAAGTGTGTGGCGACGTTTACATAGGCGAAACAGCACGACCTCTGAAACTTAGAATTAAAGAACACTTAGAGGGAAAACGAAATTCCAGAAAATCCACTCCACTAGGTGCACATCGAGTTCAGAAGCACGATAACGTCGATTTTGAAGTACGAGTCACCATACTAGCACAGGAAACTGATATAACGGTGCGCAAAACCATAGAAGCATTTCTAATCAGAACCAAGAGCCCATCAATGAATCGTAAGGATGAATGCTTATCGATCACCAGCGAGCTTGCCTCTTATATCAATCTTTGTCAATTCTGATCAAGTCGTGGTTGAGCGGTCAGTCTCCATTGCCCGCAACCACTGACGACGAGCGAGCGGTCACCCGGCGCTACCCACCATCAGTGCCGCGTCACGAGGTGTGTACACGTTTTCAGTTGTGAAGGAGCTTTACCGGTGATTGAAAAATGAGTTTTCGAACCTTGAGCTTGATTGCAATGCACTTGATGGGACAGCTTCAACAAGTTGTTTAACCCATTTCAGGCCCTGAAGAAGGAGATAGCTCCGAAACGTTGGCCGTTTAAATAAACTGACTACTAATCTCGCGTGCAGTTGAACATAAAACAATACGAAATGTATAGTCTGTCCGAAACGGCGAGTCCGCCCACGCACGCGGTGATCGAGAGGCGGCGCGGCTGAGACGTACGCTGTCAGGTGCCACGTCGTCTACGTCGTCGCCAAATCATCGTGAAGATAACGATGAAACGTGATACGCAGATTAGAGATGATGACGTGGAGTGCTGGCCAGCTTGGCCACCTCTCGATCCCCGCGTGCGTGGGCGGACTCGTCGTTCCGGACAGACTATACACCTGGGATTTATCCCAAAAATAGGAAAATTGATAGATTTTTACCAAAGCGGAATTCTTCCATGTTATCATTGATTTTGAAACCAGACGCAGATACGTAGCACAGTGAGAGAGCAGACCTGCTAGAAGATTATCTTCAGGAAACGAAGCCACTTGAAGTGCATTTAGTGCTACGTGGTGGAACGATCTGGGGTGGGATTCATGATCCTACGATTTTTGGCATCGGGATGAGTGGAGGTGTTCATCACTCCAAGTTGGCCGATTTTACCTTATTACTCAAATTATAATTGACTCTATATGCGCGAATTACGTTATGCACTTTTGTGCATCTGTAGCTTCCAACAGGCTGCCGATCTCGACGATGCTTCTGTAAATCAGCATTTCTACGTTTTGCTGCTCCTTGAGGGCGGTGTCAACGTTGCGAAACGGGTCTGGCAGTAGTATCACAACCTTCATCTGATCCGTCATTGCCGCTATTTTCCCCCGGAAGTGGTTTTGGCAAATTTTATGGCATTGTTGTTGATTTAGTTCAACTGCTCAATTGGGATTCCGATACCCCATCGTGCGACAGCGACAAAAGGGAACCGTCATGCAACGTCAAGCGACGAAAAACAGAACTCCATCACGAGGAAAAGTCTACGTTCTTCGTTTTTTACTTGGTCATAGATCGAAATGTATCTGGCAAGACTGTAAATTGTATCAGATTTAGTTTCGCCGATCGTTTTTCCGGGTTGCAGGTACCAAGTCCTTAAACTTCTCGCGGATCGAACATGAGAAGGCGTACTCTGCTCCGCCATTTTGGTGCAGACGTCCTGGGCAGCGGAAAAATAGACGAAGAGGGCTCGTGTCACCGTCATCACTCATTGTTGCTGCAATACAGGGTGACAACAAGGCCAAATATAATAAATTTTAGGACTGGGATCAGATGGGCTAGCAGTCTGGAAATTTACATGGGCTATGTAGAATTCATGCGCTTTAAGAATCCACTCTTGGATTTCGGAGATCTCTTCTGGGTTCTCCGTAGAGTTGACAAAACCGTTGGCTACTGCAACGCACGAGGGCCGCAAGTTGGTCGAGAATTTATGACCCTGTTATTTTGTTAGGTCTATGCTAGGGAAGCTGGTGTTTGAGCGAAAGTTAGCTCAACTTCTGTGCTTTAGGGATTCAGAAATCCAGAGGTCTCCGTTTCAGGGAGCATGATAATTATTAAGCAAATATGGTGGTTTGGTGAAATCAGGGACTGGAGAGTCTGAACCAACGTTTTGTTGCTTTTTCTTTTGAAACTTGTTGGAAAACTTTTGCCAAAAGCCCACCTTATTTCTGTCGGATGTGCTTAAGCCTAAGAAATAATATGCCGCTCCGGGTTTCGCTCTGCCCACTTTTACCCTTTTTTGTGCATTCTAGTAGGAAAATATGGTGGTGACAGTCCATTGATCATTTTCGGTCAATAAAACAAGTTTGCATACAGATCTCCCTAGCACAGAAAGCTTATACCCTGTTCAATATTGGGCAGAAAACTGGTGATTTGAAGAGCCAATTAACAGAAGTTCTTGGAAAAGATGTCTCCGAGACTCTTCTTGCGACCATTTCCATCTCTACCTGGTTTCATGTTTGCAGATCATACAAGGTTCAATTAGAGCTATGGATAATGAAATTTAGCTTCTGTATTCGAGACATTTGGGTAGTCAACGCGGATACAAAGTCATGGGTTTCCTGACGAAGCGCAAGAAATAATTGCAATAAAATCTGGCCAAAGACTTTGTTGTCACCCTGTACAAAACTTCAGAGGTAGCTCGAAGTCTTTTTACTCTTTCACTTTTAGTCTGCAATGATATATTTTTGATTTGACTGGGTACTATTATTAGCGCGTCCAATGGAGCCCTTATGGGCTTTTCCCTCTCACTGATACAGTCGCGGCCAAAAAATATGATCAGTGCTATGTTGAATGCGCAACTTTTCATCATAACTTGACTTGGGATTGTGCTATTCGGACATAATTTTAGGAAGTGATGAGAGTCGAAGTATTTTTTCTTTGCGCTGCACAACATTGACGCAACCTGCTTTCGAACAGAACTATTGCGTTCCGGGTCCGAATTCACAACTTTCATCAACATGATCATTCCTTGTTTGTATCGCCTCATTTCGATTCACAGAGGAGGTATTCTAAATCTCCCTTCAAGTGATTCGCTGTAATAATCGTATTCTGTAGTTCTTCTCTGTACATGAAAAAGGGCGATCACCAAAAAGCCCAAAAAAGTGAAAAAAGAGTTCAGTAATCTGGAACAGAAGACAACCGTTCCAACGGCGGATATTTCTATGATATCCACTACTGACAACTATTCTGACATTGAAATAGGAACTGTAACACAGTCAGTACCATTTAGATACAACAACAGCAATTTTTTGGTAAATTCTACCACTTACTTTGGTCCTCGCATTTGAGATGCAAAGGAAAGTGCAGCAATGACATTGACGGAAAAAATAACCAATTGCGTTTTTGACCTGCATCACTTCTTCATTTTTCTCAGAAGGTGGTGATGATATCGCACGAAGTCAAAGGAAGCCAAGGAAATTGATGTTCAGGCTTAGTAAAGCTACAAGAACTGAGTTTCTGCCCAGATAAGCCACTGTTAGGAAGCACCCAAGAGCTTTAATACATATCCAATTTTCATCTGGATAGTTCAGTGCAGAGGTGAGTTATAGCAAAAAATATCTTGTGAAAGTGATGCAGATCTTATCTTTTTGGCCGCGACTGTGTGTGCGATCGGCGCCGATTTATCGCTGGTTTCTGTCACTCGGTACGGTCCACTTCACGGCTCGCAAACCTTCGGGAGCTTCTTGCTAGCCTTCTCTCTGGGTAATTTGAGAAAAACCCTGTAGTTTATCTTCGGAAGTTTTTCTACGCTAAGCTTGTTCTTTTTATCATAAGCGGCTTTCATTCGCTCTCTGTACTTTTCATTTAGTTCTTTTGAACAGTCCTGCGCCAGTTGTATTCCTGCAAGCAACTCATGCTTGTAATCGTCCGCATCGAAGTGGTTAAATGATAGTTCGTCCTGTGGGATCACCTTTGACGGATAGTTGGGGTCGAAGGCATGTAATAAATAAAATGGACTTCCCCTATCGCGTCATGTGGGCAGAAGTTGAATGCAAAAATGGCCATGGAGAGTAAGAGATCCCAGTCAACTGGTATGACTGTTTTCTTACGGAGCACTTTTGTCAAAGTCTCTATCACTCGTTCCGTGATACCGTTTTCCTAAGGGTTGTATCCCTTTGTGACTGACTGCTCTATTCCCGTTATGTCACAAATGCCAGACAAGACTGAATTCTAAAACTCATGTCCTTGATCCGAATGGATCCTTTTTGGCCAGCGGTACCCCTCCCACACCCAACGTTCGAATAGAGTTCAAACAACCGTCCTAGCGCTTTTGTCTGTGATAGGGTAAGCTCCAGCGTATTTAGAAAAATGATTTATTGCAACTAGGGCATACCGATTACCCCTTTCCGTTATTCCCAGTCCTACGAGGTCCAACCCAATTAACCAAACGGGGAATGGGTTGTGAATGGTTTGAGTGACGGCATTCGCATTTCGTGAGACTTTGCGAGAAAGCAGTTTGAGCATTATTTCGACCACTTCACAATGTCGTTTTCCATGCCTTCCCAAAATACGACTTTCCAAAGTCATTTGATCAGTTTCCTCCCGTTTAGGTGTCCAGCAATGGCGCCGTGATCTGCTTCTTCAAGCACGCCTCTTTTTTGAGATTTGGGTGACATTCTGACTGTGGTGTTTTCCAGCACTATTTTTAAGTCTCCGTTATCAATTAAGAAGTCAGCAACCCTAAACTTTCGAGAGCATCTTGGAAATTTCACATCCTTGTGATCTTGGCGCTTCTCTACATCATCAATGAGCTGTTTGAAGTCTCCATCTGCCCTTGATTCCTTCAACCTCTCGCTGTTTTCACCTTTTTACCTCACAAATGACTATGTCATCCTCCGGCATTGTTGGCTCCTGTACCTTCGGCTTCAGTGCACTCCTTGAAAGGGCGTCCGGTACCGCATTGGCTTTTCCGGCCACTCGATCTCAAGGCGGTACTTCTAAATCTCCAGGGCTCACCTTAGCACGCTAGCGGACACGTTTGTCCTTCTGAAAAGACATGTCAAAGGCTTATGATCCGTGCGCACCATGGTCCTTAAGCCGTAGACGAAAAAGTGGAATTTCTGCTATGCAAAAATAACAGCTAATGCTTCGAGATCTGTTATATGTATGATAACTGCCTGGCGAGGAGGAGTAACTCAGTTATGTTAGTACAATACATTTGTAGTAAATCAATAAGTGGAATCGCTCAGATGCTTGTCTAGTTGTCTCTTTTATTGCTTCAGTAATAAACATGGAGCGAATTTCTCGGAGAATCTTAGAAAAATCGAACCAGCTCTTTGGGTGATAAAATTGGATCGCAACGTTTTTTTTTACTTTTAAAAAGTCTATGTTAAGTGGGCCACCTCTTGTGAAGAAAGGGGATAACCAAAAAAAAAACTTATCGACTGGAAGATGATCCTTGCTGCAGATGATTTTATAGGTCATAAGAAGACCATGCTTGATTCGTCGAGCAGCTAGAGAAGAAATTTTCAAAATTCGATTTCGAATAGGAGCCGCAGGAATGTTGACATAGTTGTGCCTATGTACTCTTATCCAGAGCTTTCCCAGTAAAGCTGTTCTGAACAGAATCAAGCCTCATAATGGTGTTTTTCGACTTCGGACTGAACACAGTAGTGCCATATTCTAGAATATGGTCGCACATCGCCTCCTTCGCGTTCCTTCGACATTCTTCTTCTCATGCAGAGTAGAGAAAGCCATGAAATTTAAGAACTGGAGTACCAAAACCGTCATCAATTGAGATCTCTTCACTTTGTCAGCCGACTTTTGGGGCTTTTGGGAATATACGGTTGTCGATAACATCGACGAAGAGTACGATAGGCTTGTTCAGCATCTCCGCGACAGCGCAAAGAGCGCCGAGGGTTCAAGAGCCACTTAGGAGCGACTGCCCTGCGAGACCCTAGGGCTTATACGTCAGCGTGGAGCCGCGAGAGCCCCAGGCAACTACCAGCTAACGTCAGAGCTCGCAAAACGGTGCAGAGAAGCAATAAAAGAAGACCTCAAGGAGAGGAGAACAGCAGTATTGGCCGAAGCCGCAGAGACAGCGGAAAGCAATCGCAACGCCCGTCGTGACTTCGCCAATGCTAAGACCAAGATGACCACCCTCCGGCGCTCAGACGGAACAATTTCTTAATTAAGACGGGTAATGGAGAAGGTCATCCACGACTTCTACTTGATAGCCACATCTGACTCCCTTCATGTCATCTTAGGGAAGATGGATATGTTGTCCCATCGGTTCTCCCTTCCGAAATCCGTCATGCCATCAAGTCGGTGAAGAATCGTAAAGCCCCGGGCCCGACAGAAATTGACCGGAAGATTTGAAGAACCTACCGCCAGTTCTTATCAACACCTTGGTTAGGCTTTTCACGCGATACTGTCGGAATGCAAGGTACCTAACCAATGGAAGACCAGCAGGACCGTGGCGCTGTTTATCGCCCCATCTGTCTACAGTCCGCCCTCTACAAGCTTTTCACGCGAGTGGTCCTAAACTGGATTGAAAGGACACTTAGTGAAGGACAGCTGTGCGAGCAGGCAGGGTTTCGAAAAGGATTCAGTACGATCGATCACATAGACACAGTCACTAAGCTTATCGAAGTATCGCGAGAGTATAAGATGCCCTTCTCACGTTCACCGATTTGAAGGAAGCCTCCGAGACAACCTCCGAGACTCTGTGAGACAGAAGCGGTCTCGGAAGCCCTGAGCAACCAGGGCACACCTACTCAACACATCAATGTATTTCGTGAGCGCTACAGCATCTTCACCAGGATTTCTCCATTCTACTACGACGTCACCGTCGACGTCAAGAGAGGGGTTCGGCAAGGCAATACCGTGTCGCCAAAACTCTTCAGCGCCACTCTGGAGGACGTCATACGGAAACTGGAATGGGGTAACATGGGAGTGCAAGTTGATGGCCGGCGGCTCAACCATCTTCGCTTTGCTGATTCGCTGACGACATCGTCCTTATAACATCAACCATCAGCGAAGCGGAACAGATGCTGACCGAATTCGACGACGCGTGTGGAAAGATTGGTCCCCGACTGAAACTGACGAAGACGATGTTCATGAAGAACGGATATCCCAGGTACCCCATTCTCATCCAGCGGAACGACCATATCGAATGCTCCACCTATGTATACCTGGGTTCATAGGTGGAATAGGGTGAGTACGATATGTTCTACGAACAGGTAGGTAATGTTCAATAATTTCCGGTGTAGGAGCCCATATTTCTGAAGTTCTAGAGAGGAGGCGAGCCGAACAGCGATTAGGACAAGTTGGAAAAGACAGAGTTATGCGAGAATATATACAGAATTGATACCATATGAGAAAAAGAAATAAAAAAAATAGTGTGCAATTTCACATTTTTTCCATTTTTTGAGACCCATTTTCAGGAGAAATAGGACGCACTGTGCGGATTGGTGAAATGCGCAGTAATCAGTATTAATAACGAACTCAGAAAATGTCTAGAGTTTTGGAGGAGGTGCACTGCGAAGGCTCAATATTGGCGCCGGAGAATGGGGTGCATGTCAAGGTTGGGTACGCGCCGCGGCCTGTTGCGCGCGCGATATTCAACTTTTTCCAAATGCGACGTGGGTTTCTGATAAAGGCTCACTTTCAGCTCACTCTGCTGCGTCTACTGGTACCGGACTCGGAGCTGGAAATTGCGTGAGAAACTCTGCGGGCCGTTAGGTGAGCACGTCATAACTGGCGTGCTCACCTAGCCCTGCGAAATAGTGCACTGGGGGAGGAGACGAAGAGACTTTAGGTGAGCACGCCCGTTGTAGCGTGCTCACCTAACGGCCTGCAGAGCTTCTCACGCAAATTCCAGCTCCGAGTCCGGTACCAGTAGACGCAGCATGGAACCGCGATTACGTGGACCACGTCGCATCTGAAAAACGATTTCAACCGATCCTGAAAAATTCGATTAAAAGTTCAAAATCCGGGATGTTTGGCAAGTGTGGCGGAAGGTAGGAGCAACCGAATATAGGCATGCTGTATACGGTTCGATAGAGAAAACCTTCCTCTATTCCAAATCCACGTCGTATTTGGAAAAAGTTCACTGCTGCGCGCGCCACAGGCCGCGACGCGTACCCAACCTTGACATGCACCTGTTTTTCCGAATTTTCAGCGGCCAACGGCGGGACCCGTGAGGGGCCTGTCCAAATTCACTACACATTTTCCAACTTACTGTCATTGGTGATTACCACGCTTACTACAGATCCGTGGAGCGCGCCCTCATTTTCCTGAAATTTCGTCCCAAAAATCGGGAAAAATGTGAAATTTCAAACTCTCTTTTCTCAGCTTCCATTCATCATCCCCACAAACTGTGAACACGTTCACATAGTACTCCGCGTCCTCTCACCTATTATGGCTGGTCATCGTCTCAGCTCTTGTGGATCCCTAAAATCGCTGAGGCCAAAACTATCGATCGAAAATCGAAAATTCCGGATATTTGGCAAATTTGCCGGAAGGTAGGAACAATCGAATATAGGCATCTGCATACGGTTCGATAGAGAAAACCTTCCTCTATTATAAGTCCATGTCGCATTTGAAAAAAGTTCACTGCCGCGCGCGCCACAGGCCGCGACGCGTACCCAACCTTGACATGCACCTGTTTTTCCGGATTTTCAGCGGCCAACGGCGAGACCCTTGAGGGGCCTATCCAAATTCACTACACATTTTCTAACTTACCTGTCATTGGTGATTTCTTACCTACACTAAGAGAACATAGTGAAAACAGAAAATTTTATTACAAAATGTACAATATACAATATACAATATGTATGAAAAACAACAGTAAAAGTTACCGAGGTGTGGCATCACACCTCGGTAACCAGGAAGCTAGCAGCGGTGTTGTTCATTGTGCTTTCATGCAGATGCGTGTCGTAAGTGCACTCTGCATGGGCGGCAACCGGAGGGTCCCCGGTGCCAAGTCGGGTCCCCTCCTCGATCAGATCGTTGAGGCGCAGAGCTCTGCACAGTTTCCTGAGCAGAGCCTTCAGGAGTCCAGCATTGCTCATCAAGATCCAGCAGAAGAGCATGCCCAACAGAAACCATTTCACTTGGCTGGAAATATTTGAAAATAGTTGAATGCATTCACAAAATGAAAATAAAAATAGGAAAGCAGAACCCACTTGTCGTAGCCGGCCTCCTTTTTCATGGCTTTACAGCCAGCAGCGACATAGTCTGCTGCCTGGGCGTAAGTGAAGGAAAGCTCTGAAATCATGAAAACATAGAACAAAGGATGAAAAACAAAGGAAATACGAAAAAAACCTACTTGCCATATCGCAAAGTTAGCTGACTATGAAAGGATGTGGCTCTTCTCTGATTTTGTACTTCCGATTTTCCATGCGGGACCCAATGCACGAATTGGATATTGGATTCGGTTATTTGTGTATCTATCGCAGTTTTCGGCTTTTTTTTGCCAAAAATTTGCCCGAATTCACATTCATGAATACACATACATATACACACATACACCACATATACACACATTGTTCCCGAAATCCTACAAGAATCTAGAAAAATCTCCGCATTTATCATTTTATCATTTTCAGCTATGGCCAGAAGAGGGTGCAATTACCCCATGTAATGGCACCCTCTTCATTGTTTATCATTTGTGTCTCGATTGTTATCAATTTTCGCTTAGTCACGTATAAATGTATATGCCAGTTAGTATAAAAGGCTTCCCACACGACAGTGTCTGTGCACAATTCGTTTTCACTTTTTCAGTTTTCACTTCACCTTCTCACACGTCTGCATGTATGAAAGTGGGTTGTTCGTTGTTTGTTGTTTCATCTTTTCTCCTGCTCTCCTTTTTTTCACCGTCCGTTCCACGAATTCGCTCAGTTGGACCTTTTGGTCGTGCGCCTTTGCACTTTGGTGGTCAGATTTCATTCGTATCATGATTCTTCGGCGACTAAAACTGTTCATAACCATCGCTCGCCTTCCGGCTGATTAGCATAACTCGGTTGTCGTCATATCGAATGTGGTGCATTTGCAGATACACCGTTGTGACAACTGACTCACGTGTAAACAACAAAGTTACTTTTAACTGGAAGTTGCTTGTCGTTGTAGAGGGTATTACTCCTGTCTATTGTGCGACTATTCGTGATTTACGTTTGCAGCTATGGCCTGATTTCTCGTTTGTCAGCAAATCCATAGAATTTTACGCTCAAAAAATAGCACTGTTGTATGCATCGATAATTTGAATTTTCAGCGCTTCTTTCTTTTTGTATTGCGCCTCGAAGTAAAGTTTATAGTCGCGGTCATCCTGACTCAGTTTTGGGCCAACTAGAAGACGATCGGCAGCACTGTTTTGTTCCGATAATCAGGTGGTTATAACATGTCTTAACAGGGAACACCTAGGTCCTAGCGAGTTCGGACGAAAAAAATGGTTGAGACTTGTAAAAGCAATGTATTTCGTGTTAGCACATGTGCGCACTTGTTCAGCCTTTTGTCGAAAGTTTACGCTTTCAG
This sequence comes from Ancylostoma caninum, assembly GCA_037903475.1. NCBI lineage: Eukaryota > Metazoa > Nematoda > Chromadorea > Rhabditida > Ancylostomatidae > Ancylostoma > Ancylostoma caninum. The sequence goes on from JBAJFG010000019.1 coordinate 2,215,339, forward strand.
TGATATGGAGATGCTGGCGGTCTTCCTGGCATTCGCATCCATTCCTGTTCTACTCGCGTCGCCCGGATTGAGGCAAGCTACTTGTCAGCCGTTCTTCAGCGAAATCTCGACTCTGTATTTGGGTACGGGAACACAGTCCACACCCGAAGAATTCATAGAGTTAGGGTTTCCTGAAAAATATTGTAAGAACTTCGACGAAGGATCGCTCCGTGATTACCATGTAGCAGTGATAGACACTAGGCCCAAGATCTCGGCCAGCGCCATCTCGCTGTTCTACGCGTCCCTGTACCACAAAAGACTACGAGACAGCTGGCATTTCGTTATCGGAAAATTAAGCGGTGGAGCTGCTGACATGCCCTATATCCAGGACATGAACAAATTTGAATGCAATGGCATTCAAAGGAGTGCTTTGGTAGGAAGGGGCATAAGTGTTGTCTTAGAAAATACACTCACTAATGAGGAGCTGACCCACTATCCTGTTGTGTTCATCTTGTTCAAAAAAGCGGCAAAAAATCGCCAAAAATTGACGGAGGCATGCGATACACTCTCTTACGTCAAACACGGAGTTGCCAGGAGACCCCAGCGAAGAACTAATGTAGTTGAGCTGAACAAGTTGGACACCTTAGATTGTGTATTCGAGAACACCATCGATGTCGTCGTGTTGAACAGGAACAACTACGTCACTAGGGCAAGCGATTTCCTCAAGAGAATGTTTGACAGCTTTGCCAAATACAACATCAAACCGAGCATGGTGGGAGTCTCGGTCGATCCACGAACAAGAGATCTGCCGGCTGGGTACTCCGTGTCATTCTGTCCTCCTTTCCGACTTTCAGAGACGTACAGAAAAACGCACACTTCCATGAACTGGAAGGTCTCTCTCCCGACACCACGTGCTCCGAACTTGTGCGACCTTTCCCATCTGACATACTTCGACGAAACCAACAGTCATTCACCTAATCAGCCATCTTTTACTCACCCGTCACCACGGATCCAGCGTGAATTGCTCGCTGTGGCTGGGGATGCTGTGACTGCCAGCACTGTGGCTGGGAACGCTGTGACTGCCAGCACTGTGGCTGGGAACGCTGTGACTGCCACCACTGCGGCTGCTCAAAGGGCGACTGCGCAGCACACACGCATGCACGTCGCAGCTCCTGCATGCGACGATGACATCGTTGCAGTCGACGACAACCCCATTCCTATGGATGTTATATCAGTTCCACAATTCACCCATGACGATTTCAAGGCATTGTCTAGCAAGATCGACTACCTCTACACCCAAGCTGTGGCAAAAGAAGGACAACACCACAAAGAAGCTCTCGAAAATGCTCGAACAGCTATGCTGGCGTACGAGCACAGCACAAGGAAAAATTTCCTAGCTCGCGACAAAGACCTTTTAATGGATTCTGCCCACTTTACATCCTCCAAAATGACTGAAGAAGTCGAGAAACTTGGCTAAAGCTCGTTATTCGAATACTTCAGGCCCTTGTTTGGCGAAGAGTGGATCCATGGACGTCGGAATGTTACCATCCGCTGCGAACCCTGTTACGAGGCTTATCGTGGCACCAATCCAACTCTGATACCTGCTATAGCTAAGGAGAGTGGCATTCCTCTCGATGAAAATGCAGTGAAGGTATTACGCAACTACGTGCGTCCTGCCAAGCACAAATCCTGCGCAAACGTGCACCACCAGTCCATTGCGACTTATGAAGAGCGCACCAAAAAACGCGTCAACGACTTCCTCACTGCAGTCGACACTCGAATCAATGATCCCATAGCAGCGACCACTCGCCTATTCTTCCTAGCGTACACAGCCACGAAGATGTATCTACCACCACGTCAGTTTCCGACGCTGTGCGATGCTGCTGCTGCACTGGGAATGGAAATCGAAAAAAAAACACAGGACGAGGAAAGCTTACGTGTCAATGACTACAATCATCGGTTCAGCTATGGGAGAACAACTGATCAATTACATCAAGATCAAGCAACCACCCTTCTCCCTCCTCCTCGACAGCTCTACGGATCATGGAGGCAAAAAGATTATGCTCGCCTACGTACGCTTCGCTGACAGGATTTCCTTACACCCCACCACCCACTTCTTGAAAGCATTCGAAATGCATGAGGCTGAAACAGGGGAAAACATCTTCCTCAAGCTGTACAGCTTCTTCAAAGAAATGAAGCTCATCCGAGAACTTAACTGGAACCTAGTTGCAGTGGCTACCGATGGGGCATCGAACATGATTGCCGACGGAGGTCTTCAGGGAATACTCAACAGAAACATCTCGCGGGCAAGAATCCGCGACCTCACGGAATCTCAGGCGCGCAGTTCGAGGATTGCTGCTGTTCCTGACAAACCACTGATCTGGATCCACTGCATGGCTCACAGAGTGGAGCTAGCACTCAGTGACGCTATAATGGACAGAGATCACGACCATCAAAAAGAAGAATCCAAACTCTATAAATGGCGAGTTTTTACCACCAAATACCTCAACCAGCTTCGCAATTTCTTCGGACCTACCTCGTCTTCTAGAAGACGAGTTCTCTTGCAAACTTCGGAACTTCTCGACAAAAGCCCTTTCTTACAATTGAAGCAGATCATCGATGTACGCTGGACTTCATCTGAGAAAGGTACTGGAAAACACTTAATCGCAACTTAACCCCAACCTTAACATCTATTTCAGAATCGATCCACAATTTCGTACGCATCTATAAAAACCTGTGGCTAGCCCTGCAACAAATCTCTCACACACACACTCCAGTTTCGACAAGCACACAAAACTTCGCGCAGCAGGATTCCTTTACGTACTAAGATCACTGAAGTTCTACCGATACGTCATATACCAACTCCAACTGCTGGATATTATCTCCACACTTTCAAAATCAGCACAGATAAGGAAATAATAGCCACTTATTCAGTTGGAATCACTTCCTACATCCACACTTCCCAAATTTTTTCCAGCTTCCCACATCCACGCTCTGGCAAACACAACAACAGCTCGATAAGACTATACCAACGATTAAACGCTCTGCTAATAGCCCTAACGACTACGAAATGACAAAACCTTTCCTCGAAATAGTCCTATGCAAGCCAGCGACTTCAACAGAACGCTTTCGACACAACGCTTTGACTCAAAGATGTGCTACATGGTGAGTGCGTTCCCTAGTATACGTCACCGGCTATTTCACTCATATACTCTCAGTTTAGGTTCTGGAAAGGATGGGAATACGAGAACCTATTCAACCGTGACGTTATCAGATACAAACTGGCGGACGACGTCCACGACTTCGAATTCAGCCTTTCTGACAATGCCAGCCCCGAAGAACGCCAGCAGGTGCACGCTGCGATAAACCGGAATTGGGAAGACTCCCAAGCTACGAATATCGAAACCAAATTGAATACTCAACGACGACTGCTCGCTCAACGCATTAAAGATCCTAACTCGGCACAGCAATTCGATGAAGACAATTGCCGGCAGACCATCGACGACCTCACCATTGTTCGCCTCTTCAATGACGCAGCTTTCACAAACATGGATGTGGAAGTGCGTCGCGAATATGCCGCGAGAATTGAGACCGCCCTCCGAGGTCGATTTCAATACCCACACGATTCCATTCTCTACGCCATGTCAGCGTGGTCTCCCGTCAGCATCTCAAACTATGACGCATCCCAATCTTCAGATAGAGGAAGAGTGGCCGAATTCTTCGGATTCGACAAACAACGACTTGAAAATGATGTAAAGGAGGTCAAAAACGACCTTTCGAAACCTCTATCCGCAAACGTGAGAACTGCTCACCCTGGCGGACCAATCTCTCACCTATTACGTCCCCACACTAAACAAAATTATGACAGCCAAGCCATCACATGTTACACGAAGGCAAACCCTACTTCAACTCTTCGCTCGAATACTATTATTCCCACAAACACGGCCGAAGTAGAGCGAGGATTTCCTCTCTATAAATTCCCTAAGGAAGCTCGCCGTGCATCAACTTCTATCATCAACATGGACACATACATCAGGTACTGCGACTACACACTTACCTTATCTTTTCGTTCGAATGTTCTTTCTAATCTCTTCCAGAATCGCAGTCAATGGCCTCGAAAACCCCGCCCCGTACCACTTCAACAAGTTCATGAAAAAGTGGCAGGAACAAGGACACCTACCTGCAGACCACCCTGGAGAAACAAGAGGTCCAGGGGCGAAAACAGTGGGAGAAAAGGAACTGAAAAAAAAACAAATCCATATTCTCCTCATCCTCGTTCTACAATCAGTTCTACTTCTCCGACAATGACGACGCACCTATTTCAATCTTGGATTGAAACCATTATATTTCCCATCTGCATAGGGCTAATAAATCATTCTCTCCGCTACTCCGTGTTCTTCTTAAAGTCTTAGCTGACATTGACACCCTTTTTTCCATTTCAATCTCTACACACATGAGCCAGCTTCTCAACACCTACACCTGCTTTACACAATAAAACGAAAAAATTTAATTCCTCTATTTTTGGTGCGCAACACCAAGCTATTCATCACGACCACAACATTCTATCACTATTCCTGACGCGGGTGCTTCTTCAATCCCACTCCACCAACAAATTGCCGCTTCGGTACGCGTGCCACCGTGGCCTATCCACATTGCAGGGCCGTTATCCTTAAGTAAAACGAGTTTTATTTTCGAAACATTAATTTTTACGATGAACATTACAATGAAGAAATCGACAAATCTCATATAACCACCTAACCATTACGACGACCTCCCCCCTTGGAAAGCCACTTTGACCTTCACTTTTAGACTTCCGATTTTCACGTTCGATGTTCACTTTCGAAGACCCATGCTCACCACTATTCCACCTATGCCTGAGTTGCTAAGTAAACATGATGAACGACCTCGCTCCAGAGCTGGGCAGGAGGAAATGAGCGGCTTGGGGAGCCTACATGAGCATCGAGGACGTAGTGAAGAAGACGAAGGACACCAGGATCCATGCCCACCTCTTCAATACAGCGGTTCTGCCTGCTCAAATGTGCGCCACTTGGGCGTTGCGCAAGCAGGATGAGAATGAGTTCAGTGTCATCGTACTCTCCCTCGAGAGATTGATGCTAGGAATAACCCACCTCAAGCAAGTGAGGACTGGAATACGGAGTTCCACCCTTCGTCAATAATCGAAGATCAGGGACGCTGCCACTTACGCCAAGCTGAGTAAGATTAGATGGGCCGGACACGTGATGCGTTTCAATGACAACCGTTGGACAAGAGCCGTCAGCGACTAGACTCCGCGGAACGTTAGGCGCACAACAGGAAGACCACCGTCCCGATGGTCAGACTTCTTCACAAAGTCCTTCAAGGACAGATACGATGTTCTCCGTGTCCCTCGAACGGACAGATCCGCTGGACAGATCTGGCTCGCGAGAGGGACAAATGGAAGGATTGCAGGCGTATACCCGGAGATCAACGGGAGTGAAGGTGATCAAGATGATCAAGGTCGCGCATAAGATTTGTAGGCCAGTGAAAGATGACTAGCTGAACTTGTCGAAAATGATTTGAAAATATTGTTTGAAGTTCTCTCGGCCTTTTTTTTGCCACAACATTACAATGTTCATCAAAGCTGAGTTTCGTATTTATCGTGAAACTTAGGTCACAAATGGTATCTGTGCTATTCACTTCTTTCCCACCAAGGAAGTAGGTGTCTTTCGAATTCCACCGACCAAGATGAAATAATTTGGTTTTTGTGATCGATAAAGGGAGCTTCCATTCAACGGACCAGTCATCAAATGCAGTAATTGCTGATTGGAGGGCGACATGAGTGGCACTATCTAAGATGTTTTCGTATATTTTTATGTCATCTATTATTATTATTTATTCATTCCCATTCATTTTCTTCACTGCGACGGTGATTCTGTGAAGTATCCCTAAGGCCTAAAGGGGCTTGCAGACTTTTGCCGCGGCGACAGTCGCCCATGGTTGAGCATAGGCCAGCGACGTCGCGGCAAGGTTCCAGAGGCAAGAGGCTGCCTTTTTGCCGCGGCGGAGCCAGCGACGTCGCCCAGCGGCAAAGAATGGCAGTGGGGGTATTTTGTCGCCGTGCGACAACTTTTGCCGCGCCCCCATTTTTGCCGCAGCCGCGGCGTTGCCGCTGCGGCAAAAGTGTGCAAGGCCCTTAAGCCTACATGCTATTCCACGCTTATCGTGTGATAAGATATGAGAACTTGTAACGTTTCGTCATGATTTTCATTTACTTTCTTCACCGCAACGGTGTCGTTGTGGAGTATGCCATAGGCCTATCGATTATTTAAGTTATCGTATCAGCTACCTTCTCCGTGCTGTATTATACAAACTGCGCACAATGTTTCACGCTAGTACTACTGGTAGTGGTTCAGTGGTTGTTCAAAAGGTGTACCATAGTATTTGAATTCGTTCCATAATCTATTCAAAACAAACAAAGAACCATGTGCCTAACAAGAGGAGTGCTTTAATCTTCCCGATAATACTTCAGACGATTTCGAGATGGATATAGTATTACAATTGCACTACAGAGCAAGGCCCGCCTCTGCGTAGGCCGAGTTGCTCGGCCACGCAAACTAGGGTCCGAATGTGCACATAACTGATAGTCACAAGTAAAGGTGTACAGCCAAGATTTTCATCGGATGAAAAATCAAAACGAAATCCCCTCAAAAACAGTTTCTTTATTTGCGGAATCCTGTTGGCACTCGAGCGGATTATATATTTGGATGTTTTTTTTTGTCTGAGCGCCGATCAACCTGTAAACGTTGGATCTGCTGAGCTTTGTTTCTACTTTGAAAATTCCAGCTGGTTGCTATAAAAGGTATAAAAGGATTGGTTTCTGCTTAGCTTAAGTTCTAATTTTGTGCTCCTGATGAACTTGTCACTACTCCTACTCGGAGTCATTTCACTGGCAATCAGGAGTATTTAGACTCAGCTGCCTTGCTGAATCGCCGCCGACCTTCGGTGACTGCTCGTCTCGCTACAAGTCCTCTGCACCACGCCGAGGGGAGGGTGGTGCAGAATAATACATGTATTTCGCTGCTTTTCTTCTTAATGTGCATCCACACTCGTGAAGCTCCATTTGTGACATGAGCTATGCTTCAGCTCATTTCTATGTTCTGCAACGAAGGGTGATCAAGCAGAATTTCTTCGAAATTACAGCACAGCACGACTACGATTCGAAGAAATTCGGAGGAGTTTAAATCAGCTGTGAAAAGTTTTATTCGTTCTTTGAGTTATGCGTTGTTTGATGCGATTCTGACTCTGTTTACATCGTTGCGGCTAAATTATAGCGACGCGCCGGTCCTTGGATAAGTATTCCGCCGCTCGGCATGCGCGCATTTGCGGACACGCTTCCTGCTTCCAAAGGCCTTGTGCGCATCGCATATATGCAGCGCGAGTCGGCTGGTAGTTGGAGGCAGGGCGCTGTAAATTGCAGGTCGGTATGAACTCGCTGCTATTTCAACGGAGTCGAAAGCACGGCAAAGCACGGGTACGACAATCCAAATTGCCCTACATATTCTGTGCGAAGGAAAGAGAAAGCAAATGGGGGGTGCCTCTGATGGGACGATGAATTTTCACTGAGTAGCTCTCCCCTTTGCAGAGGCGTGACACATACAGTCTTTCTCAAAAATTCTTGCCTCACGCTGAACCGCCCGTCAGCTTAGCCACGTCACGCCACGTATGATAATACCTAGGTGATGCGGCGCGGCTTAGCAGATGAGCGGTGAAGCGTGAGGCAAGTATTTTTGACAAGGAATATACATTTTCTTTCTGTAGTAGTTCCGAACATCATCTACAATACCGCCAAGATAGGCGACCGCAATTACTAAAAGACCTCCCAATAATTTCTCGAGTACCTCTCGAAGTACAGATCTCTTAGCACCAAACTGCACATTAAGCAGCGAAAGCCCAAACTAAACATCTACTTTTCTCAGAAGCATGCCTTCATTCCTCAACTTATTGTGCTTCCATAGGATTTTCTTACGCTCGACGATTCTTTTCGAGCGTTTCTCAGTGTTTGTCTCGCTTTCATAAACAGCAGAAGCTCACTCACATGCGAACAGAGACGATTACGGTATCATAAGCCTACCGTGTGGCCAACACTATCGCTCCAATGCTACGCAATGCTGCGAAATCAGCGTCACATCACGTTACGGTGGCTTCCATTAAGGGAAGGCGCGGAGAACCGGAGAACCTGCGTGATTGCAGCCGTATCGCACCTGCCCTGTGGTGGACTCTACATTATTCGAGAGTGGCTAAAAAATGCACTTGAGGCTTAAAAACCGCGGAACGGAGCAAAGAAAGAAATTGTGTGGCCTGCGAGAGAGGATACAGAGAATCAACAAGGCCGTTGAGTGCGGTCGGTCTATGGCCGTGACGTCAAATATGTCAGATCGCGGCCGATCAGATAATGCCTTCAACTGCATATCGAGTATAGCGTTGTTACCAGCATAACATTTCAGCTCAACGTTTCTTCATTTCTTACTTTATCGAGAGAATTTCTACCAAAAGAACAAATGCGGTTTACAAACCAGCATGAAATGATTTCTTTTAATTTCTTTTTCGTTTTTATTACTTTGTCGTGGTCGCGGCTTACGAGTGGTTAGGAGCAAAAGGGGGGTACGTATTTCGGAATGCTGGATCACGCTCCATGCTTTGCCCTGGTCAAAAGCTTTCTTCAGATGATCGACGAACGTGAAACAGAGGTTTCCTCTGTACTCTCGCGAGACTTCTATAAGTACAACGACAGCGTGTATGCGGCCCAGTTACTAGCAAAGGTGTGATTCGTCCAGATTCCTTTCAATTCTGTTTAATATCACTCACATGAAAAGCATGTAGACGATGGCCAGCAGATGGGGCAATACTTGTCGATGTCCGGTGGGCCTCCCTCCTTGTACAGCAGCACGGTCCTGCTGGTTTTCCATTGGATGGGCACCTTGCATGCGGACAGGTATCGTATGAAAAGCCTAGCCAAGGTGTTGATATGAATTGGCCGTAAGTTCTTCAGATGTTCTGGTCGAATCCTGTCGGAATCCGGAGCTGCACGATTCTTCACCGACACGATGATATCCATAGCCTTATCAGGAGTGAGATAGGGTCAGAAAAGTGAAGTGCCTCGGCCGAAAAAGTGATGGCTGTTTCACAACCAATTCGATGAGATTGAGAATGCTCAAAAGAGTGAACTTAGTAAGCAGGATAGCGAAGGCCCTTTCCAATATGGATAGCGCCAAAACCATTCCAATATCGTTCAAAGAGCGAGAAAAAGATGTTCAATGCCAGAATGTCAAAGGTGACATGTTAGAGGAGATTTGCACCACCGCACTGTTTTTGTGCCGGGACCCGCGCTCAGCTCAACATTGGTAGTGTACCAATTTGATTTTAGCTGAAAATGTTGGTAATCTTATAGAATTGTATGTAGCACAGTTGTCAGTTGATTTCTCCATGGGATTTCGTATAGAACAACACCAAGACGATTTTCACCAAGGTTGCACGAAGAAATGAATTATCCAAGATATAAACGGAAAATTTGCGTCCTTTAACCCATTGACGACCGCGCCCATTTTTGCGTGTCTGGCGCGTGGGACCAACGCCCCTTTCAAGAGTGCGGCGCCTGCGCAGTTCCACACTTTACGATAAGATAATTGGGACTAAAACCGATCTTCTTGCAGAAATAATTTGAAATCTACTTCCACGAGATTACTATTATCATCGGATCAAAAAAGGAGAGAATCTAAACGCTTCTGCTTTCCACTAAGGACGGAGGAAGTTTGTAGAAGGTGTTTTTAGTGTTATAAGGAAGTGTTCAGAAAGTTTACAGGTTCGTACGGCTCTAAACTGACAAATAAGGAAGTGCAGGATGTAATGAACGTGTTTCTATGTAGGAAACGTGACTTTTCTTCAGAATATTTCCATCCACTACACAAAAAATGTAAAGCAATCTTCCACGATTTCAAAATCTCATTCTTTTCATGATATTTGTCGCAATAAAGAAAAACACTTTCTTGAACCACAGTTGTTTTAGACCTCTTTAGAAAGTATTGCACACATTTTATATGGAAATACTACAAAATAGTTCGAAAATAGGGTCGAGTACTTGATAATTGGGGCGCGGCTCACCGGTGAGCCGCGCGGTCCCACGCGACAAAAAAAGCGCGGCTCACCGGTGAGCCACGCGGTCGTCAATGGGTTAAAATAATCAGCAATACTCCCCCATGCTATTCTTTCAGCACCAGGTCTACTTGCTCTCTCAAAGGGCGATATGCAGATACTTTGAACAATTATGAATTCAATAGGTCAAAATGCAAGATGATTCAAATGTAGGTGTTAGGTTCGAAGCAGCTCCGGCAGAGCTTTTCTCATCTAAATTTAGAGGGCACGATGTAGCAAATTATCGCTTGCCTACTAACAATGAACTTTGCTGCGATGGTGCTCCAAGAAACTGTTATCAGATAAGCACACAAAGACGTACATATGTTGCAGACGCAAGTCTGTGAAGGATCGCAGAAGATGCGATGAATCACTCCCCTCAAAATCAGGTACAGCTATTTTATGACGGATTCAGCATTTCCAATTCGACGGAACTACTGGTATTCAAAAAGTGTGCCACGTGCTACCATGCGGAGGATGGTTATTAGTAAGTGGGATGAGTTGAGAACTATGCCATCACATCAGCCGATTACTGAGGTATCCATGGTCTCGCGTAAGAGGTCCCTCACGAGAGATTTGGTAAGTCCTCTTCGTTTTAAGCTCGTCTCTTGTCTTGTGATGTTCAAAATTCAGATGACTTGTCGAGTGCAAGCAAACAAATGGTGGAGGAGCTGAGCAGCTCAAACCAAAATGTAGTGAGGCCTCACGCGAATAATTCAGTGGCACATGTATACATGAAAGTCAGAACTCTTCTGTGCTAACTCCAGGATCATTGGTGACTTAAACGTCGATGTGAACTGCGGCTCTCAGTTGGTTATTCATAGGATCCAGGTCTCTGCCATTGCCCAACGATGGGGAAGATTTTATTTTGAAGGATGAAATTGGCGCTCTTCAGACAAGAAGTCGTAAGTTGTAGAAATCCGTGTTTGGTTAACTTTAAGTGAGAACTGTTGTGCTGAGATGTAATGTTGATACCCGTGTTTTCACTCATGTTTGTTCGTGCGATTATTTTGAAACCAGGGTACTCACTTAATTCGTAGTCTTGATTTTTTCAAGATACCGAACTAGAAAGCTTTCCATGTCTGTGTCTCGACTGCCCGATTCCCATCTAATGGACATCTCTCCAATCCGGCTCCGGCGGCAATATCTGAGCAAAATTGTCTACGAGCAAGCAGCGTTTATTACACAACATATAGTTTTATCGGCATTGGTGGGTGTTTTTGGAACATCAAGCTATCTACAGAAGTACAGGTTCCATCGATGGTCCCACATTTGTGAATTTTACACATGGTCACACTGCTTCAACTGGTTACACATTTTAGAGTAGCCATTTGAATTTTTTAGAAAAAAATACTCTAATCAAAGAGTCACTTTTGAGGACCCTAGTGAGAAGAAAACTGACGGATCGGAGTTTATCCAAAGTAAAGGGAAGGGTTGACGTTTGATTTCGAAAAACAGTAACAATGTATGTTATTTATGGTGGTAAAATGCTATCGTGAAACGATGGTCTCCATCATTGGCCATTAAATAAAAATATTAGGGATGATGTTGAGCTTGCGCACACCATCATTGGGGGGGGGGGGCGGCATGGGAGCGATTTCTGATGAAGACTGATCACGAAGTCGACGCCACCGCAGTATTGATTGCTATAACATTTGGCATATGAAAACTGAGTCATCAAGTATTTCACTACACCATGGCTTGTCTGCAAAAAGTTAGAACTGAATTCTTACTGTAATTGGGTTTTGATTTGCTTGAGAATCCGGCATACCGTTTTAGCATACACCAGCATGATCGCCCGGCTTACGCCGGACGATCAAGCTTTTTAGGCTTGCTTCGCTCGCCACGCCTTTGAGTGATACATCCTCGTCGCTACTGTACACCGGCGCACCACTCTTGCAGCTGTGGACCGGTCCAGTAACATTTCCCCCACTACTGGACACCGGCGCATCTTTTCCATAGCGATAGCCCCTTTTCATTCGTTTCATTTTCCCTCGTCATTCCCCCAACGTCCGTGCCTGCGCAGCCCTCATCTCTGGCACTTCTCGTCCGTCTAGTCCACGCTCTTCCTTCTAGCTGCACCGTACCTGCCTCTTCCCTTTTATAAGGTGTTACAATGACAAGCCGGTATCACTCATTCCGACTGGTGTGTAAACAAATTCCGATTATTAAACGGACTTAACATGTCTGAACATGACTGAAAGTGGGCCGAAACCCCTTTGAATCAAGGTAAAAATAAAATTTGCAACCTTTTTTTTCTACATAACTCGATGCGCTGAACACGATGGTGCCGACACACATAGTTTTTAACGACCATGGTTGGCTCTCTTGCCCACACACACGTACACACACGCACATAAAATGCCAATTTATATTAACTATGATCTCGATCGACACGCCATCTTTACAGTGGATCGTTAAACAAACAGAAACAAAAGGCACGTTCCGGTCAATTTTGGCTATCGCCAATAGGCGTAGGTGTACATACTCGAGTATAAACTTTTTTTTACAATAAATGTTCAGAACGTATATTTGCGTTCTTTTCATTGAAGAGCTATAGATCACGGTAACGCAGAGACGCAAAGACCAAATCTCAACGCTCAAAATGAAAATCCAGAGTTGATTTTTACACCAAATCTCAACGCTCCATTTCTACTCTTGCAATTCAATGATTTTTTCTAGCCCCGATTTATCTGCTTCCACGGTGGAACATCACTACTGCATTGTTTAGGGCAACATCGACCACTATATTCAGGTGAACTCTCAAGTCAAAGCTATGTGAAACTAATTGTTCCTTTTTGAGAGATATGTCATACGCAATATAGAGGAGATTGTGCATAGTTATGAACTGCTTAACGGTGCAAAGTGAGGGATTCGACAGGTGTTTCATTATACAGTTTGTTTCTTTTTGCTAGGCTGACGAATGTAATGAATTCTCAGGGTATGCATGAGGTTTGGAAGTTCTTCAACAATGTCATGTGGGAAATGCGAAGCTATGCAACCATGTTTTGAAGCTTAGTTTTCGCATTTCTTGCGATAGGTATCGTGTTAGGAATCATCGCATATACAGGGTGCGCCATAAGTTCCTGCACACCATATTTAGTACCACAACAGCAGCGGAATTCAATGCAATGGCACGATCTCTACGGCCGCATTAAACCAATTCAATAGTAACTCATATAACCTAGCGGATCGGGAATATGTCTTCTCCAACTGCTATTGTAATAGCTCAAAGTCGAGTAGGAGGCGCACCCATCGCGGCACGGCGCAACTATATCATCTCAAAATTGGAGCCACGTTTCAGGACGAAGCTGTTCTATTCTTATCAGAAAAATGATATGGATATAAAATGCATCAGAGAATCCTGAGGTGAGAAAGGATTTCCGTGTTCTCTCTAATTTCTAGAATTTCATCATGTCTCTCAAAAAATGTCCGATTAGAGCAAATTCTCTTACTTTTTGTGGTTCACAACATCTACGTCACGCTCAGTCTTATTTGAACAGCATTTTGGGTGAGAAGAGACCTTGCTGCATTGGATTCATATTGTATAGCCTAAAAGTGACGTTTCAGTAAGACTCAAAATTGCTCACGGAGCAAGTGTGTCTAGTGGAGTGTGCGGAGGAAATCCTGTGCTGACATCTAAATTGACACAGCACTAATCTGAATGCAATGGACTGCTGCATGATAACGACGTTAAAGGGCAAATCAAGAGCTACATTCTCTAAAAGTATGAGCTCGTACCATAAAGTTGTGAAAAAGCCTTGAAAGGATTCATACAAGAAATACTACTGTTTTGCGATGGGTGCGCCTCCCACTCGACTTCAAGCAGTTACGAATGTTAACAAATTTCCGATTTTGTAGGTTGTTTAAGTTGCTACTGAGTTGGCTTAGTGTGGCCATAGAGGTCATGCCATCACGTTGAATTCCGCTGTTGTGGTGGTACTAAATATGGTGTGCAAAAACTTATGGCGCACTCATATAACTTATCAAAAAATTGCACAGAGTTGTATTTTCTACACTGTTCGATGTATAGAGGAGCACCATTACGTATATTTCTTACTTCACGCGAAATGTCTTACCTCTTCCCGAAATGTGCTAGCTCACCACGTAATCAGTTTCTATTTGCCTATATAACAGGTAAGCGATTGTACAGTACTTGTTTGAAAATATCAAAGAAAAATTACTGTTTTTGGTTAGGTCTGAAAAAGGTGCCACAAAGATTATAGGAAGTGATCTTGTGCCTGTTCGCAACTGCTTTTAACGGCGCCGAATGAGAATAGATGTTGTTGTTGATACAAAGTTACATGGTGCATGTTACATTCCGTTTGCTAGACTACAAATCTATAGTAATGATTGGCAAACCTTCTTCTGAAGAACTACATATCTTTCTCCAATTTTTTTTCGAGATGCCTATAACAGTTCTAGCTGGAATTGTCAATATGGATGTCATTTGTACGAAAACCTAGGCACTAGTTCTCCCAGAAAATACTTCCTACTCCCCTTTACACCCGTTCTCCTTTCTCACATAATCTCAAAGATATTTTCCCGCAAGGTGTGTAAGCTATATAAATACTGTTAGGGTGTAAAACTATCAATGCGCGCATCCTTTTTCATCTCTATCAGAGTGTTATTGAAAGCATATGCTCGAATGTCTAGTTAACTTAAAGAACAATTTTTTTGCGCTTTTACTGGCATATGATTCATTTGGTAAATGTCAATTTTTCATTTTTTTTAGAAGAAAATCTAAATGGCTGCCAATTGTAGTGGTAGAAACCGCCAATAAACAACTTCTTCTATGTAGTACTGAGCAACAATTTCCTTGGAACAAACTCGACACCAATTAAGAGAAGGGCATATTGCAAAAGCACTCGCAAAAAATGGCATCACAGTGAAAGGGAGCAACCCCATCCGGCTCCAAACATGGTTACCCATGTACTGAAGAAGACGTTCTCTTCACAGTAGAATATGAAAGGAGTGGTCTAATGGGAGGGGCTGAATTACACACGAGCGATTATGGCAGATCTTCTCTACAACAATTGAGTCACGTGGGCCAGCCATTTCACCACCCTTTTGTCAAAGCAGCGACAGCAAAAAGTTCTTCGCGACCAGGCCCATCAGGAGGCCAGAGAAAATACCCAACAAAAAGCTGAAGAAATAAAATGGAGAGTCCTGTTTTAACTGCTACGTAGCAAATACTCGCTACACTATCAGACCACTGCCTATTTCTGGCTAGGAAGCTTTCCTCGCAAAGAAAAAAGAAAGCAAAAACTGCGTAAAAGTGGGGTTCGGGTAAGCGCCTGTTTCGACTCACAGCACACTGACTCCTCCAAGAAGGAGCCTTATTTCCCGCATGGAGGATGAGGAAGAGTAGTTGAGAGTAACTATACCACAGGTTTAATGGGAGCATTCTACCATAGTTTTTCAGAATAAATTTTGTTCCGTGCGAAAACGCGTATCCATGGTTTCACACAATAATAGTATGAGAGGAAAGAGGAGAAGAACAGCAGAAAGAGCAGGCTGCTTGAGGAAGTTACGAATACAAGCCGTAACAAAGTAATGATCGAACCTCTACTGGCTTCTGTGCTTAACTACAACTTGCTCCACAATTCAGAGCTGCTCAAGATGTGCTTCACATGTGGTATCAAGGTGCATTAATATCAGTGTTCGAAAGTTCTTGTCTGACCCAATTCCTTTTTAAAAATGCCTAAGTTTTGTAAAGATAGATGCCTAGAACTGATCTACAACTCTCATTGTTCCACACAGTCGAAGAATGTAATAGAAGATGCGTTGGCAGTGCCTCTAGAATAGGGGCACATACAAAAGTTCACGTTCTCAGATGGCTTCCAAAGAGTGTCAGCGGGAGAAATGGATAACATGGGAATCTATCGAATGATTAGATATAATTACGCTACTGGATACTACAATAATTGTCTTCTGTTCAGTGGTCATCCATTCTGTTTCTGGCTGCAGCCCTGTTGTGTCTTTTCGCACATGCTTCTACGAGCATTGCCGTTTTTGCGGTTTTCTGCCTCGTTGATGCAATATGGGACCATGTCTTCGGCGAAGTCTTGTTTTCTGGAATCATTACGCGAATTAGCTGGTTGGATTCTTTACCATGCATTCGGAGATGAGATCTTCACAGTTGAAGTCCATGTCTGTTATCAATAGTTTTGCATCTTTATTCAAAACAAGTTCCTCACAATCAGTTCAGAATCCGTTTGTTACACGTCTCATATCACAAAGACCTATGGTACTTTTTATGGCAACGCCATGGCTGTTGGAGAGTCACACAAGCGACTTCTACAACTCTCTAGGCGGAAGACACTCACACGTGGATTCGAACAGGCAATTTTTGAACGGTGCGGCGGTTTATATTCTAGCTTTTCAACGATGTTTGTTAATATGTGAATCAGATGAATTTCCCAAAGTAAAAGAAGAGGTTCTGACTACTGATTAGTAGATAGTATAGAGAGTTCCTCATGATTTTCAAAGACTACTGGGCACTCTATCTCCGCATCATGTGGGCCGCAGATTCGCAAAACGAAACGATTGGAGTACCCCATATTTTAGCGAGGAATTATTGAGTATTTTCAGGAGTCGAGAAGTAGTGCACAAGTTTTGCCTCATTGATGGTGTCCAAACACGTTGGCGTTTCTTCATACGCGGAAGTAATCATCTCGTTCTCATGCGCACTGGTTATGGATATGAGGTGTTTTGCTTGATCGACTTGAATGGTAGTAGTAGTGTGCACGTTAAAACTGTTTCCGTTATGAATTGTTAGCTTTTTTCCAAAGCTCATTTGAAGGTGATCTTAAAATCTTTCACCTCCTGATTCAGATTCTGCGCTTCTCCTATGAATTAGACTGCTTACATTTGTCCCTAGATTACGATTCAATGATTCGATGTCACTGGTGTAGATGAGATCATGTGCGTACGTGCACATTGTAAATTTAGTCTCAACGAAGGGGATTTCATTGTGTTCGCGCCACTTTATAATTGTTTTCTTCGTAGATGATGTTTTCGGAATATCTTGGAGTATTTTCCAACCGTGGACCCGTATCCTGACATTTTCTCCACAATTTTACCATAGCAGACGCATTCTATATCCGTGGGACAGTATGCTGGCGTTTTCCCTCGTACTGGCCACGGCACACCCATTTTTCACCCGTTCACCCATATGCTGACGTTTTCCCCACGATTGTGCCGTAGGAGGCCCATTCTCCATTCGTGCACCCAGTAGTGAGCACAGAAAGTGGGCGGGAGAGGGGGGGGGGGGAGAAATGTGGTTTCCGCCGCTTTGGGGACTGAGATGGAAAATAAAATTAGTGAAAACATTATTTTGATAATAAATAAATTAAAGGAGTTGGTCGAAAGTACTAATGGAAATAAACTGTTAAAAATGGGCAAACGTAGGATTTTTATTTGCTTCGTAAAGCAATTTCAAAAATTTATCCTGGCGCTTCCCCACTATTGGGCCAGACCCATTCTCCATCCGTGGATCCGTATCCTGATGTTTTTCCCACGATTGGGCCATGGCGGACCGTTCCTCGACCGGTGTGCATCTATCCTGGTGTTTTAGTGTTTTTTCTGAACTGTGTAGCCCCGACAAACCAGTCCGTCATCACTGCACTCGCACCCCTTGTGGATTTCGAGAATAAAGGAAGAAAGTTAGGAAATATTAGGTTGATCCGAAAGTCTTGCAGCTAATCTCATACATTCTCACACACAGGTGTCAGCAGTTCTCGATACAGCATTCTGTCAAAATTCCACCAACATCTTAGAAAAACCTTCTTTCGAGCACTTCTCTTCTCGGCTACATTGGAGATGGTTCCCTACGCGCGACTCAACTTTTCTCTTCTTCTCACACAGACCCAAATCTCATCTCCAGTAATGAGCTGGTGGAAAAAACTCATCCTGTGTGGACGCAGTAGCAGAGACTGGCACACACTCAATCCTGCAAGGCACTCAGTTCGTGAGGGACCCAACCCATCATCCGTTTTCTGTAACCCAGAGCTTCGAGATGTCTTGCGATTGTTGTACGGCTGCAGCCAGGTTTGTCCTACAGTTCACATCTAGTGGCATTTTGATTCAAAGTCTATGAAATTCTTGATCCTAAAAAATATTTTGGTGCAAAACTTTCGGACCAACCTAATGTTAAGGAAGTATGCTCAAAAGTGGTTTCAGGAAATATCACAACAGCTAAAGATGACGCGTTCTTCGTTCGTTCATCCTGTGTATCTGATTGTGTGGTCCTTCTTAGAAACAATGATTCCTAAAACTCGCTAATTCCTATGGGACCTCAATGGGATGAGAGCCAAGCACACATCTCCAGTGAAGAAACCGAACGTATCCCACCACTGCGGGATCTCTCACGGCATCCACCGATTCCTTCGACGTGGTCATGAACATTTGAACCGTTGCTGTGGGGAACCACTACCAAGCGTCAATACAGGGGCTAGTATGCTCCGTACACTGCTGCTATGCAAGGTCAAGTCGTTGTAAACACTGTCTCGCCCGGAAGGCTCGAGACCGTCAGGACGCGGTCCCTCAGAAAAACCCTGAAAACGCTGTCTAAACCTCTCGCTTTCATCATTGGAGACTGTATCCATTTTTCCGCCACTGCCGCCCTTACGGTGCTTTGTTAGGAGGATTCAAAAGTTTACAGGTCTATCGGTTTAATATTAGTAAACTATTGTCTCATTTACTGTAATTGGAAGGCACTTCATAGTCACGTTCTATATCATATGATATGTTTTACTCTTTCTACATATTGCTCAATCATTCACCATAGCTAGCCTGCTCCAAAGAGTGTTAACGTAGGCTGATCACCATCAATAAGAACGTTTTATGATTTCCACCACGGCGCCACAGTTTGATTCAGAATCAGACACATCAACATCTTATACACTTGTTTGTAATAAGTTACGGTCAGTTCCTTTTGATTATATTACCAGTGTTTAAAGACTTTATTCAATCCCAGCCGCAATTGGGCGAGGTGAAAACTGGCGAAACAATTTCACAGAGGCTAGTTGTCGATATTAGAAAAAAAAACTGCCGCAGACTGATGTCGATGAGAGCTCCGGAGAAAACTTTCCAGTTTAGACCAGCGAGGATCTCAGAAAAATAATGGGCAGTTATGCTAACTTCAACTTGTGATTCTCCCATGCCCTCACGATTCACGCCTTATCCCAGAAGATCATCATGTCAGCATCATGACTTATAATAACGGGCTTACTTTGTGTGTCACGTGTGTGTGTCTGTGTGTGTAGAACGAAATTCGAGGGCGTGGCTTAGAGTGATGCCGACCACTCCACCGTTACATGAAGGGTGCACCGGCGCCCAAAGTGGGGGGAGACGGGTCCACTGCTGTGATAAGGGTGCACCGGCGCCCAAAGTGGGGGGAGACGGGTCCACTGCTGTGATAAGGGTGCTCCGGCGCCCAAAGTGGGGGGAGACGGGTCCACTGCTGTGATAAGGGTCGCCGGCGCCCAAAGTGGGGGGAGACGGGTCCACTGCTGTGATAAGGGTGCGCCGGCGCCCAAAGTGGGGGGAGACGGGTCCACTGCTGTGATAAGGGTGCGCCGGCGCCCAAAGTGGGGGGAGACGGGTCCACTGCTGTGATAAGGGTGCGCCGGCGCCCAAAGTGGGGGGAGACGGGTCCACTGCTGTGATGTGATAAGGGTGCGCCGGCGCCCAAAGTGGGGGGAGACGGGTCCACTGCTGTGATAAGGGTGCGCCGGCGCCCAAAGTGGGGGGAGACGGGTCCACTGCTGTGATAAGGGTGCGCCGGCGCCCAAAGTGGGGGGAGACGGGTCCACTGCTGTGATAAGGGTGCGCCGGCGCCCAAAGTGGGGGAGACGGGTCCACTGCTGTGATAAGGGTGCGCCGGCGCCCAAAGTGGGGGGAGACGGGTCCACTGCTGTGATAAGGGTGCGCCGGCGCCCAAAGTGGGGGAGACGGGTCCACGGCTGTGATAAGGGTGCGTCGGCGCCCAAAGTGGGGGGAGACGGGTCCACTGCTGTGATAAGGGTGCGCCGGCGCCCAATGTGGGGGAGACGGGTCCACGGCTGTGATAAGGGTGCATCGGCGCCCAAAGTGGGGGGAGACGGGTCTACTGCTGTGATAGGGGTGCGCCTGCGCTCAAAAGTGGAGGAGCGCCTGAAAATGTAGCTACCGATGCAGAAGGAGTGCGCCGGTGTCCACTACTCAGGGTAATGAGTTAGGTCCATATTTGTTAAATCGATTCGATGGCGTCTAACACCAATCGTAAAAAAAACTAGATGTCAGACCACTGCGCGGATTAGTATGCAATCCGTGTGAATCCCTCCTCCTTACTTCCTCCCCCGCGTTCTTCTCTTCTCATTTGTTCATGAACACACCGCACCCTCCACTTTTATATGTTCTAACTGACTCTTATCACTTGACCAGTTATAACAAACAAAGAATGATAGACCATTTTCTGCGGTCAATCCAGGTTGAACCGGTTATGTATAGTTACAAAAGCTATTTCAGTTGAGCAAGTGATAAAATTGCTTCAAGAAGGTTAATCCTCTTTGATAAGTGCATTTTTACATGAGAAAGAGCAATGGAAAGGGTGTGGGACACATTATAGCAAAAATGTGAAATAGCTGTGACTTTATTTGAATGAAGAAGGGATGAAGCCATGCGAGCGAAGCGAGCATTAGGAAAAGTCTGGAAGTCCGGCGTCAGCCGGACGGCCAGACTGGTGATATACATAAACCCATTAGCTGTCATTAATAAAGAAGAAGCACGGAGTGGTCATTGCTTTTGTTGAAATCCATTAGAATTGAGGTGAGAACACCTAGACTGCTCTGACACTGCTCTATTAGAATTTGCCCGCTTTTAAGTTTAGGTTTTTTATCGGGACTGCATGCTTCCCATCTGATGGTGATCTCTCTAATCTGGCTGCCGCGGCAATATCATTTAGCAAAATCGGTCTACGTGAAGGAGGCTGCGTTTATCGCACATTGTTTCATCGGCATTAGTGGATGTTTCACTCTACGCCATGTTTTGGGACATCAAATTATCTATACAGGTACAGGTTCCATCAATGCTCCCACATTGCTGAAATTTACGTGTGATCGTACTGCTTTAACTGGTCGCACGTTGTAAAGTAGCTATTCGGTTTTTAAAGAGAAAATTCGAAACAGAAAGAAACTTTTGTAGGGCTTAATGAGAAGAAAACTGACGGATCGTATTTATCCAATGTAAAGGAGAGAGTTGACAATTTGGTTTCGGAAAACACTATTAACGTATGTTATTTATTTTATGACGGTGGTAAAACTAACTTTCGGCAGTGTTCATTAAATCATTCAGGATGATGTTGAACTCGCGCTTACACTATCATCGCTGGTCGGCATGGGACCAATGCTGGTGAAGATTGATCGCGAAATCGAAGCAGTGATAGGTATGACATTTCGAATAAGTAAAAACTTTCTTAAACTTTTTTCTTGTTCTTTTCCTTCCAGGGCCATAACTCACGGAAACGCACTAATGCGAAGACTGAGCCGTGGGTCAAGAATCGCAATGCATTGGACTAGTATGTCCATGGAACCAATAACAATTTCGATTTTGAGCATTAAAATTTGCGAGTTTTCTAAATACTGCGCGACCTCACCGCACGTCGTGCGCGACATAATGCGATGTGTGGCATGATCGGCTGGAAAGAAAACCTCGCAAAACCTCTCAACGTTCAAAGCGGAAATCCATAGTTTTTCCATAAAATATCTTTCCATAAAATTTGCTATCTCACTTTGTTGCCGTTTCATGGCTCGCTCACTTAGTTGCACCCATCGTGCCAGATAAGCTTGTACCCATCGCCGATATCGCGCGACTTCGCTCCTTTCCATTTCGTTTCTTGTACGCAGGCGATGTCGACTTTCCGCTTCATCTGCGTCGCAGCGAGTTCGCGGCTTCTTCCTGTCATCGTCTCGATGTTGATCGATGCTAGACGGATAGTGTGATACTTCCGCTACTTTGAGTGGCCTTTGACGGCCAATAGTCCTTGCCTACTTTTCGCAACACCCGGACTATAGTGGTGAAGCGCATCGCCTCAGGGGTACGCCTTAGCTTTATTTGAGATTTCTTTAATAGCACAATCCATGATTTTGTCCGGACGACATGGTGTCCATCGGCCGACTTCTCGCAAAGTCTGGCGCCGGAATCGCTGAGAGGGAGGGATTCGTCCCCGAGGTGTACAAAGGACTTATTTATTAGAGGCGGTTCCTAGTCGCCTCTCACGCGCTTCTCAGTCGTTAGAATGTGGGCTTTTGACTGGACCCAGTATGCAGGATACAGCCTGCAATCAAGCAGTCCCATACACCCACATGTGTGAGCGTATGTTCACACTCAAATGCCGACCATAGATCGAATCCAGCACAGCAGAACGAAGGAGTCCATCCCTAGATCGATCCACGTCGCGGGACAAGCGCATGACTGCTTTTGGTGCACGTTTAACCACCTATCCGCCACCCGGGCTCACGCCACGTAGCCTCGCAGCAAACCGGCTGGAATCTCTCGAACAAGTAAGATCCGTGGTGAAGGTACTCCGTAGTGACGTCCCGTATGATATGTTTTATGCTTTCTACATATTGCTTAATTATTTACCATCTCTAGACTGCTCCGAAGGCGACACTGCGTGATTCAGGATCAGAGGCATCGACCACTTATACACCTGTTTATACTTTATACCCAGTTACTGGTCAGTTTCTTTTGATTACATCACCATTATGTGAAGAAAATTCAATCTTAGCCCTGATTGGGCAAGGTGCCAACTGGTGAAACAGTTTCACAGACGGCACTTCAACGTGAGGCAGGAGTTGAGGAGCAGGTTGATCCTGTTCAAACGGATCAATCAGCGCATATTAATGACTTGAATGAGGTAATGGAATCCCGCGATATCTCAAGAGAAAAACAGAAATTCCATTCTTTGGCCGGATCTAGGCGTATCAAAAAGTTCCCGGCCTGAAACATTTGCAGATTAGCTACCGCAGTGAAATTTCAAAGGAAATAAATGTGCATCCCTCGAAGACCAAAACACTCTTCATCTTGCCAGTTTATCCGACATATCCAATTTTATAAGAATTTTTATCATCCGATACCGAGCACCGAAAGTAGACTCTTTTTTAGTTATTTCCTTTGTTCCGCTGAAGTGCCGTTTCAGATTTGCTCACGGATTCCAGTAGCTAGTCCCTAGACCCCGTCTACGGACTGGCTGTATTAACAAAACGCATTCATACTGTCATGAAGCAATACATTTTTGTGAAGAAGGATGTCTCATTGAAGAGCCTGAATTCCATGGTTGAATTTCTGCAGCAATTTTCCTTGGCCTGTTACCGAAAGGTTTGGAACGAAGTAGCTCTGTAATTATCTACTTCATTGGGGTTCACTGTAAACAGGTGGTTGGTGACACGATTTTTTCTCTATCCCACAGGACTTTGGGCAAGACGCTTTCACTCCCGGTTCCGTATTCGATCGCACTGGTCTCAGAGATCTGCCCGCCCTATTACTGCACGGTCGAGACTCTAAATCTTGGCAGTGAATTCGCCACTTACGGGCAGTCACGCTACTACATAATGTCTTTTCGCTTTCACCGATATCCCAAAATTATTCTTTGAACATTCAAGTGGAATTTTCTTGTTGAACGCTGAAGAAGTTTAAAAGACTCAAGGTTCTGCTAAGGTTAAAATTATTAGTGGGTTGCCTAGAAAATATCCAAGGCTAAATAGCTTCAAATAGCTTTGATCCTTGCACACTTTCTGCCTCAAAAGCCTGTCTGTGATGCTCAATAATTTTTTCTACAGCGGCAGTAACCTGCCTTCCCCTTGGATCTGCTCGTTGATCAGAGGTCGCTCCGTTTCCGACATCCTGTCACTCCATTAAAAACATTGAGTTCCCAAAATTTTATGTGCGAATGCTGGAAGACTTCCTCTTTTTTTAAGAATTTTGGGGCGGATTTAGATTTTGTCCCATGATTCATTTACAAAACAAAAATTCGTCAGTTGATTCTCGCTGGATGCGCATTTTTTTGAGCGATAACCATACGTTGGCTTGAATAAAACGTTCCTATCTCTGGGAGGTCTAGCGAAATCTCATGAAATTTTGCAAACAAACATGAAAGACGTCACGCTATATGATGCAGTCAAAACTGCACAGAAATATGGAACAGGCGAGCGGAGGCCGGAAACTTTTTGATACCCTTGTACATATATCAAACGATATGGGCCTGGATGCTGATACAGCTTTCCACGCCTTCCTCATTACATCTAGGCGATTAACAGAACCAAGTCAGCGTTTCTGTAAAAATATGATTTCATAAGAAAAGTATTAACTTTGCAGCACGAAAGATGATTGAAGCTTTATCCTGATTCCAGCAGCAAAATTTCAGCAGCGGATTCGTACATAAAAAGGATTCTAAATTGGATGCGAAGTCACAATGACATAGTTCTGCATAAAATGTCCACGTTGTCTGCGCTCGGTAGCATTCTGCACTCGCAAGTCATGTGTTCGAGAGCGGTAGGGTTCTGACTATCCCGTTACAGGGGTTTCAAAAAGTTTCCGGCCTGAACCACTTGAAGATTAGCTACCGCAGTGAAATTTCAAAGAAATAAATGTGCACCCCTCGGAGACCAAAACACTCTTCATCTTGCCATTTTATCGGACTTATCCAATTTTATAAGAATTTTTATCAGAAGAACTAACTCAGATTTTTCTACGGATTCTAGTATCTAGTCCCTGGCCCCCTTTTACAAACTGGCTGATTTAGCGAAATGCGTTGTCATGAAGCAATACAATTTTGTGAAAAGGAATGTCTCATTGAAGAGCCTGGATTCCATGGTTGAATTTCTGCAGTCATTTTTCTTGACTCGTTTCCGAAAAGGGTGGATCAAAGTAGCTTTGTAATAATCCACTTGGTTGGGGTTTACATACAGTTGGTTAGATGACAGCTTCTGACTTCAAATCTTGGCAGTGAATTTGTGAATTTGCCACTTATCCGCAGTCAAGATAGCACAGAAATTCCTTTCTGCTTTCTTCAAAACTCCTAAAAATCTTTCAATATTCAGCTGGAATTTTCTTGTTGGACGCCGAAAAGGAGTTAGAGACAGATGGTAGCCTAAAAAATTTCCAAAGGAAGTTTCGAATAGCTTAGTTCCTTGCACGCTTCCTGCTCCTGAACTCTTTCTGCAATTGGAGAATGCTGCTGTCCCGAAGCCTCATTTGAAAACAGTGTCGCTACTGTCGCAACAAGAAAATCTGCCACCTACGTGGGACAGTGTACTTAAAGGCAGCACTCACGGATTTCCAGGGTTCTGTGGCCGGACCCATCACGGGACACTCGTCCGCGCTGTAGACACGCATGAAATACCGCGATCATTTTCTGTGTTTTTCGTGTGTTTCATGCTACTTCATCGTTCATCGTCCCTAAAAATCCCGATATACCGCGAAATCTTGAACCCAAAAATTTCCGTGAGCGCTGCCTTTAATCAAATACAGTGGATGCGGTCAACAGTATGTAGGAGAAACAGAGAGGCCACTGAGGAAGCGACTAGACGAGCATCGACGAGCACTAGTCCGGCCAAAGTAACATCCTAAAAACAGCTTCTCCAAACACCGTTTGACGGTACATACGCGAGAATCTACCCCATATTTTAAAGTAAGTGTGCTTCACCGTCATGTTGAAAGACCTCTTGAAAGAAAACTTATGGAGGCGAAGGAAATAAAACAGTATAAACCGGCGATTAATAATAAGGATGAACTAGTGGAGGCGCTAAAGTTTATCACTAGATCTAGTAGATAGCAGAGGAGAAGGTGAAATTCTCACCAGAAGATGATTGCAGTATCACATCCTATTAAACACCAGCTGTAGTCCTAGAACGATCTCATAACTTGTCCTCTACCAGGGAGCTCGGTGGGTGAAAGCAATTTCACCACTTACTGTCCTATCTCGTGTCGCATTATATTGTTTTCTATTAAGATCTGAAGAAGGGGCTAAGCGCCGAAAGCTAATCCAATAAAGTTATATCGAAGCACTCTCCACATTTTGAACGAAAATCCTTTCTGCAATGCTCAATAATTTTTTCTACAGCGGCACTAATCTGTCTTCGTCTTGTCTCTGCATGTTAATTAGAGGTCGCTCTGTTTCTGAGCGATTGTCACTCCATTAAAAATATTGCGTTCCGAAATTTTATGTGGGAATGCTAGAAGACTTCCTCTTCGTTTGTAGTTCACTAAATTTTGCTCAATAAATTTCGTTTACAAATAAAAATTCGTCGGTTGCTTCCCGCTTTATGCGCATTTCTTGAGCGATGACCATACGTTGGCGTGAATAAAACGTTCTTATTTCGGAGAAGTTTAACGAAATCTCATGAAACTTTGCAAATTAACATGAAAGGCTTCACCCTACATGACGCTCCCAAAACAGTACAGAAATATGGAACAGGCCGGAAACTTTTTGATACCCCTGTATATCCCGTAAGGATTTCTGTTTGCACGGATAGAACCGTAATGCTTTCGAATTCGTTCGGGTTATCGTCAGCAACACTGCATGGTATTCCTTTTTTTTTACTATTTCGAAATTTTGAATTCATTTCGGGAAATTCGAAATGAATTCGAAATTTCGAAAAAGTAAAAAAAAGCGCCTATTCTTTTTCTAGCGCCGATTCATCTGCTTCCGCAGTGACTCATCACTATTGCATTGTTTCATTCAACAACGACCACTACATTAGGTGAAATCTCAAATCAAAACTTTGGTAAACCTTTCTGGGAAACTACTCCTTCCTTTTCAAAAGATTAGTCTCACGCAATATAAAGGAGATTGTGCATAGTCATGAACAGCTTACGTAAAGGAAGGAATTCGGCGGGTGTTTCATTATATAGTGTTTCTTTTTTTAGGCTGATGAATGTAATGAATCCCCTAATGAGTACGAGGACTGGAGGTTCTTCAGCATTGTCATGCGGGGAATCTGAACACGAACGGAGCAACGCACTCAAGTTTGGAAACCTAATTTCACATTTCTTGCGATGTATCGTGGTAGAAATCATCTTATGAGTAATTTATTAGAAAATTGTACAGAGTCGGATTTTTTTATACTTATAGAGAAGCAGGATTGACGCCTACGAGCCCTGAAAGAATTTACCAAGAAGCAGAGAAGCCTCTACTAGATCAGGGTGATATAACAGCGACACCAAATCCGTCAAAGAGAGTAGAATCACTACGGGCTGCACACATCAACGTGCAGACATCATTGACATCTATTCGTGCCCTACAGACATTCTAAATAGAGTATACAGGTATTCAGAGGCTCCCGTGTGCTCTTTGGACACTGATTATCAGTGGGGGAAAGACAGAATTGGATAACGTACATATTTCCGGATCCGTGGCCATTCTATGCCCACTTGCAAGTAAGACTCAACTCGTTTCCTTACGAGGTGGACACAACTACAACCGTCTGCCCCCCCCCCCCCCGCCCAGCCTGGAGCCTGGAAAACGCGTACGTTTCTGAACTGACGGAACGTCGGCCGAATGCCTAGTCAGTTTCGCCGCCTGGCGAGCACTGTCTATTACTGAGCCTCATGATGAAAGCATGCAACCACGCGCGATCACGTGCTGCCCACTCCTCCACGTCTGCGCTCTAGAAAATTTTGCTGCACTACCAGGATTTTCATAGGAGGATTCTGTGGTGGTGGTAAAATGATCTTCCATCACTAGTCATGATCCTTCGCCACAGGTCATTAAAGGCATTGTGTCACCTCGTTCCATGCGCTGTGGATATCAGCATACTGTAGACTTCCTTGTCACGCTGTTTCCAATGATCTACGTCATAATGCATAATGAGACGGAAACTCCGTTTTCGGAGGGTTTGAATGTGTAGTTCACGGACCACTTGGACGGAGCGATCCGTGACTGTGCTGACTACCCGCCACGGCTGCAACGTTGACCAACGCATCTGGACGTGTCCGATCGATAAGATCAACGGCTTCACGCGACCAGTCGGCTCGACAAACTGCTCCAAACCCCGTCCAGAAAAAACGGTTATAAAACGCGTTTTGTAACATCGACGGAGCCTCCTTTTGGTATGATGTTTCGGACAAGAAAACTTGGCCATCAAGTACCTCGTATACAACGCATAGTCTGGGGAAAGTTGGAATTCAATGCTTAATAAATGGCTTTTGATTTGATTCAGAAACCTGCATACCGTTTAGCTTACATCTCGGTCGACACCCCATCTTTAAAGGCAGCACCCACGGAAACTTTCGCTCCTCAGATTTCCACATCTTCTGGTAGTTTAGCGCACTCCGATTGGTTTCTTTATAATAACAACAACGAAAACCCAATGCGTGCAGCGCAGTAACTGGTAATCTTTTGCTGTCAATCTCCATCTCATAGCTCATGCAACTCGACCACACCTCTAACACCTAATCTTACCGTGGACTTCCAAAAACAGGGTTTTTCGTGCTATCAGAATGTTCCGACTTTATGCAAGTGTTCAGCACCTTCGATACATTTGAAATTTGCTGAGTTTTTCTAGTCGAAAATTTCGTGGGTGCTGCCTTTAATGGATCGTTAAACGAAAAAAGGTTAAGTTTCAGCTCAATTTTGGCAGACGTGGCCATCTCCACTAGGAGCAGTCTTACATGCAATGGCGAATTTTTCACAATGAATGTTCAGAACGTATATGATGTATTTGCGTTCTTTTCGTTCTAGAGCTATAGCTCACGGAACCGCACGGATTCACACACCAAGTTTCAACGTTCATATTGGAAATCCAGCCTTGGTTCCATAAAATATGCTTCCCATCCGCTGCCATTCTTCGTACATTGCAGGTACATGTTTGATAGCAGCTGGCTCGCAAAATAATGTCATCAAGGAACATTATGCAAAAATCTTCTGTGCCACAGCACATGAGCAGGTCGAGAGATTCTTGTGAGTTTTTGCATCTCAGTAATGCTCTGGTCTTCGATCTGTGCATCTTTTACCATGGATTACCGTCAGTTGCATCTCTCGGGGACGTTGTTGTCCACAGAAGAAAATTCCGGAGAGAATGCTGATAAAGATCATGCTGATTCTGACTCCAATAGGAAAAGGAATCACTGAGAGCTTAAGAAGTCAAGCAAAAGGTTTGCTCAGTAGACAGATTGTAACTCTATATTTTGTTGGATGGAGACTACTTAACCCATTCACGACCGCGTAGCTCACCGGTGAGCCGCGCTTTTTTGGTCGCGTGGAACCGCGCGGCTCACCGGTGAGCCGCATCCTTATTATCAACTACTGATCCTTACTTTCGGTATGTTTTGCAGTATTTCCATATGAATCGAGTACGTCACTTCCAAGCAATGCTGATATAACTGTTATTCAAAAAAGGTATCTTTTTTCTGTAGTGCCAAATCCTGGTGAACTGCGCCGCTAATGCTCCTCGCATCCTATTAAAAAAAACCTGCGCCGCTAAAGCTCCTCGCATCCTATTAGAAAGAACTATGGACCGAGAGGGTGGTCCAATGAAGAACTTAACTTCGATGGCGGTGGGAATCGGCTCTCAAAGCGAACCTGAGGTGAGGATGAGCATATGCAGGAAAAAATGGAGTCTACGATGACACAAAGTGGAGTCTACCATTACACAAAGTGGAGTCTAGCATGACACCAATTGGACACATCCCGTCATCTTGGTGGACACTACCATGTCCACCAAAAAGTAGACCCTACCAGCACTCACGGTGAACACATGATGGACACAACGTAGACACAAGGTGGGGCTTCAGCCTAAGCTGATAGCACGAAAAACCCTGTTTTTGGAAGTCCACGGTAAGATTAGGTGTTAGAGGTGTGGTTGAGTTCCATGAGCTATGAGATGGAGATTGACAGCAAAAGATTACCAGTTACTGCGCTGCACGCATTGGGTTTTCGTTGTTGTTAGTGTTCTTCGTCTTCTTCACTATGTCCTCGATGCTCTTGTAAGCTCCCCACGCCGCTCGTTTCCTCCTGCCCAGCTATGGAGCGAGGTCGTTCATCATGTTGACTTTCCGACCTAGATATACGTAGCTGGAGCATTCGGATATGGTCGTTCCGTTGAGCGAGAATGGGCCATCCGGGACCCATCCGTTCTTCATGAACATCGTCTTCGTCAGATTCAGTTGGAGACCAATCTTTCCACACGCGTCCTCGAACTCGGCTACCATCTGTTCCGCTTCGCTGATGGTTGGCGTTATAAGAACAATGTCGTCAGCGAAGCGAAGATGGCTAAGTCGCCGGCCATCAACTTGCATTCCCATGCTATCCCATTCCAGTTTCCGCATGACGTCTTCGAGAGTGGCGCTGAATAGTTTTGGGGACACCGTATCGCCTTGCCGAACCCCTCTCTTGACGTCGATGGTTATGTCGTCGTAGAATGGAGAAATCCTGGTCGTGACGTTGCTGTAGAGCTCACGAAATACCTTGATGTATTGCGTAGGTATGCTCTGAGCTCACGAAATACCTTGATGTATTGCGTAGGTATGCACTGGTTGCCCAGGGCTTCCAACACCGCTTCTGTCTCAACAGAGTCGAAGGCTTTCTTCAAATCGATGAACGTGAGACAGAGGGGCATCTTATACTATCTTAATATCATCTTATACTTCGATGAGTCTAGTGACGGTGTGTATGTAGTCGATCGTACTGAATCCTTTTCGAAACCTTGCTTGCTCGCACGGCTGTCCCTCATCTAGTGTCCTTTCGATCCTGTTGAGGATCACTCGCGTGAAAAGCTTGTAGACGACGAAGAGCAGGAAGATGGGGCGAGGCGATAATTTCCAATGTCCTGCGGGTCCCCCTTCTTGTACAACAACACGGTCCTGCTAGTTTTCCATTGGTTAGGTACCTTGCATTCCCACAGGTACGGCGTGAAAAGCCTAGCCATGGTGGTGATGAGAACTGGCGGTAGGTTCTTCATATGTTCCGGTCGAATCCTGTCGGGGGCCGGTGCTGTACGATTCTTCACCGACTTGATGGCATGTCGGACTCCGGAAGGGAGAACCGATGGGACAACATACCCATCCTCCCTAAGATGACATTGAGGGAGATGGACGTGGTTATCGAAGAGATCCGAGTAAAAGTCGTAGGTGACCTTTTCCATTACCAGTCTTGATGAAGAAATTATTCCGTCTGGGCGCCGGAGGGCGGTCATCTTGGTCGTGCGATTGGCGAAGTCTCGGCGGGCGCTATGAATGCTTTTCCCTGCCTCTGCGGCTTCGGCCAACACTGCTGCTCGTCTCTCCTTAAGGTCTTCTTTTATCGCTTCTCTGCACCGTTTTGCGAGCTCGGATGTTAGCTGGTAGTTGCCTGCGGCTCTCGCGGCTCCACGCTGGCGTATAAGCTCGAGGATCTCGTGAGAAAGTCGTCCCTTAGTGACTCTTGAACCCTCGGCGCTCTTTCCGCTCTCGCGGAGATGCTGAACAAGCCGATCGTACTCTTCGTCAATGTTGTTGACAACCGCATCTTCCCAAAAGCCGGCTAACGAAGTGAAAAGATCCCAATTGATGACGGGTTTAGGAGTCCTCTTCTTAAACTTCGCGGCCTTCTCTCCTTTGCGTGAGAAGAAGAATCTTGCACGAAGGAGGCGATGGTCTGATCCGGTGTAGAATTCCGGTACAACACTGACGTCGGTCAGGCAGAACCTTCGATTGACGATGATGTGGTCAATTTCATTATAGTACTTTCCACCGGGTGACTTCCACGTCTAGCGTAGGGAGGTTGGCTTCTGAAATTGTGAGTTACCATGGATGGTCTTCGTCGTCATGATGAACTCAGACAGCCTCTCTCCCTGTTCGTTCCACTGCAGGCCGTGGGTACCGATGTGAAGTTCCTCAGGCGTTCTCCTAGGACCAATCTTGGCGTTGAAATCGCCAACGATGATCTTGTAGAATGTGTGGTCTTCCCTGTAGAACTTCTCCAAGTCCATATAGAAGGCCTCAATATCCTCTTCGTCGTAGCTGGATGTTGGAGCGTAGGCGACGAAGATTGTCAAGGCCGGTATTGATCCACATCTTCTCAATCGCAAACGTCCGATTCGGGTTGTTAGCTGTTCGAATGAGTCGGTTGTTAGCTGTTCGAATGAGTCGATGTTCATGACCAAGTTCGTGTTGACGAGGACACCGACTCCACCAACTCCTCTACTGTCGCAGGTTCCAAGGAACAGCTCTTCTCCAGTGTCGAAGGTGGCATTCAGTGGTCGGTGTCTCTTCGTCTCGGTCAGTCCGATGACGTCGTACCTGATCTTCCTGGCCTGCATCATCAAATCCTCGATGGAAGCTTCCGATGCAAGCGTGCGTGCGTTGAAGGTACAGATCGTCATCATAGTCCTTCTGGTTTTAGGCAGCCTAGATAACCCCTCGGACCTCGTCCTCACTGGCGCTGCCGTACCAGTGACTCTTCCGAGATCAGGGGAACACTCTCTATTATTGCTGTGTCGAGCTTGAAGAAAATTTTAAGCCTACAGGAGGTAGCTTGCTGGGCTCTATTCCCCCGTGGGAGGCTGGAGTGTGATTCCACCGGAAAGTTAGCCGGGCTTCCCGGGAGTGGACGATGGAGCTTATTTGTTGGAGGCAACTCCGAACCGCCTCCCTTGTACCTCCCAGTCACTTGAATGCAGGACTTTTGGTTGGATAGATGTGCAGGATACAATCTGCAGACACGCGAGCACACCCACGCACGCATGCATGAACATACCCACACGCTGAGAGAAGGTATAGATCGTTCCGACACTGCACAAACAGGCAGTCCATCCCCTGAGTCCATCCGCGTCTCAGGGCAGGCACAAGGCATATTCCTTTCATCTCAAGCCCGGGTAACTCGGCCATTCTTTGCAAATGGGCTGAACTGTTGGGAATGAAAATCGTCTTTTTTTGGACATTGATTCATTGATTCATTCATTCATTCATTCATTCATTCATTCATTCATTCATTCATTCATTCATTCATTCATTCATTTGTTCATTCATTCATTCATTCATTCATTCATTCATTCATTCATTCATTCATTCATCCAGCCATTCATTCATTCATTCATTCATCCATTCATTTATTCATTCATTCAGTCAGTCAGTCAGTCATTCCATTCATTCAGAACATTGTAGAAGTTTGCAGTGCAGTCCTTCGAGAGATGGTACATAAAATATATGGAGTATAATTCTCTGGATATCTTGAATTTCGGATGCTCAAGTACAATTTGGTAGACGCTTGGTGATAACTCAGCTTTAATGTCCCGCAAATGAAGCGAACCCAACAACTCCTTATGCGGTTCTTGCAAGAAACAGTAAAAAATCGTAAGTCTATAGTTCAAATGACCGAATTCGAGAGATCTCCTATCCACTTTCACACCCATAAACGAGCAGAAACAGAGCTGTATGACAGAAGATTGCAATGAAGAGGCAGGATGTAGCTGGCGTGCAGAATTGCGGATACGTTAGGGTTGGCCCGTACCTAAAATGTGAAAGGTTTGCAAGCTGGAGGTGAAGAGCGACTCACACGCGTAGAACCATTAGAAGGCATTATTACCTAATATTCCCTTTGCAGAGCAGATTTTTAGTATTCTTACGTTGATGAGGCTGAATCAGGAGAGGAAGTAATTGAAAAGTTAGTATACTGAAAGTCACTTACGCTCCACAACATATCGCCTGAGATTTTTCTGGAAAAATATGATGGTTCATCTAGTTGAAAGATTTTTTGATGAAAAATCATTTTGTGGTATAAGTTATTCAGACCTTGATGTAAAAAAATATCAAAACACCGTTATTGAAACAAGCAAAAAGAACCAACATTTTCGGCATTGCAATGGAGACACTTCAACCGACCAGATAGAGGCTATGTATTGTAGTGAATAAGCTTTGTTGTCCTCCTTCTTTGCTCTTGTACGCAATAGCACAACATATCAAAACTGAAATAATCAAAGACAGCACCGCAGTCATTTTGATCTTCCAGAACTCGTTGTAAATATCATGACTCATAATAAAGGGCTTAGTCTGTCACGTGTGTGTGTGCGTGTGTGTGTATGAAACGAAATTCGAGGGCGTGGCTTAGAGTGAAGAAAATGTTCTACACCGCCTCCACTGTTGCTGTAGGAGTGCGCTGGCGTCCAAAAGTGGGGAAACGCCTGGAGTGGGGTCCAACGGTGTGAGAAGGGTGCGCCGGCGTCAAAGAGTGGGGAAACGCCTGGAGTCGGGTCCAACGGTGTGATAAGGGAGCGCCGGCGTCCAAAAGTGGGGAAACGCCTGGAGTGGGGTCCAACAGTATGATAAGGGTGCGCCGGCTTCCAAAATTAATAGGAATTCGCTAGGCGGGTCTATTTCTGCATGAGGGGTACGCTTACCCTGTTTCGGCGGACCCTCCTACCTAAGTCGCCTAGATGTACATTGTTTCCTTCCCTATCCATGTTCTCTTCCCATTCCGTTTGTGTCTGAATGAACCACTCCTTCCTTTCCGTTTATATACACCGGTGGACCCTTATCACTTGAATTACCACAACAACCAGTTGAGCCTAGATCATTTCAAGATAACATTTGCACTGAATTGGTTACCTCAGTTCTTCACGGCCACTAACTTCGCCCATATTGAAGAGCAGACTTCGTTCATATGGGGGAAAGCTACCACCTCAAGATCAAGGGTTTCTCAGGAGAACGATAGAACAGATTTGATCAATCCACTTACACTTTCGAGTTTGCTTTCAACGTGCAGTATGCGAACGAAGCGAGCACCAGTAGAAGTCTGGAGGTCCGGCGTTAGCCGGACGGCCAGACTGGTATTTAATAGGCAAGCAATAGGCACTATAGTGCCTATTGCTCCATTTATCGTGCATCGGAGTCCGATCTGGTCGGATAAGAACAGATGCGTATCGATCCTTATACGTATATATCCGACGAGGATCGACGTGCACTTTTCTTATCATCGGACTCCGATCTAATATAAATGTAGCTTACGATAGGTAATCTTCGGATACGATCATAAAGTTTTATAATTGCTGGTCTTGCGATGCTGGTTTAGCTAGTTGTGGATTAGTTTGAGATAAGGAGAACTGTGAGGCAGTGGGATCAGTTTTTGGCCTAGCTTCTGGTGATATGAAATTCCATCTTAGATAACTGGATGAGGCAAACACAGCACAACCTGCCAAGCCACACCCCCAAGAAATGGAAGGCAGATATTGCTGCAAGAGGAAGAACTGCTGCATTCTGACTGCTAAGAGCAGCAAACCCCGTGTTTTGGCCGCGTTTTTTGCCCGATTAACTGTGGTGCCGTTCAACCTGCGTTCTTCGTGCTCCTAACGTGGCTACACGCCTCCGGGGAGGTGTACATAAGCCGCTGGTTGAGCGTCAGAATTAAGTCGTGTCTCCGCTTTGGCGGAGGCAAAGCGAGCCCAGCGAGACTCGTCAGGCCGGGTGAGGCCCGGGTAAAACCGAGGCCCAGTGCAGTAATCGGTCAGACGAGATCCGTGCGGTGTGGACGCGTGCGGGTGCAGTGTGGATCTGGCAGCCCGCCGTGGATGGACTATTTTTCGAAAAGCTTGGGTAAGCATCCACTTACCCAAGTCTACAGTACAAACACAGCTCTGCGCCCAGATTGAGCTGCGATCCTAGGTTTGAGACATCTAAAACCAGTTCATCGCCCCTGGAACACAGCCCTTCCGGGGCGAACGCAGCTCGTGGGGCGACAAGATAACAAGATAGGCTTTTACCTCGCAAAGGCGTTAACGTTCATTGTGTTCAAACGTGTTCGGCCTGCGTTCGTCTTCCTGGAATCTCTGAGATCTTATAGTTGTTTTCCATGTTGCTATTGAAAGAAGTTGAAATAGGATGCGCGTTGCAATGCATCCAATTTCTGTTGTTCAACAACTTCAGCGAGCTATCTCGAAGAACTCTAGGAGACTGCACACGCGCCTTCATTGTTTAATTTCACCATTACAGAAATGATTTGCATGTGCAAAGAAGTGTTTCAGGGGCTGAGTTCACTCGCAAAGGCGCTTCATTGTGAGTAAGAGTGTAATAGTTATTGGATGATTGCCACGTTCGACTTTCATTGAACCCTGGCATCTTGCAAACTATTTGACTTCGTTCGGTCGACACGAGGTTGTTAGAGGGCCTTCTCAGACAATTCCAGGGGCAAAGCTCGATTCGCTCCACTAGGCTTTACGGGCGAAAGATTTGACCGAGGGTCCACAGCGGGGCAACTGCGCAGGAAAGTTGGGTGGGTTCAGGGCTAATGGCGGGTGTCGTTCGTTCGCGGGCCTTAAGAGAGCAACAATCGGGTTGATGCGCTACATCCGCCGTTCAGCACTCAACATGCTAAGTCGCTTACATGTGACCGCTCATGCATGGAGGCTGACCGCCAATTTTTTTCTGTTGAAGTAACGGCTCGAAAGACACCTCAGATCGACCATTGATGAAGTTTCGAAATTATGCAATTTCGAAGTTCGTCTTCATTTCCACTTTTTCATTTTTTAAATTCCGATATTTGTGTGCTGTGATGTTCGCTCATTTCGTATAATTGAGAATTTGCATTATTTTCCCCGTCCGGTCGTTGCACAGTTTGTTTCATATATGCATTTCCATCTATCTAATTTTATTTTGGGTGCAAAATGCCACAATACATTAAGAAGCACGGTTTACGCGGCTACGGAATTAAGTTCCTGAGTACATCGATGAGAGTTTAACGAGTCAACTTTCTTTTTTAGTATTGATGGAAGAGAGGATGAGGCAGAGAAGCATGATGAGAGAACATCTAGATAGACTGTCATCACGATCATGCTCGAGAGATCTGAGTGTGGAACCCGGCAGACAACAGATATGTGAAGGTACACCAACCTTTTATAAGAGTTCAAGAAGTGTAAGAAATTCTTCGAGCGTTAGTTACGCTTAGCATTTTCTATTATTAGAGCAAATCTTACTCGGTAACTGCAATGATGCTGGTTTGTGGTAAATGAGCAGATGGAAACCTCAATCACATCCGAAATGAGTATGTTTAGTCATAGGAGACCTATTTTCATTCGGGAACGAAAGGCTGGATTTCCTAAGGTGGGAATAAGAAAATTCTTTATTACGCCTCTTCCACTCATCACTTTGGCATCTCTGCGGAAGAAGTTGGCATGATGAAGGAACTGATGACAGTTTTGTACGGATTCCCGCCGCCTATTACAGTGAGTACATTGCAGTGAGTACATTCGGTCGTACGAGTATTTTACTACGACAACATGCAGAACTGGCTGCCGAACAATGTACCTATAATCTCCTTCTGTAAGCCCTATAGCCCTCTCCATGATAGAATTGTTTGGCGGAGTTATGCCCTTTTTCTTTTTCTCATTCTGAACAACATTTTTTGGTCATGACAAATGTTTCGCAGACGCTTTGGACTAAAACGTCCGTTTTGACGAGATTTTTTTTGCTCTTCACTGCTAGCTTTTTTTCCTGAATCTAACCACACGCTAGTGCAGTGCAGACATTATCTTCAATACGGAGAAGCGTTTTTGACGATGACGATTTCGAACTCACACATATTTAAGTGATGTGACTACTTTGCCTCATTTTGCTCTGACATCTGAATGTCTTACCTCATCTCTCGCTACAAAGCAATTCTTGGGTTCTTTAAAATATGAAGTACCTTTTCCAGTCGAGCTTTCCATCACTACGAGCTTCATTAACTGCTTCCATCTCCAGTCTGACACTGTCTGCGATTCTCATTAGAATATTCACCCTTGGATTATCCACCTTTTTATAATAGCTGCATGTGCAGCCCATCTTCCCTCATATTGTTTAAGCAATATCGTGTCTTTCCAACTTGAAGTTCTTGATTAGGTACTAATTTTTTTCTTTCCCAATTATGCACTTATTTTTAGTTAGATGTGTAGTCATGTAGTCATAAGTTTCCAATGAAGTGCTTTTCTACTGTATTGAAGCAGCTTTTAATAAATATATTTGGTCATACAGTCGTTTAATTATTTCAGGTATCATTCGTCAATGGTGCTAACCAGTTGACTGCACTGAAACAGAACAGTCAACTGATTAGTAGCAGTGACGAATGACGCCTGAGAACAGTCTAAAGAAGCAAAATTTGAGGGCCTAGAGAGGGCCAATACCAGGCCAATACCCGGCCCAAACGCGCGAGCGACATGGGCGAGAACGGGGCTTTGCTCGTTTCTTGCGTCGCCCCCCGCTCGTTCGGAACTCTGCTTGCCAGATTCTTGCCCCTGGAATAGTCTGAGTTTATTAGGCTGACGCGTTTCGGCGAAATCGCCTTCTTTAGAGTCTGAAAGGTCAATATCGAGCAATCTACCCGGCCAAACGCCTCTTCAACATCATACAAATTCTTGACCACTCTCGTAGTAGCAGAACCAACTGTAAAAGACGTAATGCCGTACTTGCACTATGATCACGATCCACAGATGTTTTATTTATTTATTTGGAGACGCGGGCTAAGCCACACGTAAATAAGTACAATAACATATCAGTTATCATCAACATATGAAATGATATCAACACGTTCATACATTCAGTGGTTTCGAACAAGTTCTCCTGATAAGCTTTCTGAAAGCTTGCAAAGACAATTCAATCAAATGCTCATTTTTAGCTAGCAACAAGTCGAACTCATTTACAGCTCTATAAGTGAAGAATCTCGACCTAGCCTGTGACCTTGCAACTGGGACATAGAGCTTGAGCTTTCCTCTTCTGGTTCTCGTCAGCGGTACTCCAAAAAATTCAACAGGATTCAAAGGAAGCTTTCCTTTAATTATCTTGAACATCATTAACAAATCACTATTACTCCTTCTACTTTGCAAGGTTGGTAAACCAAGTAACTTTGCTCTCTTCTCACAATTAGGTACTTGATCACAATTCATTCTGAAGCATCTCATTAATAGTTTTCGCGTGAAACTGTTTTGAACACTTTCCAACAAATTTATATCCTTCTTCTTGAAAGGATTGAAAATAGTCGTTCCACACTCCACTATAGGTCGTACGTAGGATTTATAGGCACGCAAAAAAGACTTGCGGATTTGTAGTTCTCAAGGCTTTGAACAAGTTATAAGTACGATAATTCGCCTTTTTAACTATGGCTCTATAATGATTATCAAAACTTAGTTTGTTTGTTATGAGAAAACCAAGGTCTCTTATTTCCTGGACTGGATTTAGGACTGCTCCTCTAAGTGTATATAAGGGGTGCCTGGAAGTTTCTTTCGTTCCAATAACCATATATTTAGTTTTTTCAGATGCAATGGGTAGTTCCCAAATATCCGCCCATTTATCTATGTAATCAATAGCTGCCTAACAGCACATGAACCTTCAGCTTTCTCTAAATTCTTATAAGTTATTATGACATCCGCATACATTTTGCAAACTACTCCATAAGTCCTATCAGTAAGGAAATCACGTATCCAATTTATTATCATTGGGTGAATACCGATCAGTTCTATTTTGTATAGCAGTATATCTGTTGGGACTTTATCAAAAGCTTGCGAGAAATCAAAAAATATCACATCTGTTTGTTTTTTGGATTCAATGGCTCTCGACCTGTCGTTCATGGGAGTAAGTACTGCTGTTTCAACAGATCTACCTTTAAGGAAACCATATTGATTGTCCGAGATAATATTATTCTTCTCAATATGTTCCAATACATGTTTCTTTACAATTTTTTCAAATGTTCTTGGAAAAAGTGAGGTTATACTCACATGTCTGTAGTTTTTAGGATCATTCAGTGGCGTTTTCTTGGAGATGGGTGTGATAAAAGCATGTTTCCACCTTGAAGGGACCTCGGCCTTAATATAGCTCAAATTGAAGATGTGTTCTAGAGGGTATGCTAAGCAGTCAACAAGATTTTCAATGAACTTAGTGGGGGTGAGGTCAGGGGTCGTGGACGTGGATCTAGGCCATTTGCTTAGAATATCTGCGATTTTCTCTCTGTGAAACCACAACGAAGGCTTCATCTGAGGAGGGCCCATAGAAGAACTACTAGTTCGTGATGGGACGGAAGATCTACCTTCAGATTTGTTATACATTTTCTGGAATTCAGTTGCTAGTAGGTTTGCCTTTGCAATATCTGGATAGACCAGGTCACCTATTTCATTTAATAGGTTTGGGATGTGGTTGTCGTGCTCACTACAAGAATTTATATATCTGTAAGAAGCGGTCTTATCCTTGGATTCAATAATCTTTCGTTCCAAGTAGATATTATATCGATCGAGAGCCTTATCTAGTTTTTTGCTTAGCGATTCATATTGAGCCCAGGTCGTATTGTCACCGGTGGAACAAGCTGTAGCCCACAAGTATGACTTATGGTAGCTCATCCTTCTGAGATATTCAGGAAGATTTTTCAAACCGACCTCGACTTTTCGAGTGGGTACAGAGAGTTTTACGGCGTGGTGCAGCGTAGCAAGAAACGTTTCATATATTTCATCAACTGTACCACCATTTTTGAAGATGCCTATCCAGTCTGTATTCGGAAGATATTCTGTAATTCTATTATAGTCAGCAGAATTGTAATCTTTCATCCATAATGTATTTAAATGCCCATTTTTTATTCCCAATTTGAAAGAAATCGTAGCACGATCGCTATTACCAATGGGTGGTCCTATATAATAGTGTGAACAAATTTAGGTCTATTGCACAACACTAGGTCTAAGATCGAATTCTCCCTGGTTGGTTTCGTTACCATTTGATGCAAGTCGTGGGCACCAAAAGTATCATGGAAAGTTCTTGAGATAGAACCAATGTTTCGGGACATAAGGTCAGGAAGGTTGAAGTCTCCCAGGACGAGACTCGGGAAATTGACTGCACAGAAGTCACTAATGACTTTTACTAACTGATTTGAACCAGATACAGTGAGCTCTATATACGAGAATAAGTCGAAACGAATATGAGGAAAGCATTATGTCA
Organism: Ancylostoma caninum; assembly: GCA_037903475.1. Classification (NCBI taxonomy): domain Eukaryota; kingdom Metazoa; phylum Nematoda; class Chromadorea; order Rhabditida; family Ancylostomatidae; genus Ancylostoma; species Ancylostoma caninum. The sequence continues at coordinate 2,256,385 of JBAJFG010000019.1, forward strand.
CATATTAAAAGCTCATAAGAGTCCTCCACTGATTCTTGAAGGACTAAGTTATAAGAAAATTTTTTTTGACTCCGCCTCCTTTTCTGTTAATTCTGTCACATCTTATACCAGTATAATGGCTACTGAAGATACCCACTAGAGGACCTAACTCATTTTGCTGGCTGAGCGAAGTCTCAGTTAAAAAGATCATGTCATATTCATTGATACATAGATTTAGAACCGAAGAATTACAATTCTTTACAAGTGATCTTACATTCGTTAGCATAGATTTAATATTTTTACACTTTTGCCCATGACAATTCAGAAGTTTCCCGACAAACTGCTAACCTGTGTGCTGTTATCGAGGCTAGGTGAGGGTCCCCGAGTTTGAGTTACTTGAATAAACTCGCTGACCGAAGGTGCCCTTCTTCTTAGGCGTTCCTCACGACGACGTTGTCTTTCTTCCCACGTTAATGAAGCACGTAAGTAGATGCCTCTCTGTGGGGAGAAGAATCGTAGACGTGGGGCTCGCTTTATCGCTTGTTTTTGGAACTTGCTAGCCGGGAGTACAACCTTGATAAGCCTAGGATAGTTCGGAGTCATTTTACCCATACGATAAACGATGTAGGTCTACATTCCACACCAAGAAAGTCAAGAAGTTGAGTGACACATGTGAAGTCATGAGTTGAAGGCAGTGTCCAGGCAAAACCTCTGAGCTTGGGTGCTCAATAGATTATGATAGCGGATCGACTCCATAGGCAACTGCCAAAGTTTCAGCGAAAAAGTCGCAGAAATAAGCGAGATATCCGCCTTAGACCCAATACCCAAACCCATCTCCAGTGCCCAGCCCGCCCACCCGGCGTCTGCCATCGCGGAATTGGTGTAACGTAGATCATCGTTGGAAAATATCGGACTGATTGTGGCGGCGTTTCTCTACTGTGATTGTTGCATCTCCGTGTATGCATCTCAAGTTCGCATATGTGTTCTAAACATTCAGGTACTGTTGCTCAACACTCCAGTTCTTCATTTTAAACGATCTTGGATCTATAGCAGGGATGTGCGGAAGTAAAATTTCAAATCCCGTAAAACGTAAAACGGAAAATGGAAGGCCAAAAATGGGCGGAAAACGGAAAGCGTAAAACGAAAAACGGAAAATTTTGCCCAAGCATAGGTTTGTGACCAAAAGTCATCTTCAACATTAGATTTTCTAGGCATATTCTTGGTGAGCATAAGTGGTGACTTTTTCAAGTAATGAAGTAACCTCAAGCCCATTGATGGTACGTACTTCAAACGCCTAGATTGAGGAGTATTTATCCTTCCTAGATACGAGCAGCATCAATCATCAAGCAGCAGCATTAAGCATCTTTATCACTGAATGTTTAAGTATACGAAAAGAAAAAAAAATTTAGACAAAAAGGTAACTCTGGTAATTAATACGCTTGGGATCCGAGAAGGATCACTTTATCCACAACGGATCCTGTTGGGGCGAGTCAGTGATGGAGGAAGGAGGAGAAGAACAGCGTTTGGGGAACGTGAAACACAAGCAGCGCCAACATTGCGCAAGACATCAGGCGCCAGCGGCGCCAGTGTAGAGCTGGAGATCATCGTCAGATTAAAACAGTGACAATTACGGTGTAGCCTTATGCTTTTGTATATTTGAAAGAAAGCCTACATCATGCGTTGATTCGCAAGAATGCTTGATGCTCTCACCATGGCAGGTCAGAGTTTCATGGAGATTTTGTATGAGTACACTCCTCACTTCTGTGGAACCTTTTTTTTTCTTTCTTGAGAATTTCGAGGAGAGCAGGGCACTTATATGGCATATTTGGAACTACGATGAAGACCAGCCATATCGCGACGGGACATTTACCCTGCAGTTGAGGCAAGAAAAGAAACAAAATAGTTCGAACTTTGTGGCGTTTAGACGTCAATTTTTGCGCCTTTGCTGTGAAATCATGTACACTGCGCATCAAAACACGAGAACCCTCTTCAGGATAGGGAAGTACGCCGAAAACAACGATCCCTCTCTCTCCATGACTTTCCGGGATTTTCCGTTTTCCGGGACAAAGACCCGTTAAACGTAAAACGTAAAACGGAAGGCCAAAAATGGGCGGAAAACGGAAAGCGTAAAAAAACGGAAAATTCCGCACACCCCTGATCTACAGTTCACGGGTCTATACTCGATGGAGTATCCGACGATCACATTGCAGAGGTGGTTCATCATGTACTGCAGATCGGGCAGCGAAATATTTTGATAATCAATCTCTACCTTCACATCAATTAGTTACTATGATACTAAGAAAAAAAGAAAAACTTATTTTGTGAAAAAGACAGTTTCTGCATTGCGAACATACATTGCCGACAATAGCAATCACTACTTATAATAACGCGCTTGAGTCTGTCTGTCTGTGAGTGTACGTGTGTGTCAGAGCGTTACGAAATTAGTCCATTCAGTTTCCGAATCAGTATTGAGCGGTGAACTAACATCGATAACACATTAGTTGATATCTGCGATATCGTAACGGTCGAGTAGGTTTAATTTACACAGTACCGGAACGGGGAGACGGGTTCACCACTGTGATAAGGGTGCGCCGGCGCCCAAAGTGGGGGGAGACGGGTCCACCACTCTGATAAAGGTGCGCCGGCGCCCAAAGTGGGGGGAGACGGGTCCACCACTCTGATAAAGGTGCGCCTGCGCCCAATGTGGGGGAGACGGGTCCACCACTGTGATAAGGGTGCGTCGGCGCCCAAAGTGGGGGGAGACGGGTCCACTGCTGTGATAAGGGTGCACCGGCGCCCAAAGTGGGGGGAGACGGGTCCACTGCTGTGATAAGGGTGCGTCGGCGCCCAAAGGGGGGGACGGGTCCACTGCTGTGATAAGGGTGCACCGGCGCCCAAAGTGGGGGGAGACGGGTCCACTGCTGTGATAAGGGTGCGTCGGCGCCCAAAGTGGGGGGACGGGTCCACTGCTGTGATAAGGGTGCACCGGCGCCTAAAGTGGGGGGAGACGGGTCCACTGCTGTGACAAGTGTGCGCTGGCGCCCAAAGTGGGGGGAGACGGGTCTACTGATAGGGCTTCGCCTGCTCTCAAAAGTGGAGGAGCGCCTGAAAATATAGCTACCAATGCAAGAGGGATGCGCCGGTGTCCACTACTCAGGGAAATGTCATGAGTTAGGTCCATATTTGTTAAATCGATTCGATGGCGTCTAACATCAATCGTAAAAAAAACTGGATGTCAGACCACTGCGCGGATTAGTACAGTGCCTTCGATCCGGATCTTCCTCCTTCCGCACCGCCTTAGATCATACGTGGCATCCTGCTGGCTGCATTCTCGCAGCCAACCGGCTGAGTATCGATCGCCAGCAGGACGCCACGTGTGATCTAACGCGGTGCGGAAGGAGGAAGATCCGGATCGAAGACACTGTATGCAATCCGTGTGAATCCTTCCTCCTTACGTCCTCCCCCGCGTTCTCCTCTTCTCATTTGTTTATGAACACACCGCACCCTCCACTTTTATATGTTCTAAATGACTCTTATCACTTGACCAGTTATAACAAACAAAGAATGATAGACCATTTTCTGCGGTCAATTCAGGTTGAACCGGTTATATTTAGTTACAAAAAGCTATTTCAGTTGAGCAAATGATAAAATTGCTTCGAGAAGGTTAATCCTCTTTGATAAGTGCATTTTTACATGAGAAAAAGCAATGGAAAGGGTGTGGGACACATTATAGCAAAAATGTGGAATAGCTGTGACTTTATTTGAATGAAGAAGAGATGAAGCCATGCGAGTGAAGCGAGCATTAGGAAAAGTTTGGAAGTCCGGCGTCAGCCGGACGGCCAGACTGGTAATCAAAATAAACCTCTTCTTGTTGAATCTGCTCAAAAAGTTCTATTGCAGTGATACGGACCCCTAAAGGAAAACAAACTGACTTATTGAAGCCAAAACTGAGGCAGCGAACGCGCGCTATCGATTGATGAAAGTTTTCTCTGCGCCCTCTTTGACGAGAGAGAGAGGACCGTCGGACATCTCGTCCTAGTCAGTTAAGAGAGGTCTCGGAAAAGGGTTTTTCCGAGGGTTTTTTGATCTGTAAGTTTCGTATCTGGAATCAGGGAGCCAAACTGGCCTAGGAACCACAGAAACCGAATACTCGAAAATTTTGCCTGGACATTGCCTTTAAGCGTTCAGCGGCCGTGGGTTCAGATGGTTCAGGTACATGTGAAAGGACAATGAATCTCGAAATTTCCTGCTCTTCATTTCCGGGAGCAAAACTAGTATTTGCGAAAGTATTCTTGACATCAAGTTTTGTGTTATCAAGACTAGTATTTCTTAGTTTTAATGCTAAATTTTCCTCCCTCAAGTGGCGTATTTCCTGAACCAGCTCTGCATTATTCTGGTTGGCGGTCTTGATTTCCATTCGAGTTTCGAGTAGAAGTTCAATGACGAGCTTCATATAATTGGCAATGGGACCTTCCCATTGCCAATCAGATTTTGCAGCTGATTCATTCGGCATTCATCACCAACGGGCGTCTCAGCTTTTTTTGTCTTCTTTTGCGCTGGAAGCGAAAGAACAGCCACAGAAGACGTCATAATCCAGGATTAGAATGGAGAGGTTAATGAGTTAGTAGGAAATACCTTAACGGGTGGCAAGTATGAACGAGAATCGTGTGAAGTTTGCCTCCTTGCCACAAGAGACAGAGCCGTTAGACCGCTGACCAGAGAGCTGAAATGAAGCACAGCCGCATACCACGGCAGCGAGGGATGGGTTGTTCGGAAAGTAACTGGAATTTTCAAGCGTTGCAAATTTTTCTTTCTCGTAATGAAAAAACATTGACCAATGATATCTTTTCTATTCTGTTCGATTACGTTTTTCCATCTTTCTGGGGCAAGATCAGGGCTATACTTTGGATGCTACAACAATTCCCAACCCAACTTTTCCCATAATTTTTGCTGAGTAGCTAAAGATGTATGCGATATAGTATTGTCTTGGTGGAACACCTCTTCTTTGGGACTACGAAGGTGTGAGATATTTTGAGGTGCCTCCAAGGAACCAAAATTTCAATTCGGAGCTCTACTGTCGACAACTGATGAAACTACATGGATAAAAACCGACCAGAATTAGCGATTCGCACAGGAGTAGTCATCCACTAAGGCAATGCTAAGCCGCATACATCCTTGCCGTCTCGGCAAAAATTATTTGAGCTTATATGTTACATCCACTATATAGTCCTGATCTTGCGTCATCTGACTACCACTTATTGCGATCGTTACAGTTCTACCTGAACGGGAACACCTTTATCGAAGATGAGGATTCCAAATGTTATGTAGCCCAGTTTTCCGCTGAAAAGACCAGAAATTCTGCAAGAGATGAGTAACGAAATATCCAGAAAGATGGCAAAAGGAAGTCGAAGAAAATAGAAAATATAACATTGATTAATGTTTGCATTATGAGAAAATAAGATTTTTTGCAACGCCTTAAAATCCCAATTACTTCCCGAACAACCCAATATTTTATTCTCATTCCACAGTAAACAGGTTTACATCTTTTCTTTCTATGTGCTGAAGAATGCTTGAACTGTTGCAGGTTAGTTGCGTCATGAGTCAATTTTAAGCCTGAAACTAATCCTGCGGCCGTCTGACCTAGTTTACGTTTCTGCTGCCGCATTCCTGCAACTACAACTGGAGTTCCAACGTGATTCTTCTGCGGTTCATGCTTTAGAGTGCCTAAGAAGCGGTGAGCGACTTCAACCATTACGAATCAGCACCTCACGCGCCTTCAGTTCCGCACCTACATCGATGCAGTTCAAAGACTACCTCACTTCCAGAAGCAACAAATATTTATTCCATATATTCTAAAATAATTATTGATATTGCTATGGAAGCTGATATTATCGAAATCATTCCCATTAACATTAAAAGTTGCGGTACACAAATACGTGAGGCGGCTACATCTCTAGAAAATAAACATTTTCTTATTGAGGTCTTGAGTATTGAAAAAGTACATTTGTTATTTAGGTCAACTCAGGTGCGATTCATCAACGCTGACCATGTCAGCGCGCTAGCCACTGGATATTAAAAGGCCAGCGTAAAAACATGGCTGACGTAACCTGCGGTACATTATCATGCGCGCAGATTCGGGTTGTTTTTTTTTTCAATAATGGATGAATTGTTCCCATCGCTCCAGTTCGTTTTCAAGTACGTTTATATTTATTGTTAACTATTAGGTTGGTGCAGAAATGATACTGCTTTTTCCTTGCATCAGTTTCTGTACAGAAAATTTCCAGTTCTTCACATCACCTATATGAAAAGTTATATATCAGGTTATTGCAAAATTATAGGAGAGGCAAAAAGTTTACGGCTTAAACTACTTCCAAAAGGCCTTCCAAAAGCGACAAAATTTTGTCGTGATAAAGTATAGGTCCCTCGAGCACTGCACACTTTTCGTAGCTCAATTTCAACTTTTTAAACAGTTCAAAGAGATTTCTTTTACCACATGGGGCAGAGTATTTTCCAACAGCCGACCTCGACTCATTCATCATCCTGGATCTCATCACCCGAAGATGCTGCTCACCAATTCCATGCAGATAATAGGTAGTAGATGCCAGTTCAAGGCTGTAGGATGTGCAATTCAATGATTCGAGTCGGCGTACTAGTGTGGCAGCAACCGTTACTCTGGATCTGGGGACGGGTGCGCTGTCGAGAAACATGTAAAACTCACCATGGTTAGGCTAGAAAAAAAACGTCATCATTTTTGAACGAGTCAGGTTGAGAATATGGGACTTGGCATGGTAGCTTTCGAGCCTTCAGGCTATACGACCACATTTGAAGTTTTGAAGAAAAAGGGAATGAACAGGTCGATGCCAGAAACTTTTTGATACCCCTATTATTGTCGAGATGAACATTTCAGTTCAAAGTGTTTCAAATCGGTTCCAACACAACTTTGTTCACCAATTTAAAGGCAGCACCCACGGAAATTTTTAGGTCGAAGGTTTTGCGGTATATCGGAGTTTTTAGGGACAAGGAACTCATTGACAACGATGAAGCAGCGTGAAACACGCGAAAAACACAGAAAATAATGGCGGTATTTCATGTGCGTCCACAGCGCGGACGAGTGTTCCGTGGTGGGTCCCGCCACGAAACCTTGCAAATTATACGAATGCCATGAACGAGCCTCCGCTGAACTACATGCGCACACCCTCTCGACGGCGTTAGTTGGCGCGACGGAACCCTAATGTCCTAAGCAGCAGATGTGTCTACGGCAGTATCATCGCAGGTAGGCGGCCATCAACGGTGTTCAACTTACTGCTGCTATTGTCCAGCTGACCGCTCCGTGGTAAGCGACACATTCTAGAAGTGAGAATTTCCGTGAGTGCTGCTTTTACCATCTTTCCAATTTGGCAGAAGATCCTTCCGAACAATAAAGTGAATGTTGCATGTCCCTGCGACAAAAGCTGAGATCGCAGTGACTTGCATTCTCTTGGAAGGCGACTCTGGCATGTTCGAGATCAGCTACCTGCTCTTGTCGCGGGTTTGCTTCTGAATCTCAAAAAAAGATACGCAGTGGAGGAACGGTCTGAGGAATAAGGACAATGAGTGAGAACGTCGATGCCTTACTGCTTCAATTTTTGCCGGCTCAGTTTCAAAGCGTGAGGCACAGCATTTCCCTGGAAGAAGGAAAAACAAAAACCAGCTTCTGTCTCCACTGCCGACCAAATCTGTAGAAGATTTTCAGACATCAAGTCTAAATTACAATACTAGGACAATGATATCAATGCACAACCTAATTGGGAGAAAACTGTAGTGGATCAACCCTACAGCACCACGAAACATGGCATAAACTCCCTAAGAGAAGATTTGCTCTAGAAAAACTCAGAGGTGGGATATTGTTTCTACTGACGAACATTCGCGCTTTCTGTTATCGCACAGAAATCGAGCTCCATCTGTAGTAGTCACACGGTTAAGAAGTAGGTAGTTTTTCTTTGGAGAGGGTTGGGGGCGGAAATCTAACTTTGAAGTCCACTGGCGACCTATTTGGCGAGAGAATGTGTTTGGCAAGACATTTTACGGGTTAAAATCTTGTTTGGCAAGGCATTTTCCGGGAGAATGGTTCTAGAGTCTGTTTGGCAAGACAAATGGCAAGAGAAGATGTTGGCGACCTATTTTCCGGGTGTTTGGCAAGAAAAAAGGCAAGATGTTGACTACCCTTTTTCCTGGACAGGCACATACGAAGCATCGGCTTTCGAGTCGATGAGTCGGTTCAACTACCCAAGTCTGAGAAACGCATTCCAAAGGGAGCCGTACATCAGGAGGGTGGCGGTCTGTTCGAGATCACCACTAGGTAGGATCACAGTCTGATTTTTGAAGGAGGGTATTCCCGTGGTCCTCGCCGTAATGCGCACAAAAGTGCGCAGCCGGCTGAACTACGGCGATCTTCACGTATTTCGTGCTTCCGGGAACGGAATCGATGGATGTCATCGGTTCAACTGCTTGAGGAGGTACTTTGCCCAAACTACTTCCTCTGATCCATTAAATGTGAAAAGCTCGGACATTGTGATAATTTTGGAGGCCTCTCCTGACAATGAGAGGGAATGGGAGAACGTGGCGAAATCTCACGTACGATGTTGAAGCGCATTTTTTGCATGGCGTGGCGACCTATTTGGCAAGGTTTGTATGGCGACCTGTTTGGCAAGGTTCGTATGGCGACCGATTTGGCAAGGTTTTATGGCGACCTATTTGGCAAGGTTTGCATGCCGGCACATTGGGCGGGACATTGTGTTTGGCAAGACATTTGGCAGAATTCGTTTGCCTGGCTCGTTTGCAAACCCGTTTCCTAGGTTGCCAAACAAATCTCGCCAAATGGGTCGCAAATGAACTTCAGAGAAGTTTGAAAAGATGCCATAGTGGTTGAGACATCGGTCACCAGTCAGATCGTGGGCTGTTCATTTCTGCAGCTTTCATATCCTGTCGATTGAAGTCATGTTCTGAAACTGTAGTATAATGAGCATCCATCCGTGCTCTCAACGTCTGAACGATTGAACCCGGTTTGGATTCCAAGGTTGTCCTCAACATTTGATCGTTAAAGAACAACCTGCCATTGCTATCATGGTTGACTTGGATTTCAAAATCGACAGAAGAAAAGTTCGCGAGCCGATATCTCACTGCCTGATGGGACGCTGATTCCAATTTATAACGAAGCTAGGATCAACGCTTACCTCCGGCGAAGATTTATTGAGTTTGAAGTCCTTAACCAACCTATTCATCAGTGTTCATTGGTTTTTTTTCACTCCTACTCACACAAGTAAGAAATAATGTTTGTCTTCAATAACTGAAACGTTCCCCTGACGACGTCCCTTGACACTTGAAAGAGCCGGTTCAGTTTGGCTTCTTAGGGCGTCAACGTGGGCTGACGCGCGACTGACTCCCCCTCCCTTCGCCGACACTGCAATGCGCGAGATATGCGTGACTAAGTTTGTGGCTCGGCGGAAGCCGCTCTACGCTCGAGAAAGCCGGACTAGACCGCGGCGATCGATTCGTATGTACAGCGTGGAAACCGTCACGCCCCAGCCCAGTACGACGTCTCTACAAGAAGTCTGAATAGTGGCCAACGGTCACGCATTCATGAACCGCACCCGCATAGAACAACCACAATGGCTTGCATCCTTATTTCGCATGATTCTCTCTTCAAAACTGTTTCTTCAAAGTCCGTACAAGTTTCTTGGCCAGATAACGCATCTGTCGTAGGATCCTGAACTTTCACAAAAAAGTTTCCCACATTTTATACCTGTTGGTAGTCTGTCCGACACGACGAGTCCGCCGAAGCACGCGGAGACCGAGAGGTTGCCACGTTGCCAGTACTCCACGTAATCATCTCTAATCTGCGTATCGCGTTTCATCTTTATCTTTACAGTCTCGACTAACGATTTGACTGCGACGTGTTCACTTGGCAGCTAACAGCATACGTCCCAGCCGCGCCTCTTGATCCCTGCGTGCGTCGTTTGGGACAGACTGTAACCGAATTAATGATGAAGTCATGTTATAAGTTTAGTTCAATTATAGGGCATTCGGAAAGGAGTCGGTACTGGTGCATTCACGGACTGGAGGTGAGTGGTGCGATTGTGCACTATCAAGCATGCTTGATATTGATTGAAAGTGGCCGCGTATCAGTCCTTGATCCTTCCACCAGTACCGACTGCCGGTTGAATGGGCTGTACGTTAGTAACCGTTCTCTGCTCCTGATAAATGCGAAGATCGTAGCATATGTACTTCTCCATTACCTTATCAGACTGATAATTAACGCAGTTTCCTTTCCTTTCCACTGATATGACATGTATATTCGAAACTTTAATCTTACTTCTTATTAATTGGCAGTTCATGTGTGTGTGTGTGTGTGTGTGTGCACGAGAACCAGCCATCAAAAATGGAAAATACCTGTACCATCGTGTTCAGCGCGTCGAGTTATGTATGAAAATGTGGTAAATTTTGATTTTTACCTTGATTTACAGGAGTTTCGGGCCACTTTCGTCATGTTCAGACATGTTAATGGCCGACAGTTGTTTTGATCACGGTCGGAATGAATGAGATAGGCTTTTGATTACAGGACCGTATAAAAGGAAAGAGAAGGGTAGGACACCTGTATAACGAAGAGGAGGAATGAGGCGAACGAGGGATGACACGGATGAGGGTTACGCCTTAGGATGGTGTTAGAGGTGGGCTGGCGATGTGATAAGGATGCTCCGGCATCCAAAAGCGGGGAAACGCTAGGAGTCGGGTCCAACGGCATGATAAGGGTGCGCCGGCGTCCAAAAGCGGGGAAACACCTGGACTCGGGTCCAACGGCGTGACAAGGATGCTTCGGCGTCCAAAAGCGGGGAAACGCTAGGAGTCGGGTCCAACGGCGTGATAAGGGTGCGCCGGCGTCCAAAAGCGGGGAAACGCCTAGAGTCGGGTCCAACGGCGTGATAAGGGTGCGCCGGCGTCCAAAAGCGGGGAAACACCTAGAGTCGGGTCCAACGGCGTGATAAGGGTGCGCCGGCGTCCAAAAGCTGGGAAACGCCTGGAGTCGGGTCCAACGGCGTGATAAGGGTGCGCCGGCGTCCAAAAGCGGGGAAACGCCTGGAGTCGGGTCCAACTGTGTGATAAGGGTGCGCCGGCGTCTCAAAGTGGGGAAACGCCTGGAGTCGGGTCCAACGGCGTGATAAGGGTGCGCCGGCGTCCAAAAGCGGGGAAACGCCTGGAGTCGGGTCCAACTGTGTGATAAGGGTGCGCCGGCGTCTCAAAGTGGGGAAACGCCTGGAGTCGGGTCCAACGGCGTGATAAGGGTGCGCCGGCGTCCAAAAGCGGGGAAACGCCTGGAGTCGGGTCCAACTGTGTGATAAGGGTGCGCCGGCGTCCAAAAGCGGGGAAACGCCTGGAGTCGGGTCCAACGGCGTGATAAGGGTGCGCCGGCGTCCAAAAGCGGGGAAACGCCTGGAGTCGGGTCCAACTGTGTGATAAGGGTGCGCCGGCGTCTCAAAGTGGGGAAACGCCTGGAGTCGGGTCCAACGGCGTGATAAGGGGTGCGCCGGCGTCCAAAAGCGGGGAAACGCCTGGAGTCGGGTCCAACTGTGTGATAAGGGTGCGTCGGCGTCTCAAAGTGAGGAAACGCCTGGAGTCGGGTCCAACTGTGTGATAAGGGTGCGCCTGCGTCTCAAAGTGGGGAAACACCTGGAGTCGGGTCCAACGGCGTGATAAGGGTGCGCCGGCGTCTAAAAGCGGGGGAAACGCCTAGAGTCGGGTCCAACGGCGTGATAAGGGCGCCGGCGTCCAAAAGCGGGGAAACGCCTAGAGTCGGGTCCAAAGGCGTGATAAGGGTGCGCCGGCATCCAAAAGCGGGGAAACGCCGTTGCCAGAAATTGTTGAAAGGAGCTGTCTATAGTGGGTCAGTGGTTCCATGAACTGCGATAAAGAATACTTCTCTGTGGATAGTGTCTGTTCATCCACCTGCACCAATCTTATCTGAGGACAGTGAAAATATGCGAGCGAAGCGAGCACGAAAAGAAGCCTGAGAGTTTGGCGTTAGCCGGACGATCAGGCTGGTATGGTTTAAAGATAGAGATCCTCTGCACGTTCATGGGCATACGAAGTATGTTGTATTTCACAACTTCTGATGCCAACAAAAGTTTAAAAGATGATCCAAAGTTGTGAAACGCTCTTTTTCATGATAAACGATAGCGGACGGGAAACAAAAACAGAAACCCAGACAAGCTGCCGCGGCAGATTAAAACCGCTTTCGGAAAAACAGCAGAAGAGAGAGATTAACAGGAAGAGAGACGCAGAGAAAAAAGCCCTTTATAGCGGAAGAAACGCGGTTTTCGCGGGAAACGCTGACGACCTAGAAGCAAAATCGCTGTTCAAGAGAATAGTGACTCATGCAGGTTCATCTCGCTTCAAGCAGAATATTCTCAAAACCTAACCCCTGCATAAACCACTGTCGTCATCAGGAGCTCCATCATATAAGGACGGAAGACTCAGCTGGGACATTCCGTCCATGTAGCCCAACGCCTTTTTGTTACCCTTCTTTCATTGTCACTCATATCTTGTATCAAAAGTTGGTACCACGCATAGTAACTTGATGTACATTTAACTACATTTTTGTTCACTTTTCGCCTTTGGTTTAGTCTACATTATACGCGTAGGGACTTAACGCCTAGGCTAGTTTTGTAATTGTAACGCGCTAAACTGTTGTTGTATTGTGCCTGAACATCACACGCTTAAGCATTTAACTCACTTGTACCCTAATACTGTAGGCACAGACTCACCTCAGCACGCTTAGATTCTTGTAGTATTATATTTTGTTCAGCGCGAAACTGTAGGGTTTCTATGTACCCTGTTTACGCCTTAGGTTTCATATTATTTTTTTTCGCACTTTCAAGCTCGGATCGTATTGCTATTTAATTTCGTCTTTTTTTTTGTAAATGTATGTTGCCATATCGAAGTATTTCTTGTGCAGTGGGTTTCATACTCAAGTTTGAGGCTATAAACTTATCCGCAATCCGTGTTACAACAGACTGAACCACCCATGTCAAGTGAAACTTGTTTACGCTTCGCTTTTCGCTACCATTTATGGCTATTCGATGTTCTCTTCCTTCCATTGCTGTTGTGAACCATTGTATGTATTGATCTCACTATCTACTGAACTCAACAGAGTAGTAGGCTTGTCATCTGTATACAGAGTGCGTCAAAATTACAGAAAAAACATGTGCGCGGACAACTTGAGCTCCTGTTTGCAGCCTTTGCTTTTCTCTGTGTTTCTCTTTATTTTATAGTAGTATTCTTTTGATTTCCTAGTTTCATCGCGTTAAATTCTCCATGTTTTTCCCATTCGAGTATGGAAGTGTGTCATTCTTTTTTTATGATGGTCGAGCGCTTCTGCCACCACTCTTCAATTATCAAGCTTCATTGCCAAGGCTCTTCGGCACACGAGATTCATCAGCATCTTGGACTACATCAAAATGTTATATGTAAATCTTTTAGACGCTACAAGGACCTAAGAACCGAAGATGATTGATCTTGACGAGGAAGATGTGAATCCGTGACCACTACAAGCAATCACAGAAATGTACGCGAAAGAGTTCGAGAGACACACTGCGCCCACGCTCTGCCGAATGTAACGAGAAATGGACATCAAGCAGGTTTCTATGAGAAGAATATTCCGCAAGCTGGGATTTAAGGCCTACAAGAGGAAAAATGTACCAAAAGATTACAGATGCCTAGAAAAACAAGACAAAAGTGCGCTCGATGCAGCTGCTCGGAAGACTCGGACGCCTACGACACTTTCTGATTGTGTTCACTCACGAGAAGTTATTCACAAAGAAATGATCAACAAGCAAAATGATCGTGTCTACGCTATTTTTAACACCCATGTGACTGTAGGCCGCTCTTCTCATTCTGCTTCTGTCATGGTTTTTGATGGTATAACGGCCGACGGTGAAACACCGTTATGGTCCGTTTCAAGGGGTGAATGTGAACAATCAGAACTGTCTGGAGCTTACGAAAACTAGGTTGCTACCCTGGGCTGATACTCACTTAGGGAACAGCCCTTAACCAGCAGAAAGAAGTCCCCGTTCACAAGGCAATAATGGTGCAGAACTGGTGCAAAGCCAACTTTTCCGACTCTATCAGCTTTGAAGAGTGGCCAAACATCCCTCCAGATTTGGATCCGATCGACTACTGGTCGATTTAGAAAGCAAAGTACTGCTTGAATCCCGTTTGGTGGATTCTTTGAAGAAAGCCCTCCAGAAAGCGTAGATGTACAGTTGATGCTTTCCCGAAGCGCCTCAAGGCTTATATCGATGCCAGTTGATGCTTCAACGGAGATATTTTTGAAATACCAATGTTGTTTTTGTTTCGCAATGGACCGGTAGACATTGCTATATCGTATGTTTCACAAAATCCTTACATTTTCGCCCTAGGCAACTTAAATTCCTTTTCGCTATAATTATGGCCCGTCTTGTACATGAGAATCCAGCTTTTGGCTTCGTCTTGGGCCGGATGGGATTTCTCGCGAAGCAAAATACATTTTTCTGATGATTGAAAAACATAAGTTGATGATTAGCATAAGAAAAGCTGTTGTCGAAGCATTGTGAGTTTGTTCGTACTAGGAGCTACTGATTAGGATGCAGCTGACTCTCCTCATTGTTCAGGAACGATATTGTATAGATCGTACACGATTTTCAATGAGGGTCAATGCCATTGAAGGTGAGAACATTGTGTGCCCAGAAGAAGGATTTAAAGATAGCTATCTTGTATTCCAGAAAATTTCAGAATCGAATTGGAGTTACAATTAACATGGCGACATTTCGGCCTCTGACGCGAGATTTCCTTGCGGTCAGCATGAGCTGAAGGTATCCCACTGCTTCCAGTTTGACAACTCGACAATTTTTTGAAGTTGTTTTTAGAATGTTTCGCTGGTCTCTGCGGCCGGACCCGTGATGTCCAAGGAGCTGTAGAAGAAAAAAAAAGTGATTCTAGCGCACTGTGATGAGTACATGCGAATCTGTGGGATACGGTTATGATGAATTATTATGGGTACGATCGTTTGCTTGTAATTCTTATATATTTACATTCTGACATGCTTTCATAATTCTGTGCTGTTGTTATTTCTCCGTCGCAGTTTGCTTCATTTGAGCAGCTTATAATGTACAGTGACCATTGATAGCCTCGCATTTTTCGCGAATTCGATAAGCAAGCGACGCGACCACGACGCTCGCGTTAAAATTGCGGTAGTAATAACAAACCATGGTTTTCCCCATAGTTTTCCATCATGTTTGATACCCACCATCAGAAAGACTATCACTTATCAGGCAAATCGTGATTTGCTTTTACAGTGGCGACTTCAGTGCGAAGCAACGCCGACTCCGCGAAGAATGCGCGACTGTCGGTGCTCACTGTATCCGGAAACGATGTTAAAGAGATATGTCTATGGAATGCGTGTTTTGTTCTGTCTATTTCTCCTTGTTTTGTACATCATCATTCCTGTATAATTACTAATGATTAGTACAAATTGTGCATCGTTTATGTGGGTTTTCTTTTTTCTTTCCATGGCGTATAGGCGTAGAATATGATTTTGCTGTCGATTTGATAATTCCGCTTCGAAATATTTAAGTTTAGAAGTTCTGTAGTAGAGCACAGGATTTTACGCTGGAGAATATCGAAAATTCCACAGTAGAACAGCAGAAAAACTGACTGGTTACCTGCGGAAATTACAGTTTTTTGCTGCAGGATTACGCCCAGTGTTCGAGAATGAATAGCATCTCGTGTAGAGCAATAAGAAATTCTCATAATCTCTCCCTCTGCTTCTGAGCCACATCCATGTATTAATACACAGCGCCGGCCAAGATCGCATGGCGTGTTTCAAAAATACAAGACCACACAAGATAGAAGAATTTTACAAAATTTTTTTGAAAATCATATCCGTTCGTAGAGATATGTTGGCTCAGGTCTTCTGATGAGCGATAGTCTGCTGGATCATTGGTTGATAAACGGAATCCAACGGTGACTACCAATGATCTAGCAGATTACCAAAAGAAAACACAAAGAAATGAATTTGGGGGTGGTCTCATAACTATGAGGAGCATTGTATAGCCTTCTCTTTCCCACATAACTCTTGTTGGAGTTAAGCTTGAAGCTAACATTTCTATGGTGACTGTGGCCACTCATGTGCGATAGAATTACTCCAAACTCGCTTCATTCAGTTAATTAATCTTCTCAAGAAAATCTTCTATTCAGGGAGTTGAAATTCGTGAACTGGTGATATATATATATATATATATATATATATATATATATATATATAAGTGCACTCAGCGTCGCATCAGTGGAAGGCTGGTTTTCCTGCTGCGTATATTGTGCAGCCTGAAAGCTCGTAAACACTCCCTCACTCCTATGCGGCGAGACCGCCAGCGAAGGTGATGAAATCACCATCCCGTGCATGCGGGAGAGCCAGCAGTGACGTAATTTCGGGTCCCGAAGCGAACGTGTCTGCGTCCATGGAAATCGGCCATTTCGCCACACAGTCTGCGCCTCAAGATTGCGGTGTCTATGAGTGCCGCCCCGTATCTCTAACCGCTCTAGCCCCCTTACGGCGCTTTGTTTAATATATATATATATATATATATATATATATATATATATATATATATATATATATATATATATAATATACCAGTCTGGCCGTCCGGCTAACGCCGGACTTCCAGACTTCTACTGATGCTCGCTTCGCTCGCATACCCCGGATACGATGCAGAAGAAAAGGTGGACAGATTAAGTAGATCCTGTATCCCCTCGAGTAAGTCCATCGACTTTTGGAAAGCTCTCGATCGCGTGAGCGGTAGCCTTCCTCCACGTGGGAGAAGTAATCTCTTTTCATTGGCCCTAGTGGCCGTTGATAATTGGACGTAGCCGATTCAGTGGAAATGCTCTCTTGAAATAATCTATCTTTAGCAGGTCGTTGTGGTAACTCAAGTGATAAGGCTCTGCCCATGTATAAAAACAGAGTGAAGGGTTGGGTCGATTCAGATTTAAATGGACTGGAATGAGGAGGGGAATACCGATTGAAATAACGTGCACCTAGGTCACATAGGTAGAAGGAATTGCCGGAATGGGTGCGAGGGCACCACCTTGAAGAAATTTACGTAGGCCGTGACGAACTTCCTTTTCTGGACGCGGGCGCCCTTATCACAACGCTGGACCGTCATGCGTTTCCCCACCTTTAGGCGCCGGTAGTGGACCCATCTCCCCCACATCTGGGGGCCGGCGCACCCTTATCACAGTGGTGGACCCGTCTCCCCCACTTCTGGGCGCCGGCGCACCCTTATCACAATGGTGAACCCGTCGCCCTCGATTTTTGAGTACCGGCGGGGCCTTATCACAGCATTGGACGCGTCCTCCCACTTTTGGGCGCCGCCTAGGCCTTATCACAACGTTGGACCCATCATCCCACTTTTGGGCGCCGGCTCACCCTTATCACACAGTTGGACCCGTCTCCACGCGTTTCCCCACTTTCGGGCGCCAGCGCACCCTTATCACAGTGGTGGACCCGTCTCCCCCCACAGTGGTGGACCCGTCTCCCCCACTTCTGGGCGTCGGCGCACCCTTATCACAATGGTGAATCCGTCGCCCTCGATTTTTGAGTACCGGCGGGGCCTTATCACAGCATTGGACGCGTCCTCCCACTTTTGGGCGCCGCCTAGGCCTTATCACAACGTTGGACCCATCATCCCACTTTTGGGCGCCGGCTCACCCTTATCACACAGTTGGACCCGTCTCCACGCGTTTCCCCACTTTCAGGCGCCAGCGCACCCTTATCACAATGGTGAATCCGTCGTCTCCAATTTTGAGTGCCGGCAAAGCCTTACCACAGCATTGGACCCGTCCTCCCACTTTTGGGCGCCGCCTAGACCTTATCACAACGTTGGACCCGTCTCCCCGACATTTGGGCGCCAGCGCACCCTTATCACAGGTGAACCTGTCCCCCTCCCCCACTTTTGGCCGCGGGCGCAGCCCTTCTGTATTGACTCCATTGACGGACCCGTTGCACATTGTCAAACCTTCTCCTCGATCTCATCCCTGCCCCACTTAACCATACCACACCCATTCCGGGGCTTTTATATGATCTCACAATCACGATCACTGACCAATTATAGGATTTCGTAACGGTCTGACACACATACATACAGACAGAAATGAAAACGGACTAAGCCCGTTATTATAAGTCATGATAAACTGTCAGAAAATAGCTTTCATTTGTAAGTACACCTAAAGTGAATGTTTTCAGTAAACTGATCTACAGGGTGGCCCCTAATTATGGTGACAATTAAGGGCAATTTATACTGGATGCGTGCGACTGACGCGCGTGCGTCTATATGATGAAGAATAGGGCCCAGTCGCATAGCAGTCGCATCGCAGTCGCAGCCCAGACGCACGCGTTTACGGCCTCGCGACGGCCGCGCGTTCTTTTCATTGAGGATGTACATGCTGTGTTGACCGGTCTTCATCTAAAATCCCTTACAAATGGATGCGTGCGACTGATGTGCGACTGACGCACGCAGCTAGTATAAATTGCCCTTTAAAAAGCACTCATTTGAAACTTCATTTTCGTATGAAACTTTATTATGGTATTTTTGTTTGCTATTGAACATCAAACAAAAGCATATATCGAAATCGGAAATATCGTGCATCTACCGCTGCATCGACACATTCGTTGACGATGGCACGCCGACGATATCGTCAGCCACATTTCTAGCCAAATAAACTTCCTTTCAACATTTTTGAGGGAAAAATTAAAGGCTTTTTATCCCTGTGAGGTTTTGACAAAGCTATTGCACCAAAAACCGATTAAGCTGGAAGATGCAAGGGATTGGAATTTGGGGTTTCTTTCTAGTAGTAATCGCCAAAATCATCTAAATCTTCATGCATTTTTTCGTTTCCTGCAAATAGTCTTTCCATTTCCAGTTCTTTCAGAATTTGTTCCCAACGCTTTGGGTGTGTATCATCGTGAGGGAAAACGAGGCGGACACTTCCCGGTCATCACGATCAACTCGTCCTCGGTCGCTATCAAATTTTGCATGGTCAAGCATAGTGGAATCGCGCGCGAAAGGAACGAGTCAACCGTTTGCGGCCGGAGGAGGATTTGAACGAATCAATCGTAGAACTGTACCACGCCCCGTTTTCCCTCACGATGATATACACTCCAATGCTTTACTGCTTCGAATCATCATATTGTACAAGCCAATTTCTTAGACGCCGTCAACAATTCGAAAACGCAGCGTGCCAAAACAACATCGCTTTGAAAATGGGCGTTGGCTTCGTGACGACACTAGGTAAAAACCAGTCCGAAATTACCCATATTTTATGCAAATATTGAAAGCGATGACAAAGGGCTAGCCAATAAATAAAAATGATTCCGAGAGAGACGCAGCAACCTAGAATAAATTCCAGAAGTGGAATCTTACATTGTATCACCATAATTATGGGCCACCCTGTAGTATCTGCTGGGGAAGGCTCATGGTTGGCTCACTGATTGGCAAATAACAAGCAGAGTTTAGATGAAGGCAGAATAAGTACTTCATGACTGTATCTTCTGATTTAGGTTACTCTTTCCGTATTTTGGGGTCAGCACTGCTCCCTATCATTCTCCATTTCAAGCGAGATGTATTTGACCTTATCAAGATTCGGAGCACTCTTGACCTATTCAAATGTTCGAGTGATCGTAATGCACCCAGTACCGCACAGCACAGAAATAGCGCTTTGAATTTTTTTCTTCTTCGGGGAAGAACATCTATCTCGGGCGTTTTGGGATGTAAAATTTTTATCGGATTCCTAAACTACTCAAACAGACAGCGGAGCTCAGAGAGCTCCAGATTCTACAAAGTATGTCCTTCCAAAGTCCATTTATGTTAACGAAACACCTCAGTAGTGAATTATCATGACTTATAATAACGGGCTTAGTTTGTTTTCGTGTCTGTCTGTATGAATGTGTGTCAGACCGTTACGAAATTCTACAATTGGTCAGTGATCGTGATTGTGAGATCATATAAAAACCTAGGAATGGGTGTGGTATGGTTGAGTGGGGTTGGGATGAGATCGAGGAGAAGGTTGGACAATGTGCAACGGATCCGTCAATGGGGTCAATACAGAAGGGCTGCGCCGGCGCCTAGAAGTGGGGGAGATGGGTCCACCACTGTGATAAGGGTGCGCCGGCGCCCGGAAGTGAGGAAGATGGGTCCACCACTGTGATAAAGGTGCGCCGGCGCCCAGAAGTGGGGGAGACGGGTTCACTGCTGTGGTAAGGGTGCGCCGGCGCCCAGAAGTGAGGAAGATGGGTCCACCACTGTGATAAGGGTGCGCCGGCGCCCAGAAGTGCTGGAGACGGGTTCACTGCTGTGGTAAGGGTGCGCCGGCGCCCAGAAGTGGGGGAGACGGATCCACCACTGTGATAAGGGTGCGCCGGCGCCCAGAAGTGAGAAGATGGGTCCACCACTGTGATAAGGGTGCGCCGGCGCCCAAAAGTGCTGGAGACGGGTTCACTGCTGTGGTAAGGGTGCGCCGGTGCCCAGAAGTGGGGGAGACGGGTCCACCACTGTGATAAGGGTGCGCCGGCGCCCAGAAGTGGGGGAGATGGGTTCACCACTGTGATAAGGGTGCGCTGGCGCCCAGAAGTGGGGGAGACGGGTCCACCACTGTGATAAGGGTGCGCCGGCACCTAGAAGTGCTGGAGACGGGTTCACTGCTGTGATAAGGGTGCGCCGGCGCCCAGAAGTGCTGGAGACGGGTTCACTGCGTTGGTAAGGGTGCGCCGGCGCCCAGAAGTGGGGGAGACGGGTCCACCACTGTGATAAAGGTGCGCCGGCGCCCAGAAGTGGGGGGATGGGTCTACCACTGCGATAAGGGTGCGCCGGCGCCCAAAGGTGGGGAAACGCCAGGCGGTCCAGCTGTGTGATAAGGGCGCCCGCGTCCAGAAAAGGAAGTTCGTCACGGCCTACGTAAATTTCTTCAAGGTGGTGCCCTCGCACCCATTCCGGCAATTCCTTCTACCTATGTGACCTAGGTGCACGTTATTTCAATCGGTATTCCCCTCCTCATTCCAGTCCATTTAAATCTGAATCGACCCAACCCTTCACTCTGTTTTTATACATGGGCAGAGCCTTATCACTTGAGTTACCACAACGACCTGCTAAAGATAGATTATTTCAAGAGAGCATTTCCACTGAATCGGCTACGTCCAATTAAGAACAGCCACTAGGGCTAATGAAAAGAAATTACTTCTCCTACGTGGAGGAAGGCTACCGTTCACTCGATCGAGAGCTTTCCAAAAGTCGATGGACTTACTCGAGAGGATACAGAATCTACTAAATCTGTCCACCTCTTTTTCTGCATAGTATGCGAGCGAAGCGAGCATCAGTAGAAGTCTGGAAGTCCGGCGTTAGCCGGACGGCCAGACTGGTCTCACTCATATTGCACAAGAACGAGGTATTAGATAGTGTACAAATAAATTGCGTTCCATCGCGCATTAATTTTTAATCTACTGTTTTCTATGTGTAATTCGCCCAATATTTAAACTGTTGTATATGATTTTGAAGCTCCTCTAATGGTCTTACGTTCTTTGATTATTTGTCTCAAGTCTCATCCTTTGCTAATTTCAGACCGAATGTCCAAGATGCCCTCATTTTCTTGCACCTTCTACTTCTGGACTTGTTTCGGGGGCTCGTCTTTGTTCGACAACTGCGAAAACATCCACAGTTTTTGTGAGGACTCATTGCTTATAGCAGTCACGACTCGATCAAGAAAACGCTCGTTCTTTTTCCGCAAAAGCAACTCTGATGAGATCTGATAGCGCTTGAGCTCCTGTTCGGCGTTTAGTTCGTGGGTCAGCCATCGATCCATTTTCTTCACCTTTAACCAAGTTTTTCTTAGTGCTCGACAACGTTCGAAAATGACATCTAAAATGCTTCGCTAACTCATGAACAGCTTTTCGTGGTTCCCATTTCATCAGTGACTTCAGACAGTCATCGTCAAATTCACGGATCCGAACGCGTCCCGGTTTATCTTCAAAACACATGTATCCGGATCGGAATTTCCGGAAACTGAATTGAGTAGTGTGAACTGAAACATCTGGTCCCCATGCTTTCGTAACATTTTCATGGGTCTCCACAGTTTTTGTCCATCTTTAAATTCATGAGGTGGAATGATATGACTCTGTTCCTCGAGAGCATCTTGGATGTTCGGCCTGAAGTTAGCCAGGAATGAGGCTTGAAACAAACGAAACTAACACAAGGAGTAACCATTAGACAAGCTTCAAAATTATGTACAACGACATAAACATTAAATGACAGTACATAAAAATAGGTTGAAAATTTATGTTTAAAAAAACGCAGTTTATTTGTGCACAGCCTAACTATTCATTTTAATTATTAATTGATTTTTCACTTTCACTCTTACAAAAAAAAACTCATGTGGTCTAACCGGTTCAAAAATATCGATGTAGTGAGAAATTTTCCAAATGCTCCAGGCCTACAAAACGCATTTAATTTTAGGTGGAAAACACGATAAAATAGTATAGAAGGGGCTCTTCAGAAGGAAACAGGCGTTGATTTGAAAAAAAAACCAAAACAACAACTGTGAACGCTCCCTAGAGCGCGTGCACAAAGGACGATCGCATAACCATTGCGCCACAACATTACCCCACTTCGTAGTTCCGGAATCTCTGGGTGATGAGTATCACGGGAAACTCCTATGTTTCCACCACTTTCATTATTTTCCCACGATATTTGAACCAGTAGTGATGAGTTGGCTGAGGAACGAGAAACATACCTTTGCCTCACGACACATTCAAAAACTTAGAATTTCTTCATGTAGACAAAAAGTAGGCATAACTTGTAATAGAGAGGAGTTCGGCCAATTTTGAGAAGGGATATTGACCAAATACTTATCATTGTTAGCTCACTCTTTCTTCCGTATTTTGACGTGAGCCGTCGGTAGTGCACACCACCGAGGAGAAACGTTAGATTTCTTCGTTGCCTAATGAAGAACAAATTTTTCGAGCTTCATGGGGAATAAAGATGCGCAAGGATTCCTAGCATGTTTGTGTATACCTCGCTTCTCATGGCGTCCCGAAATAAATGCAATAGGATGAGCGGTTCTAATCACTATTATATCATGAAGGACCATTCGAATCACACGAGAGATCTTGAATTTTCCATTGGGCCTATAGTATTAAGAGTGTCTCACCCAGTCCATTTCATTTAATCTGTGTCTGTCTGGCCAAGTTTTTGGGAACTAAATTTTAGTAATTCGTGATCATAATTGATGTTGAGTACTCCAAAATAGTTAGAACTTAGAGGTTTCTGACAGGTAGAAGAGTTGTTATCTAGTATGTAACAAATGTCAACGTTCCTATCATTTTTTATTATTCTCTGACAGAATTCGAACATGCGAGCGCCTGTCTGTCTGATGAACGAGAGACTCATTCTTGCACTACGAGACCTTATTGAACACTAACTTCAGCCCTTAGACATGAACACCAGGAATGTTTACAGTTTGCCACAGGAAAAGATTGGTCAGTTTTGAAGAGGATTTGAGGTCAGCTTCGCAAGCTGCATCGCAGAACACAAAACTCGCTATGAGCAGTCGTACTCACCAGGTATCTTTTCTTTGTAATATGGAAGACGTACACTTTGAGGGTTACTACTGACTTCACCTCATGTTTGCCCATTATATGTCAACCAGTGTTCCGACCACGCACTTTTTCTACCAGATATGGAAACAGCAACATGCTTATTATATTTTGAGACTTCACATTATGTTGATATTGTAGGGGGTTTTCTATATTTTTCTATTTTTCTTCTATTTTAAATGCTCCTTGAATATTCTGGCTTTCAAATATTCCTTGAAAATTCTGGCTAGCTCTGTCCTGAGGCTTTCTATTGAGTCACGAACTAGTGAAGAGGCGACGCGATTTTTGGGTGATAATGATAAACGAATTCAATTCGATCACTCTTCGCCGTAGGTGTACAGTCATCAGGGTTGGTAATAATCCCCCCCCCATGTCGTCACAATATGTTTCGACCTGTTACGAGGCTGGCTCGAGACGAGGCGCGCCAGGTTGGCTCTAACCGCATGTTAATACACGCGAGAGCGGTGCGTCGCGAAGGCGTTGCAAATCCGTCACGTTGACATGGACTTCGCGACAATCTGACAACGGAAGTGGAGAGCTTGACGGAGACAGTGAGACAGTGCCAGAAATCGCCATATGCGGAGTGTCTCGAACTTCATACCCTCGTCCACGACTGAGCTCGTAACACCTCGTAATGTAATTTTCGCGTGAATTCGATGTCAACTGATGCACGTCTTGCTAGAACCTATATGAGCAAAAACTCGGTGCTGTACCGGGTTTCTGCGAAAGGGAATCAAACCCGTTTGGGTACGCGTGAGAGCAGCCGACACTACCACTATGCCAACACCCACACATGCTGGCGCACGTAAAAGGAGTTACAGGAGCACTTCTCATCTCTAGGGCATGGGTAATGTTGTATGTACCTGGTGAAAAACTTGCTGAATGTCCTTAACCCAAATTTTCACCAGTTTTCTCACCACCGCCACTACCACCACCACCACCACCCCCATCGTTCTGGATAATTGAGAAATTAGGAAAAGGAATGTCGTGAGAAATTAGGAAAAGAAATGTCGTGAGAACATAGAAAAAGGAATGTCGTTCATGAGTGATCTTGTGACCTCATGATCTCGCTAATCGGTGCCGCTGATCGATAGGCAGGCCTTCCCCCAAGCAGCTGCGAGATGCACATAATGTCAGCCACTTTCCGTGATCTTTTGGGTCATTATAGTGTGCTGGGTACAACATGCACTATAGCTCGGAGGATGTGCGCGCCTTTACAGCGCGCACGTATCAGGGTTCGAACCCCTATTCGCGCAGGGGTTTTGCAGGCTGGTGTGCCAGCTCGTGATACTCCCACGTCAAGCTCGTGATATATTCGTGCGTTGTTCCGAGCTGTTACGAGCATGGCTCGTACATGTTGTGACGAACTCGGGGGGGGGGGGGGTGGATTATTACCAATCCAGGCACTGGTCACAAAATTTTCTCCTGGCTATTTTGAACCCCGAGCACAAATATGGTCGTGATCAGAGGCTGTCTCTTGATTGCAAAGTGTTGAGGATAATCGTGGAACCTAAAGGAGAACCTACCATTCGCACGTCGATGGCAGGGATGGGTGCCCACTATACTACAATTTCAAAACGCTTGACTTCAATCGACAGAGTAAGAAAAGTGCGAAAATGAACATCCCACGATTAGACTGATGGTGAGCGTCTCAACCGGTGTGACATCTTTTCTAACTTTATCTTTCATTGTGTTTCTAGATCTGGTAATCAATGTAATGGAGCATAGTTCCTGTATGATAGCAGGTAACGCGAACGTTTACAGGTAGAAGCAATCTCCCACCTTTAAGTTTTCCTGAACGAGGTGTTCACCCTAAGGAAATTGTGTCAGGAGTGTGGTAGGGTGCGATCCACTGCACCTTTCTCCAAGCTAGTCGAGCATTGATGGCATGGAACTAGTATTGTAATTTTGAGTTGGTATCCAAAAATCTACAACGAGCGTCGTCCAGTGTTGCAGTGGTGAACAGGAGCCGGTCTTTCCCTGCTCCAGGCTAACGCTAGGCCTCACACTTTAGAACACACACGGCAAAGAACTGACGCAGAAAGACAATGCTGTTCTCACTCATGGTCCACATTCCTCAGATCGCTCCCTTAATGATCAGCTTTCTTCCGAGCCCTAGATGCAAACCCACGACAACTGCAGATTTCTGATATGGAGAATGTTGAAATCGCCTTCCTAAAGTTCACGAGTTTTTGTAATTTCAGTTTTAGTTGTGGAGGTGTGTGGTCTCCACATAATTGTTGGGAAGGATCTATGAAATGGAAACGTTCCTAGGTTGGACGTTAAAGAACAAAGTTGCGTTTGAGCGGAGTTCTAGCACTTTCAACTTGACTGTCCTTTCGGCATTTCTTTCGCAACAGCGCGATACCAATTCATGGATTTTGACCTTAGCGACTAAACGTTTTTTCACTGGAAAGATTAATGCACGGAAAGATGCGAGTTTTGCATACTTAACTGACTACGCACATGACTGTGTACATTTTCAAGGTTGATGTAAAATTTACCCCAACAGAAGCTATGCGGTAAAGCAGAAGAGGCTACATAACTTTGTGGCCGGCATTGTATCTCCTGAAAACAAAGATAGTCTTTCCTAATTTTTGACTTGAATCATTGCAACACTCTGAGCATATTCTTCTTCTTAATTTTTTGTTGGTAGCAAAGTCCGCTATGTATGGAGTGGAGAGCTTCCGAAAAACCTGGATAGGAAATTTCCAACCATCCACCGCATTCCCTAGCAGACCAACACAGGTCGTTCACCTCTAATGTTTGGATAATGGTGAAGCCAGATGGTGCAGAAAAGATGCTAATAGAGACATGAAGCTAAGAAATCTTTCAAAAAATTGAATCCTCTTGAGTGGCTTTATAAAACTGAGTCAACATCAGAAATTCGAAGGCAAGCAAGATGTCGAAACGGTGGGAGTCACGCTTTGACAGCGCAGCACGTATGAGTGCGAAAGGCGAAACAATCAGAAGACTCACGATCAATGTTGCTCCATGCAATTCATCAGCTGCACCGGTCAAACACTGCCGATTTTCTACTCGATTCGCACATTGTCTGTAATACAATGTTTCCGCAATAAGCACATTCTTTCTGCGTTATATGTAGTCAAGCTTAAAGGCAGCATCCATCGAAGTCCTCGACCCCGTGTTAAATCGTTAATGGTGACTTTTAGCGAATCAAAAAATCTAACGAACACAAAGAGTCGTGACGTACCCACGAGGAAATCCAAATCGAAGCCGCAACCACTGCGAGTACAGCAGCATTGCATGCGCCAGCGCACACAGGCCGCGGTCGTTGGGTACAAGCGTGTGTACCATAACTGTCAAACGGAGTGCGCTTAGTCGTACGGGAAACAGCGCCAAGATTTCGTAAATTTCTCGTAAATTTCGCTGTTTTACTGATGCATATGAGTTCAAAGTCCATCAAAGCCTCGAAATCGAGCAAAATCTCGCGCACGAAGATTTGAGCGGGTGCTACCTTTAATATCATCTTACTTCTTCTTAATTGGCACTTCATGTGTGTGCGCGTGCACGAGAATCAGCCACCGAAAACGGAAAATACCTACACCATTGTGTTCAGCGCGTTGAGTTATGCACGAAAATGTGGTAAATTTCGATTTTTACCCTGAATTACAGGTGTTTCGGGCCACAGTCATGTTCAGACATGTTAATGGCCGACAGTTGTTTTGACACGGTCCGAATGAGTGAGATAAGCTCATATGTGCTGGTATGATAATATGATATGATATGATAGATAAGCTCATATGATTACAGGACCGTATAAAAGGAAAGAGATGGGTAGTATGCCTTTATAACGAAGAGGAGGAACCTGACAGATGAGGGATGACACGGATGAGGGTTACGCCTTAGTGTAGTGGTAGAGGTGGGCTGGCGGTGTGATAAGGACGCTCCGGCGTCCAAAAGTGGGGATACGCCTGGAGTCAGGTCCAACGATGTGATAAGAGTGTGCCGGCGTTCAAAAGCGAGGAAACGCCTGGGGTGGTATGCACGAAAGTTCCGAACGTTCCGATAGGTACCCGGCAGTTTCCTGGAGTTCTGGCGCGTTATTGTAAGCAGTCTGTTTACATTTGCAAGGTTCCGAAGTTCATTCCGACTGTGTTCCTGTGAGCTTCCGGCCATACCATTCGGAAGCTCCATAGGTTCCAGCCAGCTTCCTGAGAGCTTCCCGCGACATCGTCCACGAATTTTCAGAAGGTAATAGGTAGCGGGTCGGGAACTAGCTTCCAGATGAGGTTCCTGAGAGCTTCCGATCGTACCAGCACAAAGATGAGCTGGTACGGAGTACTACGGAGTACCCGAGGATGCTCCTTTACATCGTTTGACCTTCCTATTTTAACTTTATGGGTGCGCCGGCGCTGAGTTTCACAAAATCGGCCTAGGACGGATCCACCGTGACGTCGTGGGTGCGCTGGCGCTCAAACTTGCAAACTTGGCCTGGCACGGGCCCACCTTGGCGTCGTGAGTGCGCCACCGCTCAAACTTGCAAAATTGGCCTGGGACGGGTCCACTGTGGCGTCGTGGGTGCGCCGGCGCTCAAACTTGCAAAATCGGCCTGGGGCGGGTCCACTGTGGCGTCGTGGGTGCGGCGGCGCTCAAACTTGCAAAATTGGCCTGGGACGGGTCCACTGCCGCGTCATGAGTGCGCCGGCGCTCAAACTTGCAAAATTGGCCTGGGACGGGTCCACTGCCGCGTCATGAGTGCGCCGGCGCTCAAACTTGCAAAATTGGCCTGGGACGGGTCCACTATGGCGTCGTGGGTGCGCAGGCGCTCAGATTAGCAAATTCGGCCCGGAACGGGTCCCAAATTTATTTATTTATTTATTTATTTATTCACCTATTTTTTATTCATACATTCAGGGTGCACCAAAAAAAAAACAGAACACTGAAACTTAGGTGGAATAACTTTATCCGCATCTACCCTTGTAATACAGTGAAGATTTGTCCCAATCCGTGACGGGTCAACAGACCGTTCTCCTTCTCCGGGAGGTGAAAAAGTCCACTCCGAGATCCTGTTCCCATATCCTGAGCGCAGTTGATGGACTACTACTACCAGGGCTTGGACTGCCAACTCAACCCGTGAAGAACGAGTTCAGCCGGGACCCTGGGCGAACGGAATGGGAGGACTCAAGGAACAGGGTTCACCAGCCTTCGTTCTCCTTGAACAACTATCCGCCACATCTTGAGAAAAAAACCAGAACTTCTAATGTAAGGCTAGTAGCGGAATCTGGTATCCACGTCGCTAATAACCGAGAAAAAATGAGTGCAAGATAGATATGAATCTGGGTGTTGCAGTAAAAGATTAGTAGTAACATTGGCATATCCTGAATATCGATCTTCAGCAGGGCTCTAGTAAACGCTGTACCATTTTGAATCAAATCGCTTGTAGTCATACTGGAAATTCACGCAAAAAACGGAGAATCGAAAATGCGGTGCCTGTGAATTTTTAAATATTTCCTGCGTTCTGACTGCAATGGACACCCATTAAACCCACGACATCCAGCGAGAATTACAGAGTTTTGAGAAAAAAAAAACTGACTGAACTTTTGCATCAACTTAATAATAGGTGTAGGTTCAGAATTGCTTGTTCACATTTTGCTGTTAAAAACAAGCATCACTTTATGAGGTGATTTCTTCACTCTGTGAACCGGTAATTAATATGCACTAGTTATGTTTGTCCATCTGAACCTGGCAAGGAGCAACTAAATGCGGTTCGAAAGATGCCCCAAAGCTTTACCACCTTGTTTCTCATTCTCGTCTCAGATCGAAGCTAACCTGTTCTTACTAGAAACTAGAAAAAAAAGGGAAAAGAAGGCCTTTTGTGCACTCGTGATCGCGGTCTGACACGCGTTGGTGCTAACTGTCTGACTGTGAAATTCATCCATGAGAGAAGAAATTCGAAAAATTCAAAATCAACAACTTCACTAATACTTAAATCAATACCTTCACCAATACTCAAATCAATACGCTGATCAATACTCAAAAGTGATATTTATGTCCATAACTAGACTGCAGACAGGTATGGTCTATTAGCTCACAGAGGGCGCCTCATCCTACTTTGTCTGCAATTGCGACTTTGCCCGCAGAATGCATCTGGAAGGATATTTTAGCGAATGGCAGCAGGGAAACATAAGAATGGGAGGAATCACACCACATGCAAATCAAAAAAGTGCAAAAAATAGATCAGTTAGCCGAAAAATGATGAGGTCGTAGTTGCGGACAAAGTCGGATCGGGCGCCCTCTGTGATCTAATAGACTGTAATCACCATTAATTCTTCAAATTTCCTCTCCCGCATCTCTTTGGTTAGCAATTATGTTGTCCAGAGACTTTTTGCATACTCTACCATATACTCAATCACTCACTCTACATTGCCTTCGGTGTTGCATATGACGTTGACTGGCACTCTCCTTTTTATTTGAAAAAGGCGTTTTACAGTAGATGCATACCGAACCTCTGGAGACAGGTCTAAACGGTGAGACAAGGGTGCACCGGTGTTCGGGTCCAGTCCCAGTTTGCACCTACTCGGTCAATTTTTACCATTCACGTCGACCACAGCGAACCGAAATGCGTTACCACAAATTGTTGGAAAGCAGCTGTCCATAGTGGGTCAATGGTTCCATGAACCGTGGTAAAGAAAACTTCTCTGGGGATAGTGTCCATTCATCCATCTGCACTAATCTTATTTGAGGACAATGAAAATATGCGAGCGAAGCGAGCACAAAAAGAAGCCTGAGAGTCCGGCGTTAGCCGGACGATCAGGCTGGTGACTTATAATAACGGGCTTAGTCTGCCTGTCACGTGTGTGTCAATGTGGGTGAAACGAAATTCGAAGGCGTGGCCTAGAGTGAAGAAAATGTTCTACACCGGGTCCAATGTTGCTGTAGGGGTGCGCCGACATCCAAAAGTGGGGAAACGCCTGTATTCGGGTCCAACGGTATGATAAGGGTGCGCCGACGTCCAAAAGTGGGGATACGCCTGGAGTCAGGTCCAACGATGTGATAAGAGTGCGCCGGCGTCCAAAAGTGGGGAAACACCTGAAGTCGGGTCCAACCATGTGATAAGGATGCGCCGGCTTCCACAAGTAATTGGAATTCGCTAGGCGGGTCTATTTCTGCATGAGGGGTACTCTTATCCTGTTTCGGCGGATCCTACTACCTAAATCACCTAGATGTACATTACATTGTTTCCTTCCGTATCCGTGTCCTCTTCCCATTCCGTTCGTGTCTGAATGAACTACTCCTTCCTTTCCGTTTATATACACCGGTGGACCCTTATCACTTGAATTATCACAACAACCAGTTGAGCCTAAATCATTTCAGAATAACATTTGCACTAAATTGGTCAGTTCTTCACGGCCACTAACGTCGCTCATATGTAAGAGCATAACTAATACGGGGAAAGCTATCACCTACGGGATCAAGGGTTTCTCAGGAGTAGAATAGAACTGTGAGGAAGGATGCAGATTTTATCAATCCATTTACACTTTTGTGTTTTCTTTCAACATGCAGTATGCGAGCGAAGCGAGCATCAATAGAAGTTTGGAAGTCCGGCGCTTGCCGGACGGCCAGACTGGTGTCTGTTATAAGCTGAATATGATACATGTTGTGTTCGCTCATAGTTCATAGCTCATAGCTCGCCACCCCCTTGAAGTAATGTTGTATGACCAGTGAGATCGCCATTATCCGCCATCAGTACAGCAAAATTTCCTTTACTCCTCTGTGATGGAGGGAATAAATATGATTCGATCCATCACGGTACGAATATGAACATATTTTATACACAACTAAAATACTAAGCAACGTGATAAGAAGAAGCCTCAAACTTGGAGGGCCGACATCAAGTGCCTCCTGGAACCAAAGTAAACAGTAGACCCACATAAACAGCTCCGTAGTGAAGCCGTTCATCCGAGTCTAACTGGAAACGATGATTATCATTTTTAATCTCCATTATCTAGAGTGACCATTACTGAAAGTCACCACCACCATCAACATCAAAAATGGGGCTTGGAGAATTGAAAACATCGTTCACAGTTGAATACGGATTCTTCATTTTGGATATGAACGAAGGTTGCGAAAATGGCTCCAGTGACTCTATCTGCAATGATAGAAAGCTATAACGTCACACCCAACACCAAAGCTTCTCTAAGCGAGGGAAGCGGTCATGAGCAGGAGTCTGGTAGTCCGCCGATAGCCGAACCACCAGAATGGATGAGTGGAAGGTGTGGGAGGACCGTTGCTATTGTGTAATAGAGTGACAACCCCTGATCTAGGCATGGAAGCAGCTTTGAACTATAGAAAAGGTACCTCACAAGCGATTCCATAGAGCACATAGCGGCCGCGTAGAAAAAGTGAATAAATCGAAATAAATGATCACAATAATATCGCTTGTTGATGGAATTCATAGCGACATCAATAAAGCTACATTTATAGTGCATCGGAGTCTGATCCGGTCTGAATAGAAGATACGTATTGATCCTCGTTACCCGGAGATCCATACGGATCATTTGTTACACGACCGGATCGGACTCCGATGCACTACAAATATAGCGTAAGCGTCACTGACTTTCCCGTACCAGTAATAAGGCACCCTACGGCTCGATGTCGTTGTCGAATGGTTTTGCCTGCCGGTGCTCCGCCCACTATTCCAAACTTTAACAATTTTTCCTGTTGTGCAGAAGGGGAACACTATCAGAATATATGTCAGTTATTCTTGAAAAACGCAACTCTTCATGAATTGGAAGTGTATTATACAATTACCAGTCTGTCCGTCGGGCTTACGCCGGGTTCCAGACTTCTCCCAATGTTCGCTTCGCTCGCACTTCTTGTTCGTCTTGAAGGACTAATAACTATGCCATAGTTTCCAATATTGCTCCCCCCCCTCCGTGTTGTCTTCTTAGCTTTCCCTATTTTGGCGCTTCACCATCAAAGGAAGATTAACCTCATTCCTCAGAGAAAAATTTCTTTCGTTTGATAGGAAGGGCTAAATGTAGTTATAATGACCGATTCAACATGGTATGACCACACGAAATGGTTCATTCCTTGTGTCTGCTTTGGTTGATCAGGTGATATGAGTACTCCGAACATATAAGAGAGGAGGGTGCGGTGTGCCTAGACAGAATGGGATGAGTATAAGGTGAGCACAACGCGGAAGGGGACTTGATGGCGACAGAATCATGGATGTTACACTGCTCGCTGCTGAATTCTAGAATTTGCCCTACTATGTGTTGTTAATCTCTAGCAACACAATCGAGGTCTATCTCATAGCAGTTTCGATGCACTCTTATCACAGCGGACCCATCTTTAGGAGTATCCCCACTTTTGGACGCCGATGCACCCTTATCACACGGTGGGGCTCATCTCCAAGCGTTTCCGCACTCCCGGCGCCGGCGCACCCTTAATCCCTTGTCACGGTGGTGGACTCATCTCCCCCACTTCTGGGTACCGGCGCACACTTATCACAGCGGTGGACCCGTCTTCCCCACTTCTGGACGCAGTCGCATCCTTATCACAGCGACCGACCCGTCTCCCCCACTTCTGGGCACCGGCGCACCCTTATCACAGCGGTGGACCCGTTTCCCCCACTTCTGGGCGATGGCACACCCTTATCACGGTGGTGGGCCCGTCTCCCCCATTATTGGACGCCGGCGCTCTTATCACTACATTGGACCCGCAATGAGTCTGCTAACAACCATATGATTGGAATAGGATGACCGCCCTACTCTTCCTTCGAGACAGGATGAATGAATTTCGTGGCACACAGACACACACACACACACTTACACACAGACTAAGCCCGTTATTATGAGTCATGATTGCCTTGCCCAAATGAGTACAAATCTTAGCATCAGAGTCTATAAAAAGTAGGGTGCATTGCCACTGGACATTATATCGATCCACGGTGTAAAAAATGGGTATTCATTGACCTCTTCTAGCAACAATTCTGCCTAGTAGTAGGCCCAAGCAACAGATGTACCTATGACCTGCCCCTCGCTACAGTGAATAGTTCTCCGCTAGCGAAGACGATCGAGTGGTAGCGAGAATGAAGAAATCGCTGCATCATCTGTCTGCGCAAATTCTTCCTGTTTCTTCTCACAGTAACGGGTAGGCTGTGGATTTCTTGAGAGTGGTGAAGATTGATGTTCAGATTCTCTCATCCAATTTTTCTCATGGGTCAGCGGACGATCCGAAGCCATTTTGCGGAAGGGATTTTTGTCGATCCTATTTCGACCGACCTCTACTTTCTTGGGAGTGGCTTCAGTCGTAGAAAGATATTTTCTCTCTCTGTCCTCATTGTTCCCAAGCTCTTCGAAACTTTTTATTGTGTCTTGAACAGTTATTTGACGCAGAGATAATGCTTTCACTATGCGTGCCATAGACGTTCAGTCCGATGCAGTTGAACAATGACAGCGCTCACGACGTTGCAAACAACCACCACGAGATAACTATTACCTGGGGATAAAAGATAAAGAGGTAATATAAGAACGCGAAAAATCTAGGAATCTTGCACAAATGTGGGTGAACGAAGTCTTTGGCTACACTGTATATGTATTGCCGGCTTGCCTCCCTCAACTGTAATCACGATGTCAATTCCACAAGAGCACCTCCGAGCCATAATTAGTTTTCCATCTCAGCGCGCACCGAAAAGAGTATTCGGAAGATCTGATCACGATGAGAGTTAGGTTTCCTACTATTCTAACATGCATCATGCCATGTGGCCGGCTCAAGGAGAAGACGCGCCAACTCGGACTTCCACTCCGAAATTGACTGTCTTTGTTTATTCATTCATCTCATACATCGAAAAAGGTGCACCAAAAAAAGTGAAAACAAAAAAAAAACATGTTCGGAAAGCGAAAAACCGTTAACCATGCACAACCAAGATGAGATGATTCTGAGGCAGAAAAAAACAGTAAGACTGACGAAGGAACTTGACTTGCGATGAATTTTTTTTACAAGGAGATAACCTGATCATTTACGGAGAAAGCTTTCCAGCAGCACGTAACTAAGCACTACAGGGTGCGCGCGAATTATTGGCTCGTGGTTTTTTGAGCCCCAATCATTAAGGACTGAGCAAAATCACAAGTCATGTTATGGGTGTTCTTCCTTGAGCCATCTCTACTGTAGATATCAACTGGTTTCTCGAATGACTTTTCCCTATGCCTACATGGGCTTCAGGAAATCTCCCATGTAGGCACAGGAAAAGGTCGAATCGCTGGTGGCACGGGGTCGGTGACAGCGCCCTTCCTTCCAAGATTTTCCGAAGTAGACTTTAGAAATCTCCGACCATACATGTATGATAGGTCACAGCTAAGTCTTAACTACAATGGGCTTACCGTTAATTGGACCACCAAATGATTATCATGCCGAAAACAGGCGTTGCTTTTTTTGCGAACTCGGGACTGCTAATCATCAGAAGAACAAATATAGCAGTCGTTTCGGAACCGTGGAAAACTCCCAATTCTACCAGTGAAAAGTGGCTTTTGCAAACTCGTTCGTCCCCAGTTTACAAGGCAAAATTCGGTCAAAATTGGTTTCACGGATGATTTCCTGGAATTTTGGTCTGAAGGGATAGTCCACGTAACTCACTTCATTGGCATTCTTATGAGCTCCGCTTTGAATATGTTAGTGAAGAAGTCTGCAGTACTAAATGGATAGGAACAGACTGGCTGAAGTCCGTTCCTGAAGAATCCTAAAAATTTCTTCTGGAATAACACTAGCGTGTCAAGGGTGGTCTGAGCTGAAAGCTTCTCCAAGTCTCTACAGACCCGGAAAGAGATCACAAGGCAAATTTTGTTACTTACGGTAGGTGTTGCTACACCAAACATACCCAAGGAACGGCCTATGAATTCGCTCAATCCGTAATGATTGGGGCTCAAAAAACCACGCGCCAATAATTCGCGCGCACCCTGTGGGATGACCAAGCATGAAATTTTTTATTGGTGGTGTAGCCGAATTCCTCAAGAACAGATGGGTGTGGGTAGGTGCCTTAAAGGCAGCACTCATGGAAATTTTTTAAGATTTTGTGGTATATAGGGGATTTCAGGGACGATGAACTCATTGATAACGATGAAGCAGCGTGAAACACGCGAAAAACACAGAGAATATTTCATGTGTGTCCACAGCGCGGACGAGTGTTCCGTGATGGGTCCCGCCACGGAACCCTGCCAATGGTACGAATTTCATAAATAGGCCCCCGCTGAACCACATGCGCACACCCTGTCAACGGCGTTAGTTGGCGCGACGGAACCCTAATGTCCAGAGTGGCAGATGTGTCCACGGCAATATCTTCGCAGGTAGGCGGCCATTCAAGGTGTTCAACTTACTGTTGCGATGGTCCAGCGGCCGGCTATATGGTAAGCGACTCATTTCAGAAGTGAAGGTTTCCGTGAGTGCTGCCTTTAAGCCGCTGCAAGACGTTGGGCGCAGAAGATGTACCAGAAGCTTCATTGGTTGTAAGTTCAGCTTTGGATGCTTTACCCTTGGTGCCGCGATCTCTTCTTGGTGGCATTTCGAGCTACCAAACGCCGATATTGAGCCATACTGAGCCCAGCAAGTAAATTTGGAGAATAGCGAAAGACCGGTTTTACTGGAAATGAAAATGCGCAAAAAAAGATCCAAGCCTAGAGGGAGGTGAGAAGAGCAAAACGTGCACAAATAAAATGCAGCAGCTGTGAAAGGAACGACGGGGAATCGATTCCGATCGAGCTCTAAAAAATATGAAGCCCTAGAAAATCTAAACTCTGAGAAATGATAGAGCTGGTCATGTTCTATGAACACAGAAAAGCATTTGCTGATTTCGAGCCAGAGTAGCTCAGCACAAGGTCCGAGTTGCTCTACTTTTGGACAAACTGAGCGTCGTGCAGGCGAATTCTCGCTCAATCTCATCTCAAAAACAATCGATTTCGCTTACCACAATTCGTTCTTAAATGTTTCCACCACTTCTACTCTGCACTAAATTCTGGATTGGTTCCGACCGGTGGAACAACTTCTCAGAGGTGCCGAGAATTGAACCCGATGGTGCGCAAATGCCATCGCTGGAACCGATTTCTCGCATGCACTGCCAATCAGCCCTGTTTTGACACGTAATGACGTGACCGTTCTTGCTGGCGAGTGCGGACCGTCACTTGTCACAGCGTCATAAAACAGTCATAACTTTCAGGCTCCATTATTAATCAAGCACCTCTCTTCTTTCCCACCCCTATCCCTCCAACACGACCTCCCCACCTTTCCCAGTCCCCTCCCATTTGACCCCCTTATGGGAATTTCTCATCGGACGCTTGACCCTGATTGTGACCAATACAACGTTGAAATTGATCATCTCGCAGCTCACCGATAAGCGGTGCCTCTTCCACGGGCGGTTTATTTCGACTAGGCATGCGATTCTTCTGTTTTCATCAATTTTGGACCAACTGATGAGACAACGTTTAGGAGTCAATACGATCATAATAGTCAGTCAGTACAGAAGAGTAATCAAAATTCCACAAAAGGTAAACGAAGGAAAGCTCCAGCTTACCGTTATCGTCGTTGGGTCTGGACATGAAACCCTGGAAGGATCAGCCTATGTTATGAGTACCTTTTTTGCACTGAAAACGGGCGCACGTCATTTTAAGCACCATCTTAAGAGCCTAATGTGCTGAACTACTGACCTACATCTCTAGTGACGTATATGAAATGACGTAATGTATGTGCTGACGCTATGCTCAGCTTCGCTCTCAGAATGGCGAAATCTGATGAATAATGAGATTGAGGGTTTGTACTTAATCTTTTTTTTTATTCTTCTCCACAATATTTGCGTAGTATTTCCCTTTCATTTTTGCCCAATCCATCATCCGTACCGTTATCCAAGCCGTGGAAATATCTGCTCACCCCTGATGTGTAAGTTTGGGTGTTCACGAGAATTGTTCAATTGTATCATTGATCGATAGTCGCTTTTCACTCCAATCAGAATGACTGATATCGGGTAATAATTACATGTAATTACACATCTTGTGAAAGAACAGCAACTGATACGATGCAGTCCACGCGCATGTCCGCTATACGGGATCCATTATCCGTCATTCGAAAACGGGTCCATAGTCGTGGAAAAGGTGAGTCGGCGCTTGGTACTGCGAAATGGGCCACGCGGCGAGTCCAGGGTTGGGGAGAGATGGGAGGACATCGCCACTCTGTTGGCGCGAGATGTCACTGGACGAGTCCAAATCTGTGAGCGAGAGTGCCGTTCTTAAGTAGTGGGGAGATATCACGGAATACGAGACAAGCGAAGAGAGTCCTGAGCATCAGGCGTGAGCCGGACGATTAGGGTGGTAATATGTGAATTCACAGTATGCTTCTTTGAATGCTTTCAGTTCTTCAGCCAATGTTAGATAGTAGACTACATTGGCCTGACGTTTGGAACAGATTCGCAGTATGCTTCCTTAAATGATGCTTTCTAAGTCAGCATGTCTTGAGCTATTTTCCCACATCTTCTCTCATCATTCACATGTGTACCTCTCTAGTGATGTCAGCAACCGCGGACGGTTTCTTCTACCCTCATTGCTTCATATAGACAAAACATTTATTAACTTTATGTTAAGTCAAGACAGATGTGCGTTACTATGAGTCAGAATACGTATAGAACGCAATACATCGTTAATAAGAAAACAGGAATGTTTGAAGAGTATGCATGTACAGTATCAATTCTGTGAAATCACAATCTCCTTTAGGATTCATGGCAAAGGCTTGCCTGGACATCTGTTTGATACGCCCTCTAATGACTGTTCATCTCGGAAAAATACCTAGAAAGGCGTTGAAGCATAATAGCACGCTGTCTTTCGACAGTTGCTGCAAATTCTTCCAAACGCTTATCAATGACTTCGCGCCTTGCAATCATGTTTTTATCGTATGTCCACGATGTATTCCTGCAATGAGAAATTTGCTGGACACCTTTACAGGAGTAAATTCTGCAGGTGAGCAAAACGAAATCTCGAGCAAGACTAACCGTGGTGTGCAAAGATACAGGTCAACGTAACCGACCAAAGGATTGTACCATTCCGAATTCGACATGGCCACAAGACTGAAAGTATGCTTCTAATATTTCATTCCTGTGCCTTTTGCAATTTTTAAAAACATATTTCAACTTTTGAAAGCATTTGAGGAAATCATTGCTTCCGACTGTGCGGTGAAATTCATTACTTGAATTTTCTCGGATTTTTCACGGATTTCTCATAGTATCCTGCTGTGAAAGATCTGAAGAAAAGCATTGCCCACCTGCCAAGAAATTTCAGAACAAAAGATGAGCGATGGCGCAAAGTTTGCTGGCTTATTTCTTGTGATGGTCGTGTCTTTTTAATGCACTGAATCGCTTTTACCAGGTATTTAATAGGCTAAGTCTTAACTATTCTTTGATCACGAATTAGCTCTGAGTGCTTGAGGTATGGCCGAAAAATTCAGTGCAAACGTTGAATGTCCTTAACGTTTTCTTTGGCTCAAGAAATCAGCGATATCGAATATTTCAAGAAAATGAAACTTCTCAAGTCCGTCACACTTCATGTGGACCATCCTTCATATTACAATCACACATAAATATTTTTATTTCATTGCATGGTGCGCCTTACAATCACCAAGGAAAGAAAACAAATCAAAAGCTAAAAGTTGCATTTCTATACCTTCGACACAAGAGAACTCGCGAGTGAGCTGAATTGACCGAAAATGGTAAACGAAACAGCAAGTAGGTATCTCTGAAGCCAAAAGCCCTGTGCCATGCACGCCACCTCATGCTACAGTATGTGTATAAGTATACTGCAGAAAATTTGTAACTCTGTATGTGTGCACCAGCAGGAACGCTTCCATGTGGGGGGAGTCGAGAGTTTTTGGAAGCAGAGGACGGGAACAAATGCCCGGAAGGGGCAAATAGGGAAGAGGGAGAAAATGGGTTCTCAACAAAAGTTGCTAGAGACATATAGACTTATTGGCACGTTAACAGCGCTTTGTAAATGTTAAAAGCATACAAAAAAATCATGACTTACTTGCAGAGGAATCTGAATCGCTACCGCTAACAAAGCTACCTTGCGCGAAGAGAAACACTTATCACCCGCACGCGCAGCGTCAAGCTGTTTTGAATTTTCGGACCTACTCCAAAACAGCTGCAGATGGATCAAAAAATGCCCTAGTTCACTACAGCGCCTTACTGATCACTTCAGATCCGAGCTAAGCTATCCTTATTGAGAAAAGACTAGGATTAGCACTTTTCTTGATACTGTTGTACCGGGGCCTGATGTGCCGCGGGTGGTAAGCGTCCGATAATCCTGCGAGGAGGACGTATGAGTGTCAACGTGTCAATAGAACGCGATAAAAAGTTCGAGAAACAGCATGCCGATTTCGCCAGTTGATGAGCGCGTCTTTCCTTGTATTTTCTCAGCGGCAAAAAAGTCACTTTTGTCAGGCTCTTGCGGCCAGAAAGGCGCGTTCTTTGCGCAGGAGATTATAACAGTAGATTTCGGTGCAAAGGATCGGAGGATCTTTCACAGTATCGAGCCACTTATCCATCTTGCCACCAGCGAACTCGTCGGTCCAAATGGCCCCACCCTACTTCTTCTCCGTTTAGTGTCTTTTTATTGTTGTTTTAATAAAATTTCTATCCGCTGTGTTTTTTTTGCTGTTTGTTTTGCCCGCTTGTAACTAAGCTAGGGAAAAAACCTATTTTTATGCCAAAAGTAACGCGACCACCGTACGTGGGGACCGAAGCACAGATGCCTGGTAATAAACGAAGCAGTTGGAGATCTGGAAGTACATTGCCGAAGGTAAAGGCAAGTTTTCTAGAAACAAGAACCACAGCTGCTACAAGTAGGGACAGTTAAGTTTTCGAGAGCAAAAAAGCGAAATTTTCTGATAAATGTTACCTCGTCGAGGTACTGACAGTGAGTTGTCCGTGCGTGTCACCAGTCACGGTGGATTAGATACATAGTTTGGTCTAAGAAAGGAGGATATCAACCAGGAGGCTAACAGAGCCGAGGCAACTATGGAAGGAACTGTAAACGAAGATCCAGTGAGTACCGACTTTCCTTATGAAAATTTTGAATAAAAATAGAGAAGGTAGCGAATGACGAATTACCAAAGAAGAATGAGATAATAAGTGGATTAGGTCTGTGAAGCTTGCGAAGACTGGCTAGGAGGTACAACTAAAGAGTTGGAAGTTGAGATCGTGGAAACCGTTGGAGTGAGAGGAATGGAGCCGCCAGAAGAGCGGGAAGAGCATGTACTCTCTATGGGAAGAGATGGGGACATTATTGCCAAGTTATGTAAAATATTGAAGTTAAAAAACGTGTTACAGATTGTAGCAGCGGCGAGGAACTTGAAGGAACGAGCCGAACAAGAACAGAAGATCTTCAGGAAGATGAGGATTGTTTAACAGAAGTATAAAAGTAAAACTCGAATCGTGAAGAACCGACTATGCGATTACAGGATAGGACAGACTAGAGCGCCTTTCGAACCCAACTCGAGGAATTGTGCGTCAATTTCATGGGCAAGGGACGCAGATCCAACAGTTCAGGATCTAGATATGAGTTTGCTAAGCAATGTCCGTCTCTCATGTCCAGATCCATGAATGTTTACTTACAGACCAAATTAAAACTAAGAGAAGATACGGGCAAGTTATAGGTAATGATGAGACAAATGTTGACATTATAGCTGACCACCTGGGAGCTCGTGCGAGGAATACGTATAATCAAGGCTTTACCTATCAGTATTGGTAGGAGAGGGTTCGAAGAAATGGTTAAGGAACTGGGCGAACTGCTCATGAGCTACTCGGTACCCACGAGAATGAGGGCCATTGCTGACTTACGTGACCTTAGGATGAGACCTAATCAAGATGTAGCGGACTTTTGTGAATATGGAACGTGAAATCGCTTTTCCGTCCTTCTTCTAACTCCACTGGAAGCAGATGACTCTAAGCATGTGCATCATGATTGTTAGATGCATCGTACACCACTTCGATTGCCTTTCATCTACGACTTCTACTCGGATCTCTTCGATAGCCACGTCCACCTCCCTCAATGTCATCTTTGTTCTCCTTTTCGAAGTCCGACATGCCATAAAGTCGGTGAATAATCGTACAGCACCGGGCCCCGACAGGATTCGACCAGAACATCTGAAGAATCTACCGAAAGTTCTCATCAACACGTTGGCTAGGCTTTTCACGCGATACCTGTCGGAATGCAAGGTACCCAACCAATGGAAGACAAGCAGGACCGTGGTGCTGTACAAATGGGGAGATCCGCAGGACATCGGCAATTATCGCCCCATCTGCCTACTGTCCGTCGATTAAAAGCTTTTCACGCGAGTGATCCTAAACAGGATCGAAAGGACACCAAATGAAGGACAGCTGTGCGAGCAAGCAGGGTTTCGAAAAGGATTCAGTACGTGGACCACATACACACCGTCGCTAGATTCATCGAGGAATAGCGAGAGTACAAAATGCCCCTATGTCTCACGTTCATCGATTTGAAGAAAGCCTTCGACTCCGTTGAGATAGAAGCGGTCCTGGAAGCTCTGAGGAACCAGGGTGTTCCTACTCAATGCATCAAGATATTTCGTTAGCTCAACAGCAACTTCACAACCAGGATTTCTCCATTCTACGACGACATCAACATCGACGTCAAGAAAGGCGTTCGACAATGCGACATCGTGTCGCCAAAACTATTCAGCGCCACTCTTGAGGACGTCATGCGAAGACTAGAATGGGATTGCATGGGGGTGCAAGTTGATGGCCGGCGACTCAACCATCTTCGCTTCGCTGATGAAATCGTCCTTATAACGGCATCAATGACGCGGGACGGATGCTGGCTGACTTCGACGACGCACATGGGAAGATCGGTCTCCAACTGAATCTGACGAAAACGATGTTCATGAGGAACGCATGGCCCGGGATGCCCCATTCTCGCTCACCGGAACGACCATATCCGAATGCTCCAGCTACGTATATCTAGGTCGGAAAGTCAACATGATGAACGACCTCGCTCCATAGCTGGGCAGGAGAAGACGAGCGGCTTGGGGAGCTTACAAGAGCATCGAGGACGTAATAAAGAAGACAAAGAACAGCAGGCTCCGCGCCCAACTCTTCAATACAACCGCTCTCCCTGCTTTGACCAACGCCTCAGAAACCTGGGCGTT
Organism: Ancylostoma caninum; assembly: GCA_037903475.1. Lineage (NCBI taxonomy): Eukaryota > Metazoa > Nematoda > Chromadorea > Rhabditida > Ancylostomatidae > Ancylostoma > Ancylostoma caninum. The sequence continues at coordinate 2,299,235 of JBAJFG010000019.1, forward strand.
GCGCAAGCAGGATGAGAACGCGGTCAGTGTCGTCGAACGCTCTATCTAGAGGGTGATGCTAGGAATAACCCTCCTCACGCAAGTGAGGGCAGGAATACGGAGTTCCATCCTGCGTCAACAGTCGAGGATCAGGGACGCTATCGCTTTCGCAAAGTTGAGTAAGATCAGGTGGGCCGGACACGTGATGCGTCTTAACGACAGCCGCTGGAGAAGAGCCGTCAGCGACTGGACTCCACGGAACGTTGAGCACACAACAAGAAGACCACCGACCCGATGGTCAGACTTCTTTACGAAGTCCTTCAACGAAAGATACAGATGCTCTTCGTATCCCTCGAACGGACAGAATCCATTGAACGACTCTGGCACGCGAGAGGGAGAAAAAGGAAGGATTGCTTTCGCCCGCTTGGTGTATCTGAAGAAGTCAAGGTGATCGAGGTGATTCCTACTGTATCACTACAAAAATGGATCACGGTAGACAATGGAAGCCGTATTCGTAATCTGCATCTGAACCTATATGTGCAAAATTCAAAATACCTAATTCTGAAAGATCCAATCTTCAATAGTATATCTACTGTGAGCATACAAAAAATGGGTCACAGAAAATGATAACTGCAACCTGCGCCTCATACCAAAACATCCGATTAGGACAAAGCGGAGGAATAGAGAAAGAAAGTTCCTCGGTCCCAAGTGATGTCCCTACTAAAAACATTGACTGTCGTCAATGTTTTAACACGTTTGCGACCACGTGCACGACCGGTTGAGCACGTGGTGTCTGTCGCGTGGTAGCGCATGCATGATCGGCCCAGCACGCTTAATTTGATGTGATCCCTTGGTGCAACGCTCGTATTAGCTAATTCCTTTTTGATAAGGCACTGACCAATACATGAGTATTGTAGTCAATAAGTGGGCAAAGCAGAGGTGTTCTCAAATTTTTCACTAGTTACTTCGAAATTTTACAACTAAAGCAACATCAAACTTTAGAAGAACTATAGCAGTATCCAAGCAATAAACATGGAAGAAATAAGTGGTTTCTACTAAAGGACGAGATCGAAGATGACCTACTGTTGTTCCTAATACTAAATTCACATATAGAACTTACGGCAGCGGTGTGTGTTTATAGGTCACCAGTTGGGGTAACTTCCAGTTGTGCATCATGAAATCGCGCTCAGGATTCCATAAACTGTTCGTCAGCCAGTTATCACGAGCCCATCCGGTTCCCTAAGGAAAAAGATCTGTGGCACTCAAATCATAACAGAATATATGAAAAGATGAATTGTATGTTCTCCAAACAATTCTCACTTTTTCCAATATTTTAATTGAGCCAAAACGAGTATTGTTTCCCAGCAGTTTTCTTATACAGGCCTCATACATGTATAAATCGTCAAAGTTCCTTGAATTCCCATAAATATGAAGACATGAATCGAGACCAGTATGGTTGCAACCAAGAATAACCTCGGCAAGGTAAGCCTAAAACAGGATTCAGGTATTTGGCATGGGTTCAAGCTCACGGATGATGTTGACCGTCGACGAATATCTCCTACATACATGGTGCTCCACATGAGGTGTGACGAGGAAAACTATTCATAACTTGGCACCAATCAATTCAAATAAGCACGTTTTATATCTGTTTGATAGAGAAAAATTTTCTACAGTTAATCCATTTCATTCAGAACTGTCTTTAGCTTTGGTACAAGCGTCCATTCTCTTCCGGGAACTTTCAAGGATGCGCGCGGTCATTTTTGGCGAGATTTTGTCCCATGCCTTCACCATGGTTGTCTTTGGCGAATCCAGCAGATTGTATTTGAAAGAGCAGGCTTTTTTCTCCAGCATATTCTCCAGATAGCCGAATCCAGATGATTCAGATCGGTCGAGTTTGAAGAATGGTCCCACACCATTCAGTTTTCTTCTTTGCGCCGTGGGCTGGTGCTCAATCTTGCTGGAGGGTCCATTCAATGTCCATAGCGTTTTCTTTGGCACAAGGTACCATTGCATCCTCCAGGATTCGCTTTCGATAGAGTTCGGCATCAAATTTAACTCCATATTGGAGAAAGACAAGCTTGGTCTTGCTCTGGCTCGATACTCCAGCCCACACCATCGCGGACTGAGAAAAATGCGTTTTTTCGACCTTTACGGTTCTTTTTTAGATCCTTTCCGTTGATTCTACACATTTCGGAGTGGATCAGTAATAAATATCCTCTCGTCTGTGAAGAGAATCTGGGCAGGCTTGTCATCGCGCGCAAGGGTCACCATCTTTCTGCATTCTTCCAACCATGAGGCCTTGAATTTGGCGTTAAGGCTTTGTTCTTTGGCAGATTTATAAGGATACAACTCGAAATCATTTCTGATCACTGTTTGCATAGGTGAACGGCTGATTTCGTACTCCTTAGCCAATTGTCTAATGCTTCTTTCAGGATTCGCGATTCAGGAGGTACCCCCCCCCTTCTTGCGCGCTTTACATTGCGTGCGTATCCGCAGGCGATGTAGCGGCATGTCGTTGAGCCTTAACGCGTGTTTCCCAAAGCAGTCATGCGTGTGAGCAGTGCCGCAGATTGATATAGCCGATGAACTCCTCAGTTTTGCTGCCATAAGTTCGATCTACAGAGTCACCTCCAACATTACAATGTCCCGGAGCTAACTTCTAGTTAGCCTTAGTTACCATTCAAAGCTTTAGCTACCATTCAACCTAGCGTGCTCAACCCGAGATCATGAAATTTGACTCACAACTGTCGCAAAAAGGGCTATAAAGGGCAGTTGGTCCTGATTTGGACCACATCATAATTACGGACGTACCTTCAATAAAAATATCAATACCACATGCCTTGAAAAGCACATCCCATTTTAACATTGTATTTACTATCGCACCTTCGGAACGCTAGAAAATGGAGTGAGGCACCCACTTGAGGCAGATAGAAAAGCTCCACACCTGTGAAATGCTTAGAAAATTAACAAAGAAGCAAAACTAATAATTAACTGAGCTCAAATACGGAACTCTCCTTATAAATTGTGTAAATTCTACCAGTCTGGCCGCCTCGCTAACATCGGGCCTCCACATTTCACGTGATCCTTACCTTCTTGAAAATTTCTAGTTACACATCTACATGTAGAATATGTTCCGATACAATGATACTACCTACTGTTTTTTCAAACACTGTAGTCAGTCAACACCTTGGATCCGTTATGACCAGCCACTTCCAACTCTGCACAAGAGCATCTTCCAGATGGCTTCAAAACCTGTGTACACAACTCAATGTAACAAATGTAGTACTAATAATCACCTTTTCTCACACTAATGGGCCACGGCAGACCCATTTTCCATCCCTGGGCCCGTTTCCTGACGTTTTCCCCACGATTGGGTAATGGCAAACCCATTCTCTATCCGTCGCCCCACTGGCGGGCGCAGGAATTGGGCGGGGGAGGGGCTTGGGAACCCGTATCCTGACGTTCTCCCCACGATTGGGCCACGGCGGACCCTTCTCCGGTGTGCACCTATCCTGGTGTTTTAGTGTTTTTTTGAACTATGGAGCCCCGACAAATCTGTCCGTCATCATTGTACTCTCACTCCTTGTAGATCTCGAGGTTAAAGGAAGAAAGTTAGGAAATGTTCAGAAAGTAGGGTCAACACAAGTGGTTTCAGGAAATGTCACAAGAGTTAATGATGACGCGCTCTTCGTTCGTTCGTCCTATGTATTTGATTGTAGTGTCCTTCTTAGAAACAACTACGAGTCCTAAAACTCTCTAGTCCCTGTGGGACCTCAATGGGTTGAAACCCATGCGCACGTTCCCAGCGAAGAAACCGAACGTATCCCACTGCTGCGGAACCCCTCACGGCATCCACCGATTCCTTCGACGTGGTTATGGATATTTGAACCGTTGCTGTGGGGAACCACTACCAAGCGTCAATACAGGGGCTAGTCTGCTTTGTACACTGCTGCTATGCAATGTCAAATCGTTGTAAACACTGCGTCGCCTGGAGGGCTCGAGACCGTCAGAGCGCGGTCCCTTAGCAAAACCCTGAAAGCGCTGTCTAAAGCTCTCGCTTCCGCCATTGGAGACTGTATCCATTTTTCTGTCACTTTCGTCCTTAGGGGCTTTGTTGAGAACTATTATAGTAGTTGGATGCTTGCAGGACATGGACACTAAATGTCGCTTGAATCCTAACCTTTGAAAGCTGAGCAGCCACTGTGCATGCTGTAGCCCCCAGCAACCGTAGATCAACCAAAGATTTAATCCAGCCGTTTTTCGAGATTTTTTGGTGATTTTATAAGAGATCATGATCTGGAAAGCTAAGAACGCGCATATGTGGGAAGAAGCCACTGTTTCCGAATGAATGATGTAGGAAAAGATAGCTTACAAAACCTAGAGATCGAGTGGTCGGATTTACGTAGACAGATTGGCTTCTTTCAGACTTTACTATGCTGCCAAGCTGAGAGGTCAACCATCAGCTTGAACCTAATGTAAGCCATGTGGAGAGAAGGCTCCGACCCAACAGGCGTAGGTCGTACGTTCATGTCTTCGAGATGTCGACTTTACTTCCATACGTTTTTCGTTCAGTCTACGCTTTAGAATAACCAGTTTGCTTCAAAACTTATGAAAACTACGATGTCATCGACATGAGTACGATTTTTGGTTTTGGTTGAACCCGTATTGAGTTTGCACAAGGACCTTAGACAAGATGACTTGAAGACGCGATGAAGTTCAAGAGCAAAAAGAAGTATATGAAACCAAGCTGAACATCTACGACTGGAGATATTAGGCCTACTGTTAAACTCTACGCAAGCACAGATCGATGTTAATTGTTCCTTCGCGATACAGAGGAGTAATAGATAACAGATTGGCTTCTTCCACATTGCCGTAGTTTTTTTTCACATGGTTACAACAAACTACAGTAGAATTTCCAGTAACTACACCTTGTCTTCTATCGTCGAGTAAAGTATGGAGAACCTTCCCTTCCTGAAATGGTACCGTCACGGTTCTCGTTAATCTCCCAAGAAAAGAGTGGAACCAGGAGCATAGTTAGACCAGTACGTGCTTGTTTTCCACAGAGACTTTTCAGAGATTGGAAGAATTGCTACTGCGTCGCCGATGCAGCTGTCATTCTCCGATTCAAATCCGATCATGAGCATAGTACTCTAGCACTCAAGTCCGTTCTGGGCAAAAAAAGAAAAAAACTGCGTGGCTAGTTACAGGATCCAGCATATGGCAAATGCAAGTCTGAGTGAATCATAAATCCAATTATAATCCGACTGCTGCCTGTGAGAGTGCAACGCACTTCAGAAGTGTTGTGACTTGGTGGATGCCATACATTGGGTAAAGGAAGGAGAAAACTTGTCTGACATGTATAAACAAACACTAACATGAAGAGCTCCATTATCTGTGCCATGGAAGCTTTTTGGTAGCCGAAACTCGTAGTTGGCAAATCCTAGGTGATATCAATCCCTTAAGAATTTTGGAGAGTTTTTCAGAAATAGGACGAATCACTGGTACTTACCGTCCAAAAAATGTTTTGTCCAATTCGTATTCTTCGCCAAATACGCACCAGCCATAACTTCCCAGTTGTAAAAACGATCATAGAAAATTATCTCAGCGTTCGCATCGAGAAATTCTTCAATGCGCCTGGAAAGGTACATAATTTTCAACACAACTGCCTGTCTTATACGAATAAACAGATCAGAGAAGCCTATTTCAAATCAACGTACTTCTTTGGATTGACTATGCCAATGTCTGCGTCAAGAAATAAGATGTAGTCGTAGGAACCAAGAATTCTAGCAGCAACACAGTGACGACGGAAAAATTTCTCGAAATAAATATTAGGTTGGTGCATAATTGATGCCGCTTTTTTCGAGACTTCTTTCCCCGTCAAAAATCAAAGCTTCTCGAATGTTTCTTTTTCATGAAAATAATCCTGTTCTTCCAGTTATTAAAGCTGCTATCGAAAATCCTATCCATTATCGCCACTGCATGCTCTTCCACTTCGAGAAGGATTGGAATGCAGTACAGTCATTCCACAATCTCAAAAAAATTTTGGCTGAAAAACAATCAGCACAGCCAAGTCGAAAATTGTTTGACTAGTTGAAATAGGGAGGAACAATCCTCACGAATAAAGAAAGAAGAGTCCGACTATGAAATTTCGACGATCAGGGAACTTTTGGCAGACGTGGAAGAGGAGGAGGTACGATTTACGTGACTTTTCAGAAATGGAGTCTGCTCGTTTTGCTGCAGGAAGTATGTGGGAATTCGGACCCCTTTGGCTTTGTTTCTGTCTTCATAGAGACCCATTTAGCCAATCTCCATGTTTTTGGAGCTTTTCAGAGGAAGAACATCGATGAATGGTCCACATTGACGTCTTCGGCCAGCGTCCTCGTTTTCAAGATTTCTTACCCTTTGTCAGCTGTCGAAAGTTAATGAGACTCAAAATTTGATGGGCGACCTTCTTATTCTTCGTCTATGAATCTTGTATCCTATGACTATGAACAATCTGTCGACTTCACTGATTGTTCCTCTCCAAGAGGTTCCGCCGAGATTATAAAATGATGCGCTGAATTCCAGCCTCTTCCAAAGTGCAATATATCTTTAATAAGTGAAAGAAGCCAATCAACTTACCATCAACTTATCATACCATCCAAAAAGGGTTATATTTCAAGGAGAGAAAAGTTGCGAAAAAAGCCGCATTAGTTTTGCATCAGTCTACTAATTAATCTATTAAGACGAATTTCTAGCAATGTTTGGGCAAAACACATACAACTTACCAGACATCGTAGAAATTTATGGAAGATTGTTCGTCCAACTTACATCTTTGTGCGGGCATTCATCTTGGTAGTCTTGTGAGCTGACAATTCGGAATTCGTAGTTCCAAATCCGAGCGTAACACCCAGCGGTTGCTATAATGCTCGTTAATGAAGAAAGTCGTTCTAAGTGGAAACCTATGTAGGCAGGCATATCATTCTATTCAAATGTTCAATGTAGGCAACTCAGCTGTAAACCATTTTGGCTGCATTCTCGGAGATTTTACGTGTCCACCTATTTCTTATTTTGCCCCTGCTCTTGGCTGTTCGGGTTCGTAAATTTCAACCTAACAAAGATGTTTCAGTGTAGTCTAACATTTCGCAAGTTTCGCGAAACTTTCAGCTGAATTTCAGTGAGAAGAAATTTAAAAAAAATAGATCCACAGTACACAGATAATAAATACATATCACAGTATACATAATTATGAAAGTAGTTAACCCTGAATAGAATTCGTGGAGAGTCAAACGATCTCGACCAAATATTGCATGTGAACCCTTCACAGGGCGGTAAATGTTATAGGATGCTATTCAACCTTTGTGATCGAATATATGTAGTAGCTATTGACCATAGTCTGTTCCACGGGGGAAGATACTTGGGGAAACGCTGCAGAGAAGAAGAGGGCGGGAAGGCGCGCAGAGATTGGAGAGGGTGCAGAGAAAAACAGACACTGTGCACGAATACTCAACTATCATCGCTGGCGAAACAGAGTATATCCCGGTTTCACTGATTTTCTTGCTGTTTTTATTCAGATGTTGGTTTGGACATGTCTTCATGTTCTTCCCGCTTTTGGTGTGGGATTGTTAAGGACTTGTCTACAGAGATTTTTCAAGGCGCTGCGCACGCATATGACAAACATTCTGCAGGAGAGCGTAGACCTCGTTGACTAGTTGCTCAATCAGTTGGTGCAGATCAAAAAAGGGTAACGGCGATTGTTCAACATGGTGATCACCGAAATTATGAGGATTCCGAATGAATCACTATACATATAGTGAGCTGCATGTTACTTTGAAGAATCTATCAGGTTGTTGCGAAGATGATTGCCATGCTCAATTAACCTGTCCTCTTCTACCCAATTTGTACGAATCCAGCATAAATTATGTAAGATTCTGGTAAGGCTTCTCCTCCTCTTCCAAAGCTTTTTGAATATTTTGGCTAGCGCTCTCCTGAGGTTTCTTATAGAGTCGCGAACAAGTGATGACCCGACGCGGTTTTCGGGTAATCATGGTTGAAGACTTCAAACTCGACAAGACTGTATTGGTGGTGTCCGGTAATTTCCTATTTATTTACCAATCTGTCTGTGCGGCTAACGCCGGACTTCCAGACTTTTTCCAAAGCTTGCTTCGCTCCAATAATTCATCCCATATCCACACCAATACAATTTATTGTCCAATCGATTTTCTCAATAGAAAATCAACGAAAGATGTAGCATTACATTTCTTTCTCTTGTTGCCTTTAGTTTACGCAAGTAGAGCGGCTACATAGCAGTAACGGACCGTCTGGGTGCACCTGCAGCTCTCGCTTGATTGATATTTTAATATACCTTGACATACCTAGCTTCAGTAACCGAATTGCCGTGGGACGGTGGAATATGATGATTCCCATTCTTGCATGTTATGCTAGGTAAAGTGATAAGGGCTAGCTTGAAAGGCAATTTATACTAGCTGCACCACACATCAGACGCACGCATCTATTTGCGAAGGATTTCTCATGAAAACTGGTCAAAGCGGCATACACGTCCTCAATGAAGAGAACGGCAGCCGTGAAGTCGTGAACGAGTGAGTCTGAGCTGCGGCTGCGATGCGACTAGGCCCTATTTTTCATCACACAGACGCACGCGCGCCAGTTGCACGCATCCAGTATACATAAATTGCCCTTGAGTGTATAAATGAGGACGGTGGGTATGGTTAGGCATAAATGAGATAGAGCAAACAAAGTAGGTGTTGTGAGGCCAAACAAAGGACACGAGACTCTCCTGTAACTGGGCGCCATCCCTAGACAATTACCCCTATAGGACTGCAATACGGTTCTTACTTGGCGGAGAACTCTTCTTTTGTATTGTATTATTGTTTTTTTTTTAGCTACTTAGAGCAGGCACACTCCTAAAGCAGCAGTGGAGCTGCCTCTCTCCGCTTCCAAACAGTTCCGCGCCGGCACCTTTTTTCCAAGCGGTACAACCGACTGCCCACTCATGGACGATGGCGCACACTTATCACACCGATGGACCCGACTGTGGCTCCCCACTTTATGGACGCCGGTGCACCACTTGGACCCGACTCCAGGAATTTCCCCACTTGTGGAACCCGGCGTACCCTTATCACAACGTTGGACCCGTTTCCTGGTCTCCTCCACCTTAATGGGCACCGGCGTACTCCTTGGAGGTCACTGGACACTATATGGTTCAGTACTGTGAGCTTAGACCACGCCCCCCGAATTTCGTTTCACACACACACACACACACACACACACACACACACACACACACACACACACACACACACACACACACACACACACACACACACACACACACACACACACACACACACACACACCACACACCACACACACATGCACACGTGACAGACTAAGCCCTTTATTATAAATCGTGATGCTCTGAGGGCAGGAATCGATGCTCACTATATCACAGTTTCAAAACATTTGACTTCAATTCACTGCGCAAGAAGAGGGAAAGAGGACTTCAGAAAAGTGAACTCCCCACGATTTGGACTGATGACCAGCGTCTCAGCCGCTGTTCCATCTTTTCTTACTTAGTTCCCAAGTCCGGTCATCATTGAACCTCGGCGTAGTAGTCAATTGGTAAACTTGTTAGCCGAACACGAGGTTAGTAATACTTTTTTATTGGCCAACGTTTCGGCGGCTTCGCCTTCTTCAGGGCCTGAAAGGATCAAACGATGAGGGTAGCCGCACAAACGCCTCTTCAGTCAAACATTAGATCGAGGCCATACTCAAAAAACCAGCAAACCCCTTGGAAGTCGGAATCTCACCTCTGCAAGTTCACCGAACGCTGGTGTTGTCAGTGACGACCGAACGCGTTAGACTTGTCAGTAGAGTGAGGCTTTCTGCCACAAGTCATATCTCGGCTTAGATATCACATAATTTGAGATATGGAAGGATTTCATTGGTTATGGTGGGGCACTTCTCCTTGCGGTTCATTTTTGGATTTTTGGTGTGAATCCAAAACGCTTCAAGAGTTTTGCGTGCAGAAATCTCAGTTTCGAATTCAAGGATTGTGGTTTCTACGGAGGAAGGAGGCGAAGCCGCCGAAACGTTGGCCAATAAAAAAGTATTACTAACCTCGTGTTCGGCTAACAAGTTTACCAACTGACTACTTTTCTTAATTTTTCGTCTCAAAAACTACCCAATTCTAGAACGTCTAATAACTATGGATGGGGCATGGTACTTGTATGGTAACAGAAAGCGTGAATGTGTATCAGTGCAGGCGTTCTTCCTCCTCTAAGTTTCCTTAAAATAATAGATCATCACCCTAGGAAGGTCTTGGCAGGAGTTTGCTGTTCCTGTAAAGGTGTGATATAGTGCAGGCTTCTCCAACTTATTTAAACATTGACTATAGAGTCCTAATATTGTAATTTCGAGATGGCACTCAAACATCTACTGTAGATGTAGTTGGCCGAAGATGCGGTTGTGAACAGAAGCAGGATTTTTACTGCTCCAGTGTAACGCCTCACACATTAACCCATTGACGACCGCACACGTTTTCGCGTGTAGGGCGCGCAGGACCACAGTCGATTCTAACAGCTTGCCGATGCGGTCTATAAAATTCTACCCGTATAAAATTCTGTCCAGAATGTAGCATTTGCGTAATTCCGCCCAACATGAGGGCTTACTGAATGTTCCATCCTATCACGCATCTCGGTCCGTCTCTATCTTTCCTAATTCATTGAAGGATTATGTTTTTCCTCCATTTGGATGTACATACACGCATGAGTATCACTATGAATAGCTTAAAGGCAGTGTGTCACCTCGCTTCGTGGGCTGAAAGTACCAGCAGACTCTAGACCTCCTCGTCACTCTAATTTCAAAGATGTACGTCAAAGCTCATAAAAATGACGAAAACCCGTTTTCGGAGGGTCCGAAAGTGCAGTTCACGGACCACCTGGGCGGAGCGGTCCGTGAATGTGCTGGCTGCTCGCCACGTCTGCAGCGTTGGCCAACACGTCTAGACGTGTCCGATCGATGAGATCAACGGCTTCACGCGTCCACTCGGCTCGACAAACTGTTACAAACTCCGTCCCGAAAAACGTTTAAAAATAGGGTTCAAAGAACTTTTTGTAATATTTTAGGCATACTGTTGGATTCAGCGTGTCGAGGAGATTCAGAATCTGGTAAAAGCTCAGGCACGAAAACGAGGTGACGCACTACCCTTAAGAGGAAAGTCAAATAAAGAAAAAGAGCACAACTTTATAGTGAAAACAGGAGTAATCGGTTGAGCGTCATAGAAAACTGAAATCCAGTTCAAAGAGCGCAGAATTTATTTGGACATGTTTTTTCTTGCTTTTCCGTCTTGAGTATTTCCGATCCGCAGGAAGCAGGCCACTAAACCATTTTTCTGAAGCTTGAGGACTCCGTGGTATTTCCGATCTCTTGAGATATTTCGGCTATTAATTTCCCAACAGCCTGATATCTATGCGTGCTGGTGTTCTGCTCATTTTCACCTCGCTAATAAAGGTAACGTGCTCTATAAAAGAACAGGAAAGCAGATAAGTCTGTACCGAGCAAAGTTGCCCTGGCGGGATGAGGTTTCGGAGAGAATTCCGCAAGGTGGGCAGAATATTATATACGACCCCGTGATTTCACTATGGAAATACTAATGGTAAGATAGCTAGTTCCAAAAATTTTTTTTCGAATTGAGTTGTCTTGACAATTGCCACTGTTATGGAACTAAAAAGCTGATGAAGGCGGCTTGCTCGAAGGCCGAATTATGTTGCCTCAGAAAAATATTCTGAGTGCTGTGGAGAAATGTCAAGGGTTTACTCGCTCCTGTGCCTTCAGCCAAACTGAGAAAGGGGAGCAAGAGGTAGTAGTCACGTTTTATTGTAGAAAATGTGGCTTTTGCACGGACTGTTCCCATTAATTACTCAAGAAGTGAGCCTTTGCGCTTCAGTTGCAGCGAAACCATAAACCATTTTCGACATGATCCTTGTTTGAACAAAAGGAAATTTGTTTTCAACCTCAGTGGATAAGGGATTAGTGTGGAGTATTGCATGCACTTCGTGAGAAATACAGCGAATTAGTTTGAAAATGATATCAGGATGTTAACAAGAACAAGCGCAGCTCACGGGTGAGCCGCGCGGTCCTCAGTGGGTCACAATTCATTCGACAAAACCTGAAGCAGTGAGGCATCGCCGTTTTCTTCCATTCTACTTATCCCTCAAATCATTCCCTAGCTGTAAAACATTTTACCGAGCTCCAGCTGCAATCCTCCGATAGCAGCAGATTACTGACTTCGAACATTCTGAAATCGCCTTTCAAAAGTTATCAAGTTTTACCAAACTCAGCTTTTATTGTAGAGGCATGCTATCTTAATTGCTGGGATCCACCGAATTGTGCCAAACTGATGAACAAAGCTGTATTTGAGCCGAGTTATAAACACTTTGAACTGGAGTGTCTATTTTGCAACAGCCTGATATCTATTGAGAACTCCAAACGGATGCAGTCAAGACACAGGACCGGGGCGCGTCTCTCTTGGGCAGAGTCACGGGAGCTCAGCATAGTGTGCGCCTGCGTCTCTGTCCATGAGAGCCGCCCCGCGATCTCGACTCTTGTCTACGTATGTTTGGAGTTTCCTATATGCGTGCTGGTGTTTTTCTCATTATTTTGGGATCTCTGATCGAATATGTGCAGAATAAGTTTTTGAGATGACCTTATCCCTTTTCTTTGCCTTGATCTAGCAGTAACAGTGAACGAAACGGAGCTTAGGTATCCTTTTCTTCTTTGTCTAGTGTACTAAAAAGATCCAACTGTGAGAAGTCCAGTAAGGACACCAACGGTAAAAGATCACGATTCATCGCTGTTTTTCTCATTTTCTAACGCACTACCAGAGCTTCATCGGGTAACTGTAGAACTGGGAGCTTACTAACTCCAAAGAATTTCTCGAAAGAAGGAAGAAGGCTGTTCTCGGACAAAAACTAGAAAATCTGAAGCTTATTCACTATCTCAGCAGAAGCTGCTGCACTAAGAGTTAGTGAATAAAGCAAGAGGACCAAATAACAAGCTCGTTATAATCTATGTTCGCTGTAAGAGCAAATGATTTACAAGCTTGCGAAAAAAAAACACGAAGTTGTCTCTTAACCTACTAGAACCGTTATCAGAGGCAAAGAACACTTACACATGGCATGTGCGTAGAAATCCAATGCGGTATCTGGCTCGATCACTACCAGTATAGCTATACTTGGACTTCTGCAAATGTGTCGATTCGCTGCAAAAATTCTGCACGTGAATACAGCAAAATGGTCAAGGAAGTATCTACCTGTTCCGTGGCGTCGATTTCGGGTTTTCTTCCAAAACATATTCAAACCGCTTGAAATCTTCAAGAATATAGGGTCTTCGTGAAATTTGAGCGACGAGATGCGGGATATGAAACAGACAGAGAAATATGAACGAGTTATCTCACCAGTCTAGCTGTTTCCATTAAAAAACGTTCATAGTTTACTATTTTGCCGTGTTCGATGAGAACAGTAATTGCTACCAAGCTCATTTGCTCAAAATCGGACTATGGAGCGGAATCAATCACCTTCATTGATTAATGCGCCCCAAAATTAAAACAATATTGTAAAGCAGTGGTAAAAAATCCTTTTGTTGATCAAATTCGAGTGAGAAGGAAAGACGCACTAGAAACCGAGTAGATTGGATAGTAAGAAGCTGGGAGATGACGCGAAAACAGTGCAAAACCGTTCTTTGAAAACTTCCTGACCATGTGGAATCCTTGTCTCAACTTCATAGTAGCACAAACGCATAAATTGGTAATCGAATGTCGGACCGCCAGTCGAGTGACACCACTAGCGGCTACGGTCACCTCGGATTCCAATATTGAAGAAATGTCTAAGGTTCAGACTCACCTCATTCGTAGAGCGCGAAACAATGAATAGAACTGGAAGTGCAGCAACACAAAAGACTACAGCTTTCAAGATACGCTTTGGGACGCGTTCCATCCTTGAATAACCCCCATACCAGGAGTGATAACACATCGTATCCGTTTCCGAACGAGTGTTAAGAAGTTAACTGAATTGTTTCGAATAAATCAAGAGGCTCTGATTACTGCAGCGCGAACGCAGTCCAACAGTGCAACGCGTCGAGTATGAGCCTAGCAGCAACTCCTTCCAGTTGCTGTCATCCCCTCCCTCCTCAATTGATGATTGATGCCATTCTTCGACAGTTTTCATTTATTTATTTTATTTGTTCGCTAATAAATGGGGAGACCATGTGAGAAAAATACAGTGTACCTAACACATACAACATAGCACAGATGATAGCAATAATAGCACATACACGAAACAAGGTATTCTATCGAAAACTGTGGATAGAATTCGAAAACCTGATCAACATTTTGCCAATTTTCTAAATTGTTATATTACAATAGGGATACAGATTTTTTTGCCAAGACTGAGATGAAGATTCTTGCACGGTTAACAAAAAGTGTTGCCTTACGGCTTCATGAAATGAAATTTTATCGCATATACGAGTCATTGATAACTGTCCAAACTAAACACACAACAGGCTGCCCTAGTCCTTGCCAAAAGAGGCACAAACAACATAGAGAAAAAAGGATGATTCTAGCTTATCTAAATATCAATTGTCAAAGCAATGGCATCCTTGAAAAGAAACACCAGTGGTGATCTGTATTTTATCGGTGATTCTGAGGAACAGATTGTTATGTAAGTTATGAAGTGCTGCAATCGAAATTATGAGAAACGAAATACGGCTTCGGACAAGAAACAGGCACAGAAGGAAGAGAGGCGTGCTGTTCTCCTACAAACATGCAGAACCAGGCATAACGTTGCTGCATAGCCGTTATCAGGAACAGCATCCGAGTGCACGAATGCGTGGAAACGCTGTTTAATGCACAAACTCAAAAGCCTAATGAAGACAACGTGAAGAACGAACCCTTCATCATCGAGATAGGAATTGATTGCGGCGCATTCATGGGCTGAGGATAAGAAATTCAGTTCTGTATATGAAGTCTGCCAGCAAACGATCAGGTCTGGTAACCCAGTCATTACTCTGTCTCATATCAATATTTTCTCGAAGATAGCTCATCAACATAATAATTGTTGTGATAGTGAGCGAAACAATTTTTTATTTCGATTTTATTTGAAGTGTAGAACATGTTAACGCTTTGTTTTCTTGAGCTGTTAAGACTCTTTTCGATGACTGTATCCCTTTTTTATTTCTTTTTTCTCTGGTTTTATGATTTCAAAGCCCTCGTCAGACCTTAATGTTCAGAACGAATACGACAACATCAGATACACCAATCTAGTTGGCAACAATACCGTTCGGCAAGACGTTGAGAATGACTCTACCAACACAGTACGCAAACCTATAGATAAAATCCTCACTAAGAAGGATAGCGAAGAGCGTGCTGCATCACTTTCGTTCATAATAGTAGAGTGGGGGATATCAGAACCAGGGCTCCTCAGATGGTCGTGAGGTGATAATCAAGAGGCCAATCTTAACAGATCCCTTATTTCGTCCTTGTTGTTAAACTCGGCTCGTTTCTTGTGGTTTCACTAGCTTCCTATTTTCTCTCCAAAGTCTTAGTCATATGTCGAGCCGCGAACATTGGTGGTTGTTCATTCGTGTGGATTAAGGGGTTTTTACAGTTTTCAGTATTGTGGGGCACGGCGCGGCGCGAGGAGTGAACCGCTGCGAGCTGAATTCTTGCCTCGCACTGAAATTCCAGTTTGCCCGCGTTGTCGCAGCGGGAAAGAATGCCACGAAGCATCCCTTGTCTCAGCCCGCTGTGCGAGCTCGCAAACTGACGCGCCGCGGCAAAAACTGTAAAAGGATCACCCTCGCGTCATTTGCTGCAGCGCGCTCGCTCGAGCTAGCACTGCGTTGCCGCTCCCCATGTTTAGTCATAGGGTGCGGCACGGCGCGTCAAAACTGTAAAAACCCCTTTAGGGTTTGGTGCCGTGAAAAACTATCTTTCAGATAGGGAGCAGGTTGTGACAGCGCTCTTCTGTGTTCGTCCAAACGTCTTAGAAGTGGTCTCACCGTTCCACCAATATATTTTTCGGTACAATCACCGCATATGATCATATATATTTTGTCTAGTTATTTGTCAATTTCTGTCTCGATTACGAAAAGTTCGTTTTTTTTTACGTTGTCTTCATTAGGCTCCTGAGTTTGTGCATCAACAGCAGCTGGAGTGAGAAACATATTGGTGGGACGGTGAGATCACTGCGAAGACATTTGGACGAATACAGAAGAGCGCCGTCACAACCTGCTTCCTACCCAAAGGAAACATTTTTCACGGCACCGAACCCTAAGACCCACGAATGAACAGCCACCAATGTTCGCGGTCCGAGTGCTGCATCGACATTTAACTAGGACTTTGATGAGAAAAGTAATGGAAGCTAGAGGAACCAGAAGGCATGAGGCAGAGATTAACAACAAGGACGAGGTAAGGGAAATATTAGGATTAATCCCTTCATCATCATCCCTCGACCACTTAAGAGGCAGTGTCTCACCTCATGATGGGTATCGAGATATCAACGGAAACTGGTCCTGCTGATTCCAATAATGTGCTTGAAATGTGAAAAAACGGTTAAAAATCCCTATTTTGAAGGCCAATGCAGCAACACGATCCTGTTAATCCTCCACTGGTAAGGAAACTTGCATTCCGCACTGCACTACGTGGTGCTAACTTCTTCAGATACCCATGCTGAATGTTGTCGGGTGATCCACCATCGTTCAATATTGTGAGGACTGCCCTCCCGACGCTTCTGGTGGTCTTCCATTGATCGATGCCTGCACGTTCAGATAGACGACATGCCAACAGCCCTCCAATACATTGATAAGGGAAGCTGTGAAGTTGTTCAGGTGTTCCGGTCTAACCGTGTCAATGTCGGGCGTCGTGACTGAAAATCTTTTGTCAGCTCAACCGGATACACTTTAGATGGGTGAATCATTGAGGCAACACATTCATTCTTCCTGAAGTGGTGAGCAGAGATGCAAATGGCTATCAATTTTATAGGAAATGAACCCGTGGATGACCCAATCGTTACATTGACCCCGTCTACTTCGTAATTAAATTCAGTGAACGTGCACTGTTTAAACTGGAACTCGAGTAGCGTCTCTTCGGTGAAAATGGCATTCTGCATTATTGCCATTACCCTACTCTTACATTCTTTGAGCAGTTCAGCGGTTTCATTTGCTGCAAAAGCTGCTACAGTCGTTTTGATTCATACCGATTGCGGGCGGTGCGTCGCTGCGTCGTCGCCGCTGTCGTTGGCGGCAAATCGATACACACCAAAATCATTGTCGCCTTAGCGGCAGCGATCGAAACTACTAGACTTGTAGAGGAGTATAGCGGCAGCGTTACCGCTTCTTCAGGATGTTTCTTTTAGAGGAGGGGAGGAATGATGGGAATGAAGAGTGCCTTTTTCCCAATCCGATGGGCGAACATCTTTTGGACGCCATCTAAATTATTCGTCGTGAGAGTCCAGATTCGACGTCATTTGTTCTTCCTCTCCTTATCATTTCTGATCTTTGACTTCCGTGTGGACGTTTTCACCGTGTCCTGTAGAAGCCGCCAATCCGCTGGCTAACCAACAACATCTCTCTACTGTGAAGAATGTTATTTGCTCTACTCACTGTAGTACTGCCACTGGTGTTGCCAGCACCGGAGCAAGTCCATCTTGCTTTCCATGGCAACTTCTCTGTCATGAATGTCGTTTGGACTACATTTGAGAGCGGTAGGTTTTTAGCTGGCATTTTTACAGAAATTGATCTTTCGTTAATGTTCGTAATTGAATGCTCTAAATGAAAGTAAAGCTCTTAAGACAGCTCAACCGTTCACTATGGCACACTACCATCGAACATGCCGTTCACGGTGACCGGTTCCCAGAAAGCTTGGCGTACTGGAAGCATCACTCGATACTCGCACAGAGCACTTATGATAAACCTATTGCCGTCCACCACGTATTGTACGTTTTTATTCTTCAAAATGTTCAATAAACAGGACAGTTTCGCCCAGAAAACCCTATATCGGAGATTTTCAGGGTACAAAATCGGTTCTCGCTTATTCCAGTTTAAAACTATGCCGGAAAATCCGACTTCATACAGGGTAAGACAAATTGTCAGTCACGACTGTTCTCGGAGTAACCTAGACTTCGCCTTAGGAAAGGAACTCGAAAGATTGTTTGTCATGGTTCACGTACTGTTCTCACAGCATCCTGACATTATAAACTGGCTATCAATGTATGTGCATAGCCGCGAGACCATTAAACGACGCATTTTTATCCTATTTGCATGAACATTAGAGATTTGACTCGACGGGCTCGATCCAATTTTTGCGTAGTGGCTATTTCAGTGGATTGGATTTCAAATTGACACAACCACTGAATCTCAATGCATCATGAGCTTTCGTGGCAGTAACTGACCGAAAAAAGCGGAAAGTTCAGCTCATTTGACTGAATTCCTGTCTACACTTCGTTATCGAGCCAATTTCCAATGAATTAGGAAAAACCATAGGCAGGAAAAACATTCAGAGATTCGCCGAAGTCACAGTATAGAATAAACGCTTCGATGATGTAGGGCTTCAGTGTTTCGTACTTAGAGAAAATGAGAATACATGCCTCTTCTCTTCTGCGTTGCCAAGAGGATGTCGATTAGGAACGTGCATCGGTCAATGACTTTGAATTGAGAAATTGAAAGAATATTATTTATGTATGTACAATCACAGATACCTCGATTGCATGTTGCTATTTTGATGAAATTAGCTGCCGTGAAAGAGGGAACGATTTTATAGGCAAAGAAAAACCACAGAAGGGAGCTGGAAGAAAACCAGAAAGTCTGACAGTTGTCTGGTGTTGCCGGGATTACCTTTTTACCTAGTTGTTCACAAGAGCGGGAACCCTGGTAACGCACGACAACCACAGCATCCAGCTGGTCTGAAACGACACGTACAGTCCTTGTCGAAAAGATAGACGGATTCCGTCACTGCACAAAAGCGGCGGGACCTCAACGATGGATGCGGAGACAGCATGCTCCAAGTGAGAGGGTCCACTAGGTCCCACCGCGATTCTGCAGCCGCGACGATATGAAACCGCACGCGCAATCCGTCTATCTTTTTGACAAGGACTGTACGTGGTACGAAGCAGAGTCGTTTTCAGGTGTGCAGTAATGACTGACGCTCCCCTGACGATTGAGCATTCACATTCCAAATGTTCTCATCAATACTGACCTTTTAGTGATGATGCTTCACTTCCCTCTTATGATCCATACTTTGGAATTTGCGCTTTTCTGTGCTTCGTGTCCGACTCTGCCAGCATCCCTAGGTCAATCTCAGCTTTTACAACAGCTCTCCATTAGCAAGCAGCTGGTTTTTGAGTACTAATCGCAGCGGGACGCTTCTGCATCCCATCGCTCGTTGCTAATGCCTATAAAACTTTTGACAAAAGAGTATCCTGACGTGAAGTACTTTGAAGTTACATATCGTCCCGACAATGGTCATCGCGAGATCCGTTCTAGCTTTCTACTTGATTGTTATTACTGCAGGTGTGCGTTTTTGGAGACCTTGGCTACTACCACGGCAACTCCACAGCCAGCATTATTCGCAGCGGTCTCAGTGGAAAATTCGATTTCATTGTTCATGTCGGTAAGCCCCTCTCCATTTATCCACAGCACAGAAGGCGACCTCTAACTACACTTCAAGATCTCGTGTTTTGTAGCCATCGCAAATATTTTATACGGATCTCAACACACTGCACTCACAGGAAATCTAACTAATGAACTGAATTGTGTTGCTCGGGGAGCAATTTTAGGCTAGGACAACTTCGAAGCAGTCGTGATCACTTGTACACAAACATTTGTAGGCAAACATTGAAGATAAGGCTATGTGTCACCGCCAAAGTTGTGTGGCATCACGCCCAGTCTGTCGTCACGATCGGCCTAAAAGTTGCGAAACTGCAGGGAGCACCGGAATCAGCTGCGCATGTTTTGTTGGTCATTACGAGATCAGGACGAGTCAAAGGCGAAAAACGTTGGCTCAACTCTTTGCCACAGTCATACTGATGTACATTTGGACCCGTAGTGAAGTGTCGTGGCGGTGAGGTCAGCTGGCTGCAAAATTCGTCGCCGCATTTGTGGAGTTGCTTGCACGCCGGGTGAATTACTCGGGGTTCTCCTCAGGATGATGGTTTTCTGGAGTAGAATTCCGCTAACTCCCTCTACGCGCCATGTAAATCAGATTCGGGGGCTGGTGTGCTGAATGTAGTTTTACTTCGTTTATGTTTCAACTTTTATACAAAGGAATTTAAATGGTCATTTTGTAATGAAGTGTTCTTGTGTTATGATGAAGGCCGCAAAATATCCGTGTGCAATATTCGTGTTTTACTATTCTTTATTTTCAATATTCTTGAAGAAAAACCTGATTTTCTTATTACTATTGCAGGTGATATATCGTACGATCTTCACAGCGACGATGGCAAAAATGGCGACAAATTCATGAACCAACTTGAGCCGCTGCTGTCCAGAGTAGGTGATTTGCTCATCTTTTCAGTGATTTGCCGCAGGCATGGCAGCTCTTTTACCTTCTAGAAGGGATTAGAACACTGAGATCCCCCTTCGAATGCTGTGAGGAATAAGAATGGAATTTTTTGGATGAAACCAGGTCTTGTAAAACGTAACGATGAAGACTTTGTTTAACGTCCACAAACTTGCGGAATTGATCCATCTAACGCCATTGGGTTGTTCGCAAATCTTTCCGAGATGGACCTGAGCCCGCAAACGGCAAAGAAGCTGTGGGCGAAATGGTTGCTAATTATTTGATCCATCAATCGTATCCAGCACTATGGGACCACCCGGCTTCAATGTTCTTCGGCCGCGTGGACTCACATTAGTAAGAACGAGTTCCGAGAATTTGGGATCTTGTACAAAAGCACATAAGTTGGTATCTTGATGTAAAGACGCTGTTTTGGAATTGGGTTGCTGAGATCCGCTATCCAGTCCGTCGGCGAATACCTTCTCGATCAGTGTTTCTTGTGATAATAACGACTGAATTTCTTGGCCCTTTTCTGGAGACTTCTCGAATAACCTGGTGGGTCTGGGAAAAACGAATGCTAGCCTGAGCGCTTGCGGGTTTTTTGTTGTACGGTATTCACGTTCACCTACACTTTTCACTAGTTTAATGAATCTAGAAGTTACCAGTTCTCTTTGCTTTGAAACCATATTTGGGAGCTTCCATCTACAGCTGGATAAGAAATTCATTTTATTGCTCAAATTTCTTGTCTGGAGCACAGAAACACTTCTAGTGTATTTAGGTTCCATATATGGTAATAGCAGGTAACCACGAGAACGACGGCAAGAATTTCTCAAACTTCCAGGAAAGGTTCTGGATGCCTCACAATGGATACCATGACAATCAGTTTTACAGGCACTTCTCCGGAGAGATCTCGGAAATCTCGACTTTTCGCTTGTTAAGATGTTTGTGGTTTTTGAACCTTCACAATGTGAGGTGTTTCTCAGGTGTGTTTCAGCTTCGACCTGGGTCCTGTGCACTGGGTCGGCCTGAGCACGGAGTATTATGGTTACTACCAAAGCCTGGGCAAAGGACCGGTATTCACACAGTACAACTGGCTTAAGCAGGACCTTGCGGTCGGACTTTCTTAACAATCTCCCCCTCATTTCTAGGATCTTGTCCTTTCAGCACGCCAATTCAAATCGTCACCACACTCCGTGGATCATTTCCTACCTTCACCGACCATTCTACTGCTCTGCGGAATACAACGACGACTGCTCGAGCTTTGACAACTCCTTGGTTGGTCGCTTCGTTTTCTGGTGGACTGTTCTCAGATGATATGCCAGGAACAATTTATACTAGATGGCGCACACATTCATTGCAACTTGGAAGTTTGGGCCATCTGCACCTTGGATGCGTTAGAAGTGCATCTCGTCCTGTCCCTCATCATGTTGTCGTAAATCTGAAAAATGCATCTGGTGCAAAATTCCCGTCGAGTGCAAAATTATACCCTAGTTTTCTCCCCGGACTTCTCCAGGATTAGTTTCATATTTCACTTCAATGCATGAATGGTCTTTCATCGTCCCTTGTCACAAAATTGTCACATTCCACCTATATAGCGACAGATCTTCTATCACCATAGTATACATGGAGTGTCTCTTTTCTTTTCTTTTTGAGTGGTGGATTCTACCTCTTTCCGTTGCATCAGAATTCAAAAGGTGCTTCTCTGATTTATTGATAATGCCCAGCTCTAGGTCTGCGATAGGGTGAACAAGTAGCGGAGATTTGGCGAAGACACTTTAGAAGGATTGCAAAATGAAGTCTCAGGTTAGAATCCATAGGCGATATCACATGAGAAAGTATGTGAACCTTCCCAGGCCGTTCCAGTTATATGGTCAATTTGTATGCAACTCACTGGGTTGTTATAAAGAAACAGATGCAGAACGAAAGCAAACATGTGCCCCGAGCATTTCGTTCCCCTATAATGAAAGTTTTACGTTTTAGGAACTACTTTAATGGAAAAGTAGTAGTAACATCGCTTTTACTGGCTTTAATCCAAACTATTACTTGTTTGGATTAAAGCTAGTAAAAGCGATGTTACTACTACGTTTTATACATTTACTAGCGCCCCTTCGGGACGCTAGAAAGTGGGGTGGGGCAGCCACTCGAAGTAGATAGAAGAGCTTCACACATGCGAAATGTTTAGGAACTTGAAAAAGAAGTTCGGCTGATCATTGACTGAGCTCAAATACGGAACCGCCCTTATGAACTGTGTGTATTCTACCAGTCTGGCCACCTCGCCAACGTCAGGCTTCCACACCTCTCATGATCCTTGCCTTCTTGAAAATCTTTAATCACACATCTACATGTAAAACTATGCAATGATCTTTTTTGTCACTGCATTCATGCAACGCCTATGGACCCGTTATGACCAGCCACTCCCAACTCTGCACAAAAGTATCTTCCAAATAGCTTTAGAACCCGTGTACAACTCGGTGTAACCAATGTAGTGCGAATGATCACCTTTTTCCACATTGGGCAACTGCGGATAAATTTTCCACCCATGAACCCATATCCTGGCGTTTTCCTTACTGTTGGCCAAGGCAGATCTCCATCCGTTAACCCGTGTGCTGACGTTTCCCCTACTCTTAGCTACGGTGGACCCGATCTATCTGTGGACCCGTATACTGGTGTTTTCCCCATACTGGGCCACACCATACCCATTCTCCATCCGTGGACACGTATCCCTTTCCCCACGATTGGGCCATTGCAGACCCATTCTCCATACGTGGACGCGTGGGCTGACATTCTCTCTACTACTAGCTACGGCGGACCCGATCATAGTGGATCCGTACGCTGGTGTTTCCCTCACTATTGGGCCATAGCTGACCCATTATCCAACCGTAGACCTGTGTATCCTGCTGTTTTCTTCACTATTGGGCCAGGGCAGACCTATTCTCCATCCGTGGACCCGTATACCGGCACTTTCCTCACTATTTGGCCATGGCAGACCCATTCTCCATCCGTCCACACCGGAGGTGAGGGTGGGAGTGGGGGGGGACATGGGGAAAAAGTGACGTCTCCGTCGCTTTGTGGACCCAGAATGAAAATAAAATTAATGAAAATATTATAACAACAAATAATTTAAGGGAATTATTCAGAAATATTAAAAAAATAAACTGTTGAAATTGGACAAATGTGTCGGTGGGTACATATTCTGGTGTTCTGGTATTTTTTCTGAACTGTGGAACCCGTGCATATTTGTCTGTCATCAGTGCACCCGCACTCTTTGTAAATCTCGAGAATAATGGAAGAAACTTAGAAAATATTGAGAAAGGTTGTTCGATTGCACAAGTGGTTTTCTGGAAATGCCACAACAGCTTATGATGACGCGTTCTTCGTTTGTTCATCCTGAGTATTTAATTGTTGATGGCATTCGGGAAGGAGTGATCATCGGTGCAGTTGCCAATACAAAGGCGAAACAACGACGAATTCTAAGACCCCCTAATCCCCGTTGGACCTCAAAGGGCGGTGCGCTGGGAGCACGTCCCGAAGTCAGCTTTATAATTTGGCTCACATCAGACTGCTGTAAGAAATAATGAGTCGGTCTTCTGCGGAAGGACATTATGAGCCTCCATGCTTTTGCTCCAGCGATTCTCATCCACTTTGCCAGTCTTTAACGGAAGGAACTCTAACGGATTTCTTCGGGTAATCGTCAAGTAGTTAGTCCATTCCATGTCGCAGAGAAACTAGCCGTCATGCGTTAATTCGTAACAGTGATAACGTACAGCCCTGATCTGTAGGTTTTTTTTGGAGTTTGTTTGTTTTGAATCGCTACCAAATTCATTACACCTGGTTAAGTAACATGTATTTCGAAATCCTCGACTCCGAGCTGAGCTGTGGGTGATGAAGTACAGACTCAGCACATCATAAATGTGAAACGAACACAGACAATGATGGCTTACCTGCAGAGAAAATGGAACATTCGTCGCGAACACGCCTGGCCGTGTTCGCGCGCGGACGAGTTTTCCCCGGCGCAAAAGCCATTGCGGTGCGTGGTTTGGCGCAAAGGGAAAACGAAATGCATTCAATTCACAGGGTTTCATGGCGGGACTCGGCCAAAACCACTCGCCGCAATGGCTTTCGCGCCGGGGAAAACTCGTCCGCGCACGAACACGGCCAGGCGTGTTCGCGACGTATGCTCCATTTTCTCTGCAGGTAAGCCATTATTGTCTGTGTTCGTTTCATATTTATGATGTGCTGACTCTGTACTTCACCATCCGCAGCTCAGCTCAGAGTCGAGAATTTCAGCTCCTGCTGCCTTTAAGTAACATGTATTTCTGCTAGGGGTCCTCGCTTGTCAGTTTGCAAACCATAGTTCTATACATGTCACAGGGAACGAAACCTCAAAGTAGAAGCTGCATTTCAGATACGGGTTGGCCACGACGACTTGCCTGGTCTCGAATATCAATTCCTCCAGTACGGCGTCGATTTGGGCTTTTGGGGACATATGCACTACTATGAGCGATTCTACCCAGTCGCCAACAAAAAGTACTATAACTCGGTGAGAGCAAGAGTCAAAATGGTCAAAGAAATGCCAGAATGGTCCACTAAATCTGTGAATTCCCAAATCTAAAAAGTGCATTTCAGGGAAACTGCTACCACAACGCTCGCGCACCTACCTATGTCCTTACTGGCTCTGCAGTGAGTTAAGAGAACCTTTAGGATAGAGAAAGGCTGTACGTATTGTACACATTCTCCTCACTACAAATGACAATACGAAAAAATAATGGTGTTAGTGCCTGCAAAGGACATGTTTACTTTAGGGTTGCCACACACCCAACACTCCATTCGATAAAACACCCGTTCCCTTCAGTGCAAAAAGGTGAGGTGTGCAACTGCGAGGCAACTGTCCATGTGGAAAATGTCCTCTCATTTACAGGCTGAACGATTATGGTTACACCATCCTCACCGTTGCTAACATGACTCACATTCACCTCCAACAGCTGTCCATCAACAAGGGCGAATCTGTAGTTGATGATTTCTGGCTCAGCAAAGACAAAGGATTCGTGGCCAGCAACGAATTGAGGTCAGTTAACGCCGTATTGCTATAAAAACGATGTTTCCACTCACTAGTCGCGACTACTGGTATAGCCGTAGAACTTACCAGAGTTCTGCGGATTTTTCGAGTGCATAACTTCTAAAATGCGACTACAAGTAGTTTGTAAAAACTTGCTATTTTAGAGCGCTAATATCCGGACGGGACTTCCCAAAGCCAATGGTGGATGAGATTTCTCGCAACAAACTCTACGCTTCTGATTATGACATTGATATCCGACAAGTTCAATAAATGCATAATTTGCGCAACATGCCAGGTTTCAATGCATTTTACTTCATTTTATAATTATTAGATTGGTGCAAGGAAATGGCGCAATTTTGTGTTAACTTTTTTGGTGCAAAGAAATGGCGCAATTTTGTGTTAATTTTTTTTCCAACAAAATTAATGAACGGTAGCCTCCGCCGAGGATACAATTTCCTCGAATACCGGGGACCATAGCTTTGGGAGCTTAAGAGCAGCAGGAATGCTTGAATTTCCCTTGTGTATGTGATGGCTATTTAAAGGAGAACGTGGAATTTACATGCATATGATTTTTTGTCGATACTTTCTATGGGGAGGTTATCGGAGGTGTGAAACCCAAATACACTATCCATTTAAATATTTAATACCGTAGCCATATTTTCTGAGGGTGTAGTGGGCTTATAGCTAATGTGGTGACTCACATGATCCGCTCTATCTTTCCACAGAGGGGTTCTTTATTGCGCTAAAAATGAATATGGCGTCCATTTTACACCTTTAACCAGTTTTATGACATGACTGCTCTGAATCAATGGAAAATACCAGTTTCGATAGGAAAATGGTGCAATCATGCAGGCGACTGTTGATATGTGATTATGATAAGCGTCTTAAAAGGTCTTCCTTTGCAAATTTGACATAATTCTTCGGAACCTTGGATGCTACGTCACTTTAAACCCACTGGAACTCGACAAAATGGAGTGGTGGTACAAAATGGATGTGATATTTGTGCTCAGCACCTTCATCTGCCCCTATGTTCGCCTGTGCACAATAAAGAAACACCTCCCATTATACCTCAGTCAGAAAAAACCATAAAATTCCTTGGACGTGGATTATGATAAGTGTCCTTGGACGTGGAATAGTGTCCAATATTTCGAGCTCTTATCGTGACGTTCGGTTTCTAAGTCTCCAGTGCTCAAACCGGTAGAGTCTCAGTAAATCAGTCGAGTCTTGGGAGGAAATCAGTGACTCTAACCATATCACGCTATTCGTTAGCTCAGTGATAGCAAATATTAGGTTGAGGAGAAAGTAATGGAAGAAACGACATCCATGTCAAATTCTTATCTCTAACTTTCGAGAGGATTTTTCCCATTGGATTGTGTATACATCTTTCAAATCTATAACATCACTCCAGCGCATGGATAGAGCGCCAATTCCCTATTCTCAGAATTGCGCAGGTTGCGGCTGGTTATACAAAGGGACTCCTGCTTAAAAATAGTCAAGATCGACGGGCTCTTTTTCGCCCAGGAACAAACTGAGGTCTGGGACGAGATAGTGATCAGAAAGTAACAAGGCAGGAGAGTAGAAATAATAAGTTACCAGAATGCAGGATAGTCCCATTAGTCTGGGATCGAAAAAATGTGGGAAAATTGGCATGTAAAATGAGTGGCGTGAAGCAGGGTTTTTTCGTTTTTGTCGTTTTTCTCCGGAGATTCTCCTTCTTTTATAGACCTGGCCTACCCATATGGTAGCCGTGCCTGTCCTACATTGCGGGAGCAACTCGAATCATAGCAATCACATCGCGTTTTGACGTGAGAGCGTCCTAAGCGTGATTCCTCATAAAGGGCCATATCTCGAGATTCGAACTAAGTGGAGCGGTCGTATACTGTGAAATATTTAGCCGCTCCTTCCTTGATTGCACTGCTGTTGTTGCTGACTCTAGTGCTTGCCAAGGTGTTGCAGAGCAACTCACAATCGAGATTGGGTCAGAATCATCCTTTCACATTTGAAGGCGTAACTGCAGCAACAAGCAGTCCCTAGTCTTCCAATAGCCACAGGATAATACCTTGAGGAATCTACTACTATGTCTGCAGGCTATGCCTAGTCGAATCATCAACACTAAGGAATACGAAAGTTTTGAAAAATTTCTTCCATTACTTTCTCCTTAACCTAATACATCACATGATGGATGTTGCTTCCGATGTGCACATCTGATCATTGCAGATACAATATCAATACGCCACAAATGAGAAGAAGTACAAGAAGAAAATTGAAACCTATCGGACGTGACAGTCTCTGTGTTCTTTTTCCCCCTAATCGGTCACATAACCGGTGATGTTTCACCTTTGAATCCGCAGAGAAGGTTAAATGCTGTAGTCTTGCCTACGTATGCAGACAGTAACTCTATGTTCTCCATAAGGTCATGACAAGTGGCTAGTTGCTCCGTCAGAGTACCATCGCAGAGTGAGAACTCGAGCTTTCATAACAAGTAGATGCACGGGGAAACCAATGGGAAAGCATCCATGTACGCTACGTTATTCCGCCTTTTATTACTATAGGCTTTTGTTGAGCGATAGCATGTGAGTAGCCGGTACAATGCTTCTTCTTCTTGGTCACATCTGACGCTTCCCTTGAGATGCCTTTTTTGTGTTTTCAGAAATACCGGATAATCCACGGTTACGGTAACACTGTCAGCTTCCACATCTTTGCTCTATTTTACTCTGGAGCTTCCTTATCGGAACTGTTCACGTCCATATGTTAGCACCAGTCTCCTGGTTTGAATATTTAACATATAATCAAAGGATCCTCTGAATAACTTTGCTTCACTACTATCACGACACTGCTCAATAATCCGATATCGATTATGCACCATGGGATGTTAATGTCTTAAAATTTCTTGGTGGAAACCAATTTGCTGTAGCCACTGCACTGTTTTAACCGCACTTTTATAGCCGATGTGTGTGGCTGAATGTCTAATACTTCTGAACTCTTTCAGATTCTTCGCAAATACTCTACAGCATTTGTAGTTTAATTTGGAATGTGTTCTCTGGAGCAAGCTAAAGAGATTTTTGCTCAAAGCCTCCTGAATCCAATACAGATCCGTTCGCCATCCGCCAAAACATTGACTAGAGTCCTACAGTGCGTGTCAAAACTTTACGTCCACCCTAAAAATTAGTCGTTTCGGGCAAGGATCAAGCTTTCTCGAGTAATGGCGTTCACTATCGTTTTCAGCGTGCTGGAAAACCCTCGGAAACTTTTACCAAATCTTTTCTAGGTGATCCTCTAATTTTTTATTAGTTTTTGAAAGGAAAATGCCGCGGTTCAAAACTTTACGCCCACCCTTAAAAATGTCGATTACGGAGGAGAGGAATTGCGAATAAACGGGGAAATGATACGAACTAATGTAGTAGCGCTCAAGAAGACCTTAGGTAACCTTATGGAGCAGTCAAAATCAATGCCGAAGGTATTTTACCTGTCACTCACAGAGCAAACTCTCCCCCGAACAAGTGTGAACAGAACAAAATTTTTTAAAGACTTTGGGTGGTCGTAGACACTTAGCTGATATTTCGATGAATAATCTTGATACGCATAGATGGGAAGGGACACACTAGGACACATTTCAAGGTTGACACGACGGCCATATCATCCGTCTGGTCCTCTTCGTCCACAGTGTCGGCCGAAAAAGAAGCCCCAAGTCGTGATCCTGGCGGAGTTGTGGACGGTGTGTTGGAGAAAATATGAGAGCAAAGACCTTTGTAGATCACTGCTATGAATAGCTAAGTCCATCCGAATCCTATCTGCGTAATTCCGATGTTAGTGGTTAGTGGTCTGTACTGACCATCGATGTTCAACCGCCAAAGTTGCGGCAAAAGGAAACCTCCCATTTCCCTCATAAATCCCTACAGCAATGCAAGATTCGGTCTGGAAAATCGTTGCCTGTCTTCTACTCCCATCAGTGAACAGCGCATTCAAAGTTATGAGTGACATCTTGCATGTTAATAAACACTATGAAAAATGCCGCCCAAGCCTACATGCTATTCAAGTTGTGCCTTGTAAAATCATTCGACCCCAAGGGTGGTGTGGCGTCCACCGGAGAACAGGCATTGTGTTCTTGCTTCAAATGTCCTCAAATGCTGATATGCGAAGAGACTGGTCAATTTGAAAACAGTTGGCGGGAATTTAATGCTGATTTTCTCGGTCGACACTGTGAACGAGAAGGATCAGACGGGTGATATGGCCGTCGTGTCAACCTTGAAATGTGTTCTAGTGTTCCCTTCTCCATCTATACGTATTAAGATTATTCATGGAAATATCACCTGAGTGTCTGCGGCCACCCGAAGTCTTTAAAAAATCTTGTTCTGTTCACACTTGTTCGGGGGAGAGTTTGCTCAGTCAGTGACAGGTAAAATACCTTCGGCATTGATTTTGACTGTTCCATAAGGTTACCTAAGGTCTTCTTGAGCGCTACTACATCAGTTCGTATCATTTCCCCGCTTGTTCGCAATTCCTCTCCTCCGTAATCGACATTTTCAAGGGTGGGCGTAAAGTTTTGAACCGCGGCATTTTCCTTTCAAAAACTAATAAAAAATTAGAGGATCACCTAGAAAAGACTCGGTGAAAGTTTACCGGGGTTTTCCAGCACGCTGAAAACGATAGTGAACGCTATTACTCGAGAAAGCTTGATCCTTGCCCGAAACGACTAATTTTTAGGATGGGCGTAAAGTTTTGACACGCACTGTATCAGCAATTTCTGATGTGGTGGCCTTTCTTGAATGCACTTCGTTTTGCGTAGCCGAGGAGAGCAGAAAATGAAGGAGTAGCGTCTCCAGAATCAACAACTATACGAACAACTACAACTATACCAACAGAATAAACAAGGTGAGTACTTGGTTCAACTGCGGCTGTCCCTCGCTGTCGAAAAGTTCATTGACTGTTTGAACTTTGCAGCTATCTCCGGGTATAGACGAAGTTTTGCTTTAATAATATTTACTACACTAAAAAGTGTGCCACAATCAATCATGGAAGTGAACTGAAACAGGGGAAATCTTGAGAAAGAAAATAACACTTAAGTACCAATTCAACAAAAAGAGTAGGACAAGTCCTAAGACAAAGATAAAGGTGGAGGATATCCTAGGATAAAGATGAAGATAATAAGGAACAAAGATCGCTTGACTCGAATGGCTTCTGAAACGGGTCCCTCTGTCCAGTTGATTCGAGACTTATAATACACACGATTCACATGAAGGACTCGACAACACTACA
This sequence comes from Ancylostoma caninum, assembly GCA_037903475.1. Classification (NCBI taxonomy): domain Eukaryota; kingdom Metazoa; phylum Nematoda; class Chromadorea; order Rhabditida; family Ancylostomatidae; genus Ancylostoma; species Ancylostoma caninum. The sequence goes on from JBAJFG010000019.1 coordinate 2,330,074, forward strand.
GCATGAAGAATTCTGACAGTGAAGAACACTTTGGTGGTAATTCCAGAAACTTTTCAAAACTCTTGTTATAACCACCTAATTTCGACATCTTCAGGAGTCTCTAAACGCATGGGAGCTTCTTCTTCGAATTCTGACATAATTTTCTTCTTAACCCATTGACGACCTGTATTTTAGCGTGTCTGGCGTGTGGGACCAACGCCCTCTCAAGAGAGCGGCGCCCTAATGCGGCGCCCTAATAATTTCACGGTGTTACGATAACAGAATTAATACTAAAATGGATTGTTCTGCGGAAATAATTTAAAATTAAGTTATGGAATGTTACTAGTGTCATGCAGTGGCGGACTCAGAAAGTGGGCGGGAGGGGGGGGCGTGGGAAAAAAGTGGGGTCTCCGCCGTCTTGGGGACCCTGACAGAAGAAAAATCAATAAAATTTATAAGTATAATAAGAAATAATTAATAAAAATTATATTAAAAATTATATTAAAAATAAACAAGTAAAAATAAACTAATACAAGATTTTTATATGTATTGCAAAGGAATTCCGAAAATTTGCCGATCTCGAGGGGGGGCGCCCCCCCCCCCTGCGTCCGCCACTGGTGTCATGTGATCAGAAAATAGGGCGAATCTAAACGCCTCTTACCTTCTCTAATGCTGAAAGAAGTTTGTGGAAGGTATTTTTAGGCTGTAAGGAAGTGTTTCGTGAGTACACACGTTCGTGTGGTTCTAGTCCGATGAACGAAGAAGTGCAAGAAGTAAAGGACATGTTCCTGTGTAGAAAATTTCGCCACAATTGTTTCCATCCATTACACGGGAAATGTTATGCGGGTTTCATCGAAAATTATTACTTAAAATTATTATTTAAATTATTTATGATTGAATTAATTATTTAAACTCCCATCCTTCACGATTTTGTTACGATCTTTCTTAAACCGTAGCTGTTCGAAAAATTGTTTGGATGTGTTGCCTTCACTTCATGTGGAAGGAAATACTGCATATAGTTCGAAAATACGGTTCAGTAGTTGATAAGAAGGGCGCGGCTCACCGGTGAGCAAAGTGGCCGTCAATGGAAAGCAATCCGTCATTGCATTACTGCTCTCGACAATCAATGTGAAAAATCGACAGAAAAGTTGATTGGAATGAAGAAGGTAGACGATTAAAAAGCTAGTGATGCAGGAGTTGGAAACCGGAAGCACCCATTGTACCAGAACTTCCTTCAGATGCGGAATGTTTTGGCTTTTCTTTGCGTTACTTCGCGAAAACTTTCGATGAAATATTATGTCGCATTGTGATTAATTCCTATCTTAGGTGAGGACAAAAGATCTTTCGTAATCCATGTGACGAAAGGCTAGAGTATTTCTTGAACAGCGATTTTTCATGCCAGAGTAAACCAATACTATACCACTAAGTTCGGCAAACTGAGCAAGAATGGCGCACCTTTTCGTCCAATTTTCTCGCACATGCCCTCCGAACTTGGCCGAGGCGCTAGCACCTCGACTCCGATAGCGTAATCCGTCTTAGTTCACGGCCAGAACGACAAATATAGATTGATTTCCGTGAACATCCATTGATACCGTGGCCAGTTTGCCGCCAACCCTCCGCTACCACTGCGTCCTGCATGAGGAGTACACTAGCACTTCTTCTGGTCGTCATTCCTAGCATTTCCGCCGCTGCATGGCCTGAGCAGGTGCATCTCGCATTCCATGGCGACCACTCCGTCATGGCTGTCGTCTGGACGACTTTCCAATATGGTAAACACCAACTTTTACTTGTCTTATGCGAACGTGCAAGACATGGGCGTAGATTTCATATTAGTACGTATAGAACGAAGTAAAGATCGAAGGATAGTCCAGAAACAAGTTCAAAAAGTAGGAATACTTGGAGAATAAATGATCCTTCATCCATTCCTATCCTTCATTCAGAGCTGTACTCGTCTCTGTCGTTTGGAATTCGTAATATACTCGAAATCGTGTACTAGTACCCAAATACAGGTATAATAATACATACAGGGTGCGGCTTAAATTCTGTGTCAAACTTTGTCGCAAATTCAATCCCCATTGCGAAAAAGCTCTTTGCTCTGAATTTCATATCTGAAATTGCTGTCCCTTTTTCTGCATTACCTCGTCTTTTCGTGACCTCACATCAACATTTCACGTTATAACAAGTCCAAATTTGAAAAGAACCAAGATCGAGCTATGAAGCATCACCATACAATATTTTTCTTGATCGCCTATTTTTTGCAGTAATATACTGCACGGTCCAATTTGCAGATCGATGCTCTGCTGTTGAAGGGCTGTTCCCACATACATGCCTCACGGATGTCGCAGTTCTAATTTTTGAGAAAATTTACGAGAAACGAACTCGTTGCAAAAATGCGAGGTAGAAGAGTTAGGTGCATACGGAGCCGTGATCTTTGCAGAGGGCGATTACTTCACCTGCTAATGAGGAAGTCCAGACGGAACACTACAGGCACTAGGAGCAGCATGTTCACAACGAAGCGAATCAGCGCGAGAGAAGGCAGGATTTAGTTATGTTACCTTGGAGGGCCGCACAAGTTAGGCACCTTAGGACGGTGATCTTTTTTCAATGTGGGACAGAGGTCCACCAGCGAAAATCGCATAGTGTAAGGGATGTTCTCCAAGACAACAGATGGGGCAGGAAAGGCCTCCCTTGCAAATCACATCTGACCTATATCATCGCTGAAGCTGATGTTTCTGAAAGTGACCATAAGCCTCAGGTCAAAGTGGAATTAAAGTTGGAAAAACAGCTCTTTTCTGGAAAAAAGGGTGGTTTTGTAAAGTAGGTATAGCTGCTAGTTCACCCATTAAAAATGGGTCCGCTAGGAGAGCAGTGCTTCAAGAAACGAGACGCAGAAGAAAAAGTGACCGTTGGTGCACCAACTCCACGATCTCATACCGGCAGAGGAATCGTGTGCAAACTTCCTTGACATCGATCGTATGGATGTGTCAACTGGTAATCGTAGAGGTGTGGACATGCGCTCACTAACCTACTGCTGCTACGAATCTGGGATCGCTCACGGGAAAGAAGGAGGAAGGAAACCTCCAGAATTTTTTTCGGGCCTCAGTGGTCGCACATGCTATAGGTGTAACCTCCGTCGCGAAGACAGAAGGAAACCACGTTAGACGTATCTCAGTGTGTTTAATTCCTAGGAGTTTAGGTAAATAATACTGAAAGGGAATTAGAGTTTCAGCTTCTGTGACAAAAGTTATTAACAAATATTTTTGACACAGTATTTATGCCGCACCCTGTAAATCTACCCAAAGTGCGTATACATGGCACAGTGGGCTTCTTCGATTTCGTGATGTTTCCGCTCCACGTAGTAAGTCTGGCCCCGTGACCCACTGCTCGGCTAGGACTCATGAATGTATAGCTGACTAGAACCAGACTAACAAACCAATTTTTTACGTCCCGCCGCCCCTAGCATTGAGTGATCTACAGCATAAACAATCACGCTAGGTATCGTTGGTTCGCTTGCTTATCGTTCATGAACCCTAGCCCCTTCTAGAACATGTATCTGATGCTATGCATTCTTCACAGTAACTCTTGGAGTAGAGCCAATAGTTGTTGAAGCAAGTAGTTGCAGATAAAGCCGAAGTCAAATTCGGGGAGGATCCGAACAACTTAATTTACACAGCAACTGATGAGGGAGTCAAGAAGTGGACGTCCGGTGCAAGCGTGCGATACTCGCATCGGGCCATGATGAGAGATCTCAAGGCGTCCACTGAATACTGTGAGAATCATTTGGTAGTTTTCTTGCAAGTGAATGGATGGGCAATTTATACAAGGGTGCGTGCGTCTGACGCTCGCATTCATTTGCAAAGGATTTTCCATGAAGTCCGGTCAACGCTGCATGTGCAACCTCAAAGAAAAGAACTTGCGGCAGCCGCGAGACCGTAAACGCGTGCGTCTGAGCTACGGCAGCGATGTGACCCACCCTATCGTTCATCGCTCAAATAGATGCGCGCGCGTCAAGCGCACGCTTCTAGTATAAATTGCCACATAAAAGAAATATAGTGTGCTATAGTCTCTATAACTATAGTTTCATTGGAAGATCAATTATGCCAGGCCACTTCAAGTTTTCACATGTAATATGGTTCAGTTCTATTTAGACTATCAAATCGGAGTTCGCCGATTCTCCTTCAAAACGCTGGGAGAAGATCCACAAAACTATCGAGTACTTTCGGACTAGAGTTACGTTAACTGGTAGCTGCGCCTAAATCAGCTTTTCAGGTGTGCATCTTTGGCGATCTCGGTTACTTCCATGGGAATTCCACGGCAAGTCTGATTGCGAACGGTCTTGCTGGGAAATTCGACTTTATCATTCATCTTGGTGAGATCTTTTAAGCGTTTGCAGGCTAGCAGTTGAATGGGTGTGCGAAAAGAAGTGTGTGTGTGTTTGTGTGTGCGCGCGTGCGTGCGTGTGTCCATGACAGTCAATGGCGGTGGCCCATCCGCGGCCTCGAGAAGGACGCCGCGCAGCCGCGACGCGCTTGCGATAACCGATGTCCTCTGGTGCTGTTGTACTACTTCTAGCAGCTTTTCTAACCGTTTCACGGATTTCGGACCGAATCGGGAAGAAAAGCGCCAAGGAATAGCATTCCGGCGGTAGGCGACACCGATCCCGGTGCGCGTGGCGCGGTTGCACGGCGTCCTTCTCGAGGCCGCAGATTGGCCACCTTCATTGACGTCCACTGTATGTGAAATCCTGGAAAAAAAGCTAACCTAACTGCAATAGGTGTCCTAGTCTCCATCCATTCCTTGTAAGTGGTACCAATGTGGCTGAGATTAGAAATTTCTCTGTTTAACTGGGATGAAGCTATGGAAAAGCCTTGGAGAGTGATTTCGAAAGCAGATGGTGTTACTCGGCTAACATGTGTGTGACGCGACCACCAAAAACCAGCTGCGGCGACAAAACCTGAGAAGCTCCGCTTTTCTGGAAGACATGAGAGCACTCACTTTTCCACTTTATAACACTGATTTAATATAAAAAATGTCTATATGTGAGGATATACTAGAATATCTCTCAGTCATGCGTATCCAGTCGAGTTCTTTCCAGGAGACATCGCCTACGATCTTCATACAAACAATGGTGCCACCGGTGACAACTACATGAATCAGCTGGAACCTCTGCTATCCACAGTGACCTTTAAAAACTTTGAACCAGGCTTGAGATTAGAGTTCTACGATCACTATTTATAGGTGCCATATATGGTGATAGCCGGAAACCACGAAGACGACGGAAAGAACTTCACAGACTACCAGGAACGTTTCTGGATGCCCCACAATGGATACAGGGATAACCAATTCTATAGGTGAGCACGCACATAGCAGTGTTGTAGTACAGATGTCTGGTAATCAATAACGGGACGGTTCGGTGCCTAGTAAATATTCAAAGGATTTAGTTTCGACCTCGGACCTGTGCACTGGGTCGGCGTCAGCACGGAGTACTATGGTTACTACTATTTGTACGGGCAAGAACCAGTGATGACACAGTACGGTTGGCTCAAGAATGACCTGACGGTAGGGTTTGAACGACTGCAGTGAATTGCAGGTACAATAGGGAGAAAGTCTTTATAGGGTGTGTAATCTTTTTTTTAGAGGATGTTAATGTAATGACAAAAGACACGTAGTCATTATGCACATAGTTCACTTTTTTGCAATGTTCGAACCTGTCTAAGAGAGATCATAATTGTTGGCCACAGAATTATAGAACGTTCATGCCAGGTGTCAGATAATATTCAAGATTCGCCAGCCCGAAAGGCTCCGAATTTGTTGAAAGAGATAAGACATTTCGTTTTTTTCACTTTTCGCATGAATTACGACTATTAAAATTGATCGGAAATAGTGTTCTGCCAGAGGCCCGGTAGATTCTTGAGATCTTGTTATCGTACTTCAAAGCAACTTAAAAAGACTGAAGCCGGTGAACAAATTTAGTCAACAACTCACAAACACAGCCCATGGTGATAGAAGTAGATAAGTTCACCCCTTCTGGAGAATGATTCCGAGATGTCGCTGTCACCCCATCCAGATTTTTATTGCTTATTTATTTCGTGCACTGGAAGAGCGCCTCAAATGAGTCTCATGCGTTTTAGCTGTGCACACATGCGTGAGGTCAAGCGCCAAACTGCCCTGATTTTGATAATGAGCCAATCTTCATAGAATAGTTGATGTATCATTGCAATTGAAAATTCTTGTAGAGTTCACATTTTTTACCTAGGAACTGTCGCAAAAATGACTTTTTTCTGGAAAATCCTAGTTGTGGAGTTCTTCATGACTTTCCGATGCATCTAATACTTTATATAACCATCCTTTTCAATAATAACTACGTTTGTTGGCAGGTGGCGAACCAAAATCGGAACAAGACTCCTTGGATCATTTCCTTCCAACATCGTCCGTTCTACTGCAGCAATTCGAACTCAGCTGAGTGTCAGGCGTTCGAAAATAAACTGGTGAGTCTCTCAAGCCTTTGCAAATGCACACTCATTCCAACTATACTTCAAGTGTAATAATTGGTTAGCATCCTGAAATTATCAGTCTATTCATAGTATAATGGTATCGTACCCCTTACAATCTCATTTTATTCCTTTATTCTGATTGGCTTCTACAGAGCTTAATTCAGAGCTTATATTTTTCTATTAGGTGCGTGCAAAAGTTCCGGGGCAGTCGCACCTAATTTTTTAAAACGCTATAACTTCTCTCAAAGTGAGCAATTTTGTTCAAGACAAAAAGCGTTGGAATCTGCGTAATGCTGCCAATATGGCACAGAAGATTTTTCCAGAATTTAAAAATTTGACAGGCCCACACCTGTAATAGTGGTGCACGTCGTTTTCCAGTAGGGTCTGTTCATTAAAAGTTTTACAGCGCAGGCAAAGCATAGAAGGTTGAAATAGGGGTAGTCTGTAAGAGGCAGGCATAAGGACTAATATAGGTTAGGCTAGAGTTTCGAGGCACGAATGGCCAATTCTTTATACGGTTGACACTGCAACATGCTGGTCTGCGTCAACCCACAGCTGGGTCAGACCACATATTTCCGCCTGTGTCGGCCCTATGCTCAAGAATTCTCCCGTGATTACTTTAGGGAAATGACATTACTATAGGACGATTATTGTATATTCATTAGAAAAAAATTCATTGCAGATGAATCACGTTGCTGACCATAAGAGGTCAAAAAATTTTTTAAAGAAGGTGGTAATGGATCGGCTATTTTTTAGGTGGGTGGCAGGAGCCCGGACTTTGCGATGACCCTCTCCCATTGTCGTACCTGACCCATTCTCTATGAACAATAGCAATTCTTCTATGAAACGAATTGTTAGAAAATCTGAAGGTCGAATATCTGCAGACTTGCCAGTGTGGACGTTGGTGCTCTTCGCTCAACTCACGCAAAATCCATCTACTCACCTTCCCCTTCTTACGATTTTCTTCTAGTGACGGGACATTGTTGACTAAATTCCCCGTGATGTCTTGCATAGTCTGCACAAGGTCTGGTTCAACCTGCTCTTTCCTGCCGCCTTTGCGATGACCAAATCTCTGACCAACTAGTGAAGCATTCTCCAGGTTCTCATCTCCGCTCAGAATTCCAAGGAACCCTCAAGCACCTGGCATTTTAGAGAACATACTCTCCACAAACGCATTACTGATGCTATGGGTCGCTTTTCTCATTGATCATCTAGATTTGATTTCATAAAGCGAAATTTACCCACAGCTCATATCATTGCACAGCTCATAGCATTGGTTTCACACCCAAAATAGAGCAACGCTTTGACGTGGACCGAAGCCAAAGGTGATATAGGTAGCAAGTATTTTAGGCTACCAGTATACATGAAAACCTTTGCAGGATATCACAAACGCAAGGAGCAAAACGACGTTGAACGGTGAAATACCACCAACTGCCCCGGAACCTTTCCACGCACCTAATATTAAAGCGATCTAAACCTGTCATAAAAAAGTGAACACGAAGAGTGCGACGTAAAAATCCATAATATAATACAAAAAAAACAGATCCGAACCGGATGGCTCGATATGCCAGGATTGGAGTCGCTCTTCCTTCAGCAGGGTATGGACATGGGATTCTGGGGACACGAACACTCTTATGAGAGATTCTATCCCATCGCTGACAAACAATTCTGGAACGATGTAGGTTTATGCTCTCTGTTTCCCAAATGTTTACTATTTTTTCTTCCTATTTTTTGTCATGGCCGTTTTTTCACTCGATGAGAATGTTCTCTTTTCTTCCGATGAGCAATAACATTATAAGTATACTTCTTTCGGTATAAGTTATCGTTAAGGATTGGCTTCTTAAAAAGGCATCACAGAAAAGCACAGACGTCCACGAAGTTTTACATCGAAGTATGAATATTGAGAGTGGGGCAAATTTGTGGTTAGAGGAACAAGGCTAATAAAAAAACTCAGTGTGCCCTCAAATTTGGTGTATACACGGCATGCCCGGCTTAACTGGGGTGTTTTAGTACCCTCACTACCCCAGCAAGATGCAGACACTGTTAGTGTCTGCATCTTGCTGGGGTAGTGAGGGTACTAAGGGTACTAAAACACCCTGTAGCCATAATTTCAGACCAGCCTATAGATTATCTTGTTTTCTTTTTTAGTCTGTACATACAGCAGCATTGCAAATTTGTATTGAATTTCACCTTTTCTGGGGACTGCTGTTCTTACTACACTTCAAATCCCTGCTTGTAGCAATTCCATTCTCAGCCTGGATAAGCAAAACATTTCAAATCATGTGAGCATACATGCATGTGTACGTTTCTACATTGTTTTATGCATATTCCCATCGTTTTATTAGCATGTTTGAGAAAAACGAACGCGTGAGGGACCTGAAGATTTACAAATTTACTGTATACACCTTTCTGAACATGTCTGATAGCAGAGCCATTGCAGACGGACGCCTACAGAAACCCAAACGCTCCCGTCTACGTTATCAGCGGATCAGCGGTACATCGCCTTATTTGATGCCACTAACTTCTTACTCGCTTACTGGGACTTAGCGTTTCAGGGATGTCACTCTGCGTACGCTGAGTTCTCCGACACACCGTGGCCATTCAGTGCGGCTAGGTCTGCTTTCCGAAATGATTTGTTTCTCTCGAACAGACGATGTAGCTCCTTTTCAAGGGTCAACGACTATGGCTACACTATCCTCACCATAGCGAATTCGACACACATACATCTGGAACAAATATCCATTGAGAAGAATGACAGCGTTGTTGACGAAGTCTGGATTGTAAAGGACAAGCTGCACACACATTCTGCAGCGCTGAGGTCTGTGCCAGTTGAAGAATTGTTATTTTACAGCACTTCCAGGTAGTCACGGCAGTGTGGATGAGCAGTTTACTGTTTCAAAGGGAGGATTCATGGACAAACATATTCACATAATTTGTCGAGGATGATTCTCTGCATGGTTACAAAAAGTACTGTATTACGGATGAAATACAACACAAAACGAAATGAGCGTAAGAACAGACAAATAAATGAGAATAATACTTAAGAAGAGAATAATACTGTTTCGGTTGCCATCAGCAATTTACTCATCCCTCATTGATATGAGCTGTACATCATAGCGAACTGCAAAGTATTGAAAGGAATTTCCTCTTCAAAATTGAATGAGGATCAGAAAATGTTGTTTTTTTATTAAGCGAGAAACATATCTCAAAACAATTTGTAAGTAATATCCTAGCTGAAGATTTGGAGATTCTCATTCGAGGATTTGAATTTCATTTTTACTTTACCTTATTCAATTTTACTACAGAAAAATACCCCCAAAACAACAATGACTAGTTTGATCTTCACAGTTCAACGAAGTGAACGAAGTGTTTTCTTGCTAGAATCCAGTAGAAGAAGTGGTTTCCAGCAAAAACAGGACCCTCGAGTGTCAAGCCTCGCTTCTCATAATTTTTCTTGCACCGCACAAGACCATGCTGCAAATCTCGAGTGGAGAACTCGGACCCTTTCCTCTGCGCCTCTCCTCATCTAACACTATTTCGGCGCGAGGAGATGACGCTCAGCTCACTCTAGCACCTCACCACAGCTCGAAGTATCAGTGCTGTGGTCGTGAATGATCTGTTATCATCATCATCACTTAACCCTTTCCGGCCTTTTAGTATACTCAACAAAGTTCTTTTTATCATACCTTGGTACTACGAACCGAAACAAATGATGAGAACACATAGACCTTTCGACATGTTTCAATGTTTTATTTGATTAGACAGTCGAGATAATGAAATTCCAGAAGGAGTTCTTCAGAAATAGCCAAGACATGCTTACTGAGACTGTTCATTTTCAGGAAGGCTAAGCCGGGATGGAAGTTTCCGTCTATGAAATGTCATCCGAAGAACGCTGCATGCCGATTGTCGCTGCAACAACTCAACGAAGAACTATGAACAGACCCAATGAAGCTACTTTTTTCAAATCTGTTGGGAATTTTTGATGTTTCCCCGACATGCCCACTTCGACAAGGTCAACGTTGTCGCGTTCGTTGTCAAGCACTATGCGTGAACTCATTTCGAGAAATGGAGTGCGTGCCGATTTGTAGTCCCCACCACGGGAGCGCTACCGGCTCGATTCGATTATCGCAACGGTGACCGACGGAGCTGACTACATTCGACTTGTACTCTGGCAAGCACTCGGATCGATCCACATTTTCATGTGTTCCTTCATTCACAAACGGCTTGGGCTGAACATTTACCACTAAATGTTGTGTTTTTCATAATCGAACTCTGTAATGGGCTGGGATTCATGAATTACCCAGGGAAACCAGGCTAGCAAACCAACTTTCGCATTCTGCTTCTCCTTGCAGTGCGTAATCTATATAGCAACCAATCACGTTAACCCCTTATTCGTCTTACTTGATTATCATTCCATGGATTCCAGCTCTGAACTCATCCACTCTTCCATGGCAAAGGTCAAGATGCATTAACGAAAGCTCAGGAACACATTGGATCTGGCTACTACTTTCCCAAACCTACACTAATATGGAGGAATCCTGTCTCAAAACAACAACCAAAGCATCATGCTGGCGAATGTGTAGGGTTTATTATGATCTGGGCACATCATGCATTTTTTCCCACATCTCTGAGGGATTTTCCTGCTTGCACTTGAAGAATTTGAGACATCATGTCTTAGGTTCACCGAACAAATTCTCAGAGAAAGGTGTTTTGCGTCTAGCAACTAGTAATCTGGATGAATGAATGTGCGTTTCTCGCAGACATGGGAAGCGCGACCGCATCGCTAGCGCTGGAGCTATCGCCGAGATAATAAACCATAGGGTTTCCTTGATATTGAGTTTTCTTGATAGTTGACATCAAATAGCCTGAAAAACTGTGAATAAAACCCCACGATTTGCTATTATGACTATAGTTAACACATTCGAAGAGGAGCTTCGAATATTCGAATATCGAATATTCGACTCTTCAGAAACCATTCGAACGAATGAATATTATTCGAACGTCCAATGTCAGAAGTATTCGAATTCGAATATTCGAATATCGAGGGTTTCGAATACTCGAATATTCGAATGTTCGAATATTTGAGAAGCATTTGCTAGAGAAATCTCTGCGAATATCGCCTGACATCAAAGAAGCTTGTCTCAAGTGATCAGTTCGTTCTTCATCGTGAAGCTTCGACAGTAAACCTAGCACAGAACAACGAAAGCAAAACTTCAATAGTAAGTATCTCAAGGAAAGACGACAACAGGAGTAATGGTCTCTCTCATAAGTGTGGACATTTGCCGAGATATCAAAGGGGAAAAAAGAACGGAAAAATGGGTACGGGACGCACGGAAGTAGTTGCGAAGAGAAGGTACAATGAGCAAATACTATAAAAGTAGCACGAGGAAAATTTAGACCAACCATACACACTACGATGTTCTGAAAGCATATTGTTCTCCTGGTGCCTTATTGCAGATCTGCAGATATTTTGTAATCGTGGTGATGATGCGTATAATCTGCTTTATTTTACGCGAAAGTTGTGTTGCTAACGCTGTCCGGTTACATCCCTAGTACCGCTAAAGGACACACGCTAGTTTTTTTGCTTTGAATGGCGATCGAATATCGAATATGGGCTTCGAATATTCGAATATATTCGAATAGTGCGACCTGTCGAATATTCGAATTCGAATATGTTCGAATATTGGGGGATTCTCGAATATTCGACTATTCGGATATTCGAATATTCGAATTCTTCGATGTATTTATTTATTCGAATACGAATATTTGGTTAGAACTATAATTACGACTACGTACGCTTCCATCTGCGTACATGTTTACTCTCAGTATGTATATTTCTAATATATTTTATATAAATAGCACCTGATGAAGAGTCCGAAATCATGGCTTTCGTAAGATTAGGAGACAAGTAACACGCTCTCCTGAAATTATAGACTAGAGGTGTGGTCGTGTGGCCGCATTTTAGGATGGACACTTGTGGTGCTGCTGAAGCTTTCATCAGAGGAAGGTTTCTTCTCTTCTCTATTTTCTTTTCATTAGCGATGTCCGTAAATTTATGTAACGGAAATTGTTCTTCTAAAGCTGCCTCGAGACTGCGCGTAAGCTGGAATGCTTGGTTATTCTAACGTGTAATTCGAAAGATTATGAACAAGCCAATAAACGTTGACAATCCATGGCCACAACTGTCTTTCAAGAAAAGTACAGAGAAATCCTTTTGGTAGTTTCACAGGCTCCGCCAATCTTATAACGACTTCTTTAACGGTCAATCTTTTAGCACAACTGAAGTTGTGCGGTTCATAGGGATAAAATAACACTGAAAGCGATTCAAGGAGTACAGCGCACAACATGACTTAGGGTTTGTTGGCACTTTTGACCGTATTTTTCAACTTTCTAAGCATCTATGCTGCCACACACCCTAATTTACAAATAATAAAGTGGTAAGGAGAGCTCCAGCTTACCTATCTCGAAGGTATGTATGACTTGACCGGCCAGAGGCGGGGATCGAACCTTTGACCGCGTGCCTGGCTCCACTGAGTGATCCCCGCCGGTTTTGCTTACTAGTGTTTTCTTGACACCCATCTTACCCTACAGTGGAAAAGAAGAGCACATTAGTTATCACGTATTCTGTCACACACCTCCTCGATATTGGTAGAACTCAGAGCCCGCATCCAATATACTTTATCCAGGCGGACAAATGCGCTCTAGCGGATATGTTTGTGTTATTTAGAGATTAAGGCTGAGCTGATTGAATCGAATATTTTCTTTTTTTTTAGAAGTTGGCGAATTGAAGAATCTTATGTGTCAAAGTAACTGTGTAGATGTGTTAGGTGATAGTGGTGGGATTCTGGATCAAGGCCTCTAGCTGGTTTGAAACCAATGAGCTAGAGAAATGAACGATATGTAAATGGGAAAGTGACAATTTAGAGTAACACAAAAATATCTTTGGAGAGGGGGGGGGGGTAAACAATTTTCGAGTTCTAAAATGTTTTCTGTCGCTACACTTACAACTCACTGCGTATTAGCTAGCTGTAAAATAGTATCCGGATCCAAAATGGAGCATGTCTGGATATTCCCTTCTTCAAGATGTATTTTCCTCATATTGATTCTCAGGAGGGAGTTTGTCGCCGCGGAAAAGCATTGTCATTTTGTATTATAAATGTGAACGTGAGCCCGATAAACCAAGAGGAAGTCACAGAAAAGAAATTTGTACATCGTTAGCCAAAGCCTACATATGGTAGAAAAGCATCCCTTTATCAATTACCCTCATTGGATCATACAAATATTGATCTGGAGGGCTTCTTACTTCTTCAAGTTATTCTCTTATATTCCTACTTCAATAAGTTGAAATGAACCCTTTCGGATGCCTGGAGTCCCTCTGCTCGGGAACGGTGATGAAGTAGATGTTGTTCTATTTAGTAGCGGGGACGTAAACATTGCCGCAATTCCCACGATGTCGCCAATTCGTAACAACATACTGCGTTGGTTCTCCACTAATAGTGGGAAGAAAACATGCTACATACACCTGATAATGAAGCGTATCTCTGTACGAATCCAAATAATATCTCTGTACGAATCCAAATAATAAACGATATATAGCTATATTAAAAGCTCCACTCTAGTAGCATGAGCGAATAGTCCTTTACGATAGTCATATGAGGGATGGAGAAGACTTCAAAATTACATACCGCTTTTTCCCAGAATCCCTGCCTAGTTGGTCCAGTGATTTCCACTTGTTTTTGTTCTTCAACAGTGGAATTCTTCATTTTCCAGATTGGAAACATATTGTTCTACCTTCCTAATCCTAGCATTTTTAAGTGTCCGAATATTTGAGTTCAACTTGGTAGGTTTTTACGTCTGAATCGTTCCCGCATTCGACTGTTCGAATTATTCGATCAGTCCGTTCAAAAACATCCAAATCTTTGCCTTGTCATAGAATTTGGTATATCCACAACGAAACAGTAAAAAACACTCCTGTCATCAATTGGACTACAATATCGCCCATAATTTTTGCGAAAAAATCGGGTGGCGACGGATTAATCGTTAACAAACCGTCGCAGTACTGTAACTCCTTTAAAAATGAAGCTTTTCTAAATCTGAGCACATTTTCGGATTGCTCATCGAAATTGGAATCGAACAGTATATAAAATTACTTGAACTTTGACTTCAAAACATTTGTTTTTTTTCAAAAATTTAAAAATTTTTGAAAATTTCAGCAATCAGGTCAAAATCTGAAAAAACGTCAAAAACCGAGAAAATAATTGAGGAGTGAGGCTTCTGAACACGATCATTGGATTTCGCTCAATTCTCGGTTTTTAACGTTTTTTCATATTTTGACCTTATTGCTGAAATTCTGAAAAATTTTCAAATTTTTGAAAAAACAAATGTTTTGAAGTCAAACTTCAAGTAATTTCATATACTGTTCAACTCCAATTTCGATGAGCAATCCGAAAATGTGCTCAGATTTAGAAAAGCTTCATTTTTAAAGGAGTTACAGTATTGCGACGGTTTGTTAACGATTAATCCGTCGCCACCAGATTTTTTCGCAAAAATTATGGGCATTATTGTACATAGAAAAGAGTTCTCTCCGAGGATCATTCAAACACGTGCCAGCGTCGGTCGAAACACAGACGACGATTGACGTCTAACTACTACAATTTTATAGTTTCTCCTTGAAATGTCTTGCGTTGCCGATTCAGCCGCCTCTTCGGCGTCATTGACCATTCGTCGCACCACATTGCTATCCGTTCGTTGCTTTAAAAGCGTACATGTCGTCGATGAAGCTGACGAGTGAGCTGTTCGTTCTTGTCGAATTGCAGGGTCACAGCCAATGCAATCGAAAGCAAAAAATACGAGAAAATAAGGAGCACAAATACACAATAAGTGCTTTTTTAGGACACGCAATCAAACGTGGTTCACATCATAGTAATAAAGACTAGATGAAAAAGCAGGACCTTATCCCCTAACCCAAAAGGTGAATGTATAGAAATTTGCGAGCAATTGGTACACGAACATACATATACACGCACACCTCGTTATGTGCTGGATGGTGTTCTAGGTCATGCTCATTCCAAGAATAACTATCCATATGGATACTTTTTATACAATGGTTTTGTCACTAATTTTCGAAAGAATGCACGCAAAATCTTTGTGGTATTATAGGCAGGTAAGAAGCAAAGCGTGCTGATAGTCCTTGGGAACCTAGAACTCCATCACTTCAGAGCATTCTTCCCTCTATGTTTTATGTGCAGAAGATTCGCATGAATAATGCGGTGTCGATGTTAAAATCGTGTGTGAATAAGCGGTGTTAAAATCCAGGCCGGAGCATCCAGGCCTAGGTTCAATGAAAGCTACCTGCCCCCTTGGGTTCGTAGAACTCGAACATTACTTTTTTTCCGCGGTAGTCTAAATGTCAACATTTCACATTAACATGGCGGCGAACTAAGCTATTCTCACTTCCCAGTGGATTGTTCTTCGGCAACGGTGAGGAAATGCATTCGACATGACGCCGTACGACCTCAGGATGACGTCAGTTTCAGGTCCGCGCTGGTTGGCATGGCGTGCGGGCCGCCACCACCTGCTCGGCAACTGAGCCCGCCTTCTCTCACGACTCTTTCCATGCCTCCTTAGGTAATTGAAATCGATTTCGTGTATGTTTGTCGCTACCGTGTTCAGCATGACAGGATTTCTTCGACTTGTGAGCAACAAAAATCTTTTCCTTCTGCCTGTGTCAGTAACATGATCACTTCACCTCGTAGCATCTCTTGCACGCTGCTAAATGCGCCCTTTCTGGAACTGTGCATAGTTGTAATTTCATTGAAGGTGTCGCAATCAAATTAATACTGCTCGTTGGTATGCACCTGCTCAGATTGCCCTTTTGAGGTGCTGGCATTTCGCTAAGTCCTCGAGTGGGTTCGCTTACGAGGTTTTCCTTTCGCTGTTCAGTGCGGAAATATTCATTTGGGTCAGCATTATCATGGTTTGAAACTTAAATATGAGAACGGATGTCTATGCTCTATTAGCTAAGGCAGTGCACCAGGATGGACTTTGTCCGCAATTGCGAACGCAGTGGTATCGGCCGCCCATCGTCTGGTTCCATTGGAGACAGTAGCGGATCATCAAAATGGAAGGAACCACACCACATACATAAAGCGTACAGAACAACCTATCGGCAGGCCAAAACCACTGCAGTCGCATTTGCAGGCAAAGTCCACCCGGGTGCACATCCTGGCCTAACAGACCGTCTGGGCTTCACAGGCTATCAAAAAATTATGGAACGGATTTTTCGTGCCGAGTTTCTGCACTTCACTCGAATGACAACTACTTTATTTGTACATATTAGGAGATTGCCTACCTTAACAATTAGTCTTGCTCAACATGACCGCCATTCGATATTCAGTGCACTACTTTAACCGCCTTGGGATTTCGTCCACTGTGTTAGCAATGATCATTCTAGCCCTTCATCAAATTCCTATATCAATGCTTCAACTGTCGAGTGGGGCTTCGCACAGGCAACTGATTGAAGTGTATCCCAGATAGAATAGCCTAACGGATTTAAAACGGGTGAATTTGCTCGCTAATGGCTAGACCAGATCATTGATGAGTTGTCTCCACCGAGTCAAAGTCCGGAAAGCTTCTCGCGATCCACGCGATCCATTCCTGCGCCTCTTTGGACGTATGAGGTGAGGCGCCGTTCTAATGGATTGTCCACTTCTCCTCTGCATAATGGTGTTGGGCCCAAGGCAAAGCATTGTTTGCAAGGAGCGCCCAATACTGGGGTCTTTGGAACTTGACTCATTCGAGCACGAATAAGATTGGAGTCTTGGCTAAGTAGGCTGTTCCTACCCAGACGATCACTTGCTCCGGCTTTTGCCTCCCAGATATAATCCTCTCCTCTCACGATAACTTCCCCTTCGAACACCCGTTCATTATGATGATTGTGAGCTTGTTCTACATCAAACGACCTCTCGTCTGAAAACAGGATCTTTCGATGCCGTTCAGCTGCAGAACGTTTCCCGTAACGTCCATTCCAACCGTTTGACTTTTTCCTGCTCAGTAATCAGGTGACCTTTCACTTCCTGACGTGCCATCAGTCCAGCCTATCATCCGTACAGATTCTTTCGAGTATCCCTCTGCGATTCTCTCCTGGAACGGTTTTTTAGCTCGACGGTTCTTGTCATTCCAATGGGGAACTTTTTTCTTGATTACCTGGAGCCGTATCCAATACATTTGACTGAAGGAAGGATAATACAGCGGGTATATATCCACTCGCATTGGTTTTATCCATTCTGCTATCCATTATTAGAGTATCCCCAAACTTCGCCAGTCTAAAATGAGTAAAAATGACCAGGCGATATGAGAGATAAGGATCATGGTAATGATACGTATCGATTGCCACGTTACTGCGCCATGGATCGCTACTAAACGGAGCTCATCGCTCATACTCTCGAAGATGTGCCCAAAATGAACGGGCGATGTGAGTGATAGCGATTGTGGAAACGATGCCTGTCGATCTCTACGCCACATCAGTTACGAGTTATAATTATCATCTCTGTCACGTCTGAAGCCTCCCCATTCACTTTATCCTTGTGGCGATCGCCGGCGGTTGTGGCGATTGCCACGATTGCTGGCGAAGTCTGGGGATACTCTTACTCATCCATCCATGAGTCCATTTGTTTTCACAAAATGGAGATGGAGTACGTGATGAATCGTTATCGGGTGGAAATCAAATGGGAATATCCTGTAGTAATCCGAGTGGATGCGCATATTCGCAGATATATTTCGATTGGATAGAAGATTCACTGAAACACACCAATATATCCGCTAGAGCGCGTTTATCCGACTGGATAAAGTATACCGGATACGGGCCCTGCATTGTTTGCGGATAATCGTCGATCTCAAGTTTTTTCGCATTTGTAACACAAGACCGGTGACTACAAAAATGTATAGTCAGAGTCATTTCAACCGGCTCAGTTCACGATGAGCAACCAAATGAACTCGCCTTCCGTGAATTCTTGTCACCCCGTATTGGTGTCATTGTCTTTCTGGCATGATCTACTAGCCTTCTTTGCTAGGACCGTAGCGAAATGTATCATACACCCCAATTGTACTCAGAGATGAGACCCAAGAGTCCTGCCCATAGAATTGTAGGTGCTGTAGCCGTATCTGCAAAGAGTCTTTGAAAATTGTGTGGAACACACCTAAAGTTGTCCCCCCCCCCCTCTCTTCCTGTCACGTCCTATGCAAGATCTCTATGAGGCTGTGGCCATTCTATGGTACGGAAAGATGTTGATCATTCAAGAAAATAGGTTGAAATAACAAAAGAGGGCAAAGCATGTGCACATTAACAGCCCGTAAGGCACTGCTTTCCTAAACAGATTATTCCAGTTATCAAGGCCTAGAGTAGTTGCTGAGAATATCAACACATTTTGAGGAATTTCACGCAATTCCGTTTTTTCTGCCGCAGTCTTATAATCTAAGACCAAGCAATCTCATTATTCGACTAAGAACGTACATTTATGGTTGCGCATTCGTCATTTTCATATCAATGAGGTGAAGGTGGCTGGTGCCTACCACGTAGTGGAAAACAAACGGCAGTAGTGAGCAACAGATGACAGGACAGATATTGAAGTGGTTGTGGTTTTGTGAACATAACCAGTGTGCAGTAGTGTTCAAATTCCCTGATACCTTTACCACTGGATGTGATCCGTTCTATCTTTTAATTTTCTCCTCTCGATCCGATCGATAACACGAATCTTCAAGAAGCGGGTTGATTGTCATAGTATGAACTGCATGAGACCCGCTACAATTCTATATAAGAGAACTGAAACTGGTGCGCACACTCAGCAAAGGTGTAGCAGCTCTAAACAGTGGAGAGAGTGTTGTGAAGAGAAACCAAGTGCAATTCGGAGATATGCGTCGAAAACAAGAGGGTACTCTAGCGTGATAGGAGTGCATCGTTATATAGTGGTACATAGAGTTAGGTGATTAGGTCATTTGATCTCTACATTACAAACTGAATTCGTCCTAGTGTATAGATGTGAAGTATGGCGTCAACCGTATGGCTGCCATGAAGGCATGAGCGCACCTCACATTCGTGGTTCAGGTAATGGCAGATTCTGCATCTCCTCGATACGCTGAATCCAGCGATATAGGTAAATTGTCTCGAAACGGTCTTTAAACGCGTCTTCCAGGACGGCGTCTGTAACAGTTTGCTAATCCGAGTTGATGTGTGAAGCCATTGATCTTATCGATTAAACACGCCAAGACTCGTTGGCCAACGCTGAAGCCATGGCAGGTAGCCGGCACAGCTTGGAGCGATCCGCCTCCGGGCTCCAAAAATGTGGCCAATTCGACCCTTTCAAAAACGACGCTTTCGTCACTTTTGAGACTGTTAATGCACATAACTGAGATCAACATGGCGAGAAGGTCTAGGATATGTCGATAACCCAACACAA